>JAGKPX010000071.1:0-116887 GCA_022609215.1 Alternaria triticina
AGCAAGTCACGTGACTGCTTATGGCCATCGGGTCAGCGTTTTGGGTGCGCCGATGCCTGTGGAACTTCAGTCCTCAAGTTCCTTCTTCGAATCGTAACAGCAAGTAAGGTCCTTAGCCTAAAAGATATATAGTTCTATCTAGCTAACAGCTATCTAAGAGCTATATGTATAGCTTTACACTATTAAAAAACTCGTATAAAAAGTAGATGCGTTTATACGTATCTAGGTACGCTATCTATACAATAGCAATGCTAAAGCAGAAAAGGTTAACGTAATTTTCTAGCGTGTAGAGAAGTAGCAGGTAATGCCTAAATAGTACGATAAGAGCGCGGAGATAGGCGCACGGTATTACCTATTATAAGTGCAACCTACTGTTACAAGAACGCTGCTGTAGAAGCTTATTGTGTGTCTTATTGCGTGTTAATTATAGGCATTATATAACCTTACTTATACTACTAATAGTAGAGAGAGAAAGAGAGATTGTAACAGAGCTATAGGTTAACCTCTAGTATATTTGCATAGTATATTGTATATATATTATCTACTGTGCGTAACTTATATATTAAGTAATAAACAGAATAAGTATATGTTGCTTGTTGTAATGCCTGCCTAAACTTTTGTACTTAGGCGAGCTCTTCTTTACTATTAATCTTTAAGCGATAGCCTACTACTAGATTACGCACTAAGTATATTAAGATTAGATAACTAGTGCCTTATTCTATATAGAAGGCTATTAATGCAACATAGAAGCAATAGTAAAGCTAGCATTATACTACTAGCATCTACTCTAGTACCTCTAGGCCCTTTTAGTTAGTAAAGCTATATTATAATAAGTAGACTTACTAATTTAAGTATAGCTTATAATTAAACTCTTTATAGCTATCTTATACGTCGCTGTATTTATATATATTCTATCTCTGCTGCTTAGTATTTCTATAATTACGCTCTTAAGCCTTAAAGGCCTTAAAGACTTTAACCTTATTATAGACTAGATATGCTACTCTACAGCAGTAGTTGTCTTAGTTACATAAATATAGTAGAAGTGCATACATTAAGCTAATGTTATTAACAAGGGAATACGCTTATTCTACGCAGTAGAGCGCTTATAACTTTGCTGTTAGCTAAGCAACGCTAATTAGTACAAGTTTAGAGTAAAATTCCTTACAAAGAATATAAGAGTACAAAATAAGGGCCGCAAGATATCTAGGAGCAAGGGCACAGCCTAATATTACTATAACAGGCGCTAAGAAAGCCGCCCGTCTTCTTTCTATAGAACCTTACTTATTTTTTTCTTTTTATAATCTTATATTCTACTCTATTAATATTCGTCTATAGTCACGATACTACTCTAACACAGCACTAGCTTCTTATAAATATAGTCTAAGTTACGCTCTATAACCGCTAGCAGCTTGTACAATTACTTAAGGGCAGAATTCTAAGCTTACAAAAATTCTATCTCTAGCAAGCATATATAGCTGCGTTATAACTCTTTTATTTACATAGCTTCTAGATAGTATATTACTCTAATTTGTAACGTCCTAAGCTCTACTTTAAGAAACTAGCCACTATACTTTACTACTCTATTTTATTTATTCCCTTATGTAGATACTCTATAATGTTTACTATAATAAACTATAATAAACTCTACATCTCTATCTAGGTAGTTTGCGTGCTTTATTGCCGCAAGGTTTACTATTACAATTTGTTCTACTACAGTTTACTAGCTCTATAGTCTTGCTGTTTAAGTTGTAAAGTTTGCTAAATATATAGTTAGTAGTTATAGCGGGCAGGTTTATTACTGCTGCGAAGATATTTAAGACTGCTAGCTTTACTATTACTATAATTATAGACTAGACTATAAAGCTTAAGATAGTAAAGACAATAATAATAAAGTTAATAATAACTGCGATAAGATGTGCAGGATAAAATAGAAGCCTAATTAAAACTAAAAACCTAGTTAAGACTGTTAGTGTAATGTTAATTTAAGGGATAAGCATCGATAAGCAGTATATTATTATAATGTATTGCGTGGATAACTATTTATAAGAACGGGCTAGTAACAGACGTTAGGTGCCTTTATTAATTTCTCTCTTATATTTGTGCGCTTTACACCCGATCTCGTAAATTTAAGATGCTTTCTTTTTTCTCTATTATCTTTGTCTTCTAATTTTATTAAGTTGCTGTTGTATACAACATTATACCTAGCTCTAGAGGTATACTATATAGATTAAAATAGGTGCAGGCTCTTATTGCCTAGCTATTTGCGTTTAGCTAGGTCGGATAGGTATAAGGCTTAGGCTACTAGCATTAGTAGATGTGTAATTACTGCGGCGCTAAGGCGGCCGCTATACTACCTTTCTAAAGCTTATCTACCTTCTAACTACCTAGGTACCCGCCTATCTATAGAAGTAAGTATAGCCTTCTAAGATTAAACTCTACTTGCACTATTACATACTTTTGTTACAGCACAGCGTAGTGCAAGTTTTAAGGCTAAGATATTTACTATACTTTGTATATGTTCCTTTGTTATTTGTTCTGCTAAGTTTGCCTCTGTAGATAGTGCTCTTCTTGCTACTAAAGGCGTTGCATTTCTAACTAGCAACTTTAATAAACGCTTCTAGTAGCTTAACGAAGATGTTTAAATTAATTAAGGCTCTCTACGATTCTAGTCTCGCCTTCTTATATTATTTAACGTTAAGAGTAAAGTATCTTGCAGAGCGGAGGACTAGATATACACTACTCTAATATTGTAGAGAATATAGGTAGCCTTCTACGTCTGTATCTGTGCTAGTAATTTAAGCTATATAGAGCTTATTCCTAATTAACATAGTAGAGAAGATTCTGCCTTACATAATAGAGGTTGTAAAGTTGCGGTTAATATTTTCTATAAGTTATTTCTTCTACTATAAGCATATAACTTCCTAAGTCCTTGTAACTCTCTATATTAAATATCTATTACGTTACTTTTAGACGCCCTCTAAAGCATAGCTAAATACGCGCGTAGCTCTAGCGACTATGTTAATCTCTAGACGCAGGTTTAGTTTACTAGCTAGTTACTATATAGAGAGTACGCTAACGACGCTATAATGCTGTAGAAGAACTTACAGCACTTTACTTTCTTTCTTAGCATTATAGAGATATAGAGAAGTATTTAAGCTATAAATAATTATACTAAAAGGCTAATACCTATGTACTTTAGATAGATAGAGCATTAGCCTCTTCTCGCTAATTTTAAGTTTCTTGTTCTAGGCTCTATATCGTATAACTAACGTTAAGTATTTATACAGCACAAAATAGACGGACAATACTAGTTGCTAGTTAGTCTGCTAACTAAGGTAGTAATTACCTGTAATAGCGGCAAAGGTAGTCTAAACTACTACTTCTACTATTATAATTAGTATATATAGCCCTCTTCTTAAGAAAGAAATCTACACTAATTACTATTAGTTTTAACTTCCTTTTCTACTAGTTTAATTATACTAATCTTAAACAGAGATCTTAGACGCAGTTCTTTTTTCTCTCTAAACACAAACTACCTAACAAGTTTTATAAGACAAAGAATTTAGAAGGCAATTTTAGCATAGTTACTTAGAAGAAATACTAGATAGAATAAGATAAGGCTAGTTAGTAAGTTAAGCAAGTCTATAACATTATTTAATCGAATCCGCAGCCGTAGAAACCTAGTTACTATCCTGCCTAGACATTAGCACCTAGCAATGTAGCGCAGGAGTTGCAGCCTATTCTTCTATCTTTCTAGTCTATAAGCAGAATAGGTTAGTTCTATTAGAAACTATTCTATAGCATTATATTACAATACGCTTCTAAACTATTAGGTCTTGTTGTTGTTCTCTCGCATGCAAACAATATAGAAGATTTTGCTTATTATTAGTACTAATAGACACAGCGTAAGCAAGACGCCTTTCTTATATATAGCGTTCTACCTGCTACTATTACATAGCTACCTTATTTAACACTAACTATCCTATTTTATATTATAACAAGCGGTAGGGAATAAACTTTACGTAGACCTAGTCTCTTCTCTACTAAGTTTAGAAGAATAAACTTATGTTAGCAGAATTAATTGCTTATCTTTAACGTTTTTAGATTAGAAGAACATAATCTTGCTAGTCTAGTCTTAGCTGTTCCTACAAACAACATTAGCCTAACTAGCGCGCAATAAGCTTTTTTTAACTCTAACAACTTCTTAGATTATTATAATAATAAGTTTAATAAACGCGTTTCTCTTCTTACTAAACTTCTTTACACATGCCTTATCCCCGCCGACTACAGTATTAGCACTAGTAGACTACTTCTCTTTAAGCACAATAATCTATAGAGCGCGTTATAGATATTGTTTTACAAATTCTCTAGGGTTGATAGCTTTATACATCTAATAAAATCTAGCAACTTACGCTCTCTATGCAGTTATTAAAGTATAGTAGCTAAACTCTACTAGACTTTAGTAGAACGTTACTTTAAGCAGGATATTAATTAAAAGGTTACTATTATGTTAGATCGCAAAGACAAATAGGGCAAAGCCTTTTGCCGAACAAAAGGTCTGCACTACTATATATGTACATAGATATATTCTCTAGTTATTCTTAAATTTACCTTACGTGCCTAAGATACTGCTTTACATCGCTTGCCTTTACTAAGTATACTAAGAGGCTACTACTTCGACAAGACAGAAGCAGCGGTTGCTTTAACAGGGTATGTAGCTAGCTATTCTTATAGCCTCTGTCTCTGCGCTTTGTTTATATTACTATAACTATAGAGTAATAGGCTAGCTTAGTACAGCTTAGCCTCTTATAGTATCTACTTTTCTTCTAGGAAATAAGCGTGTGTTTCGGCGCTATACAGCTAGAGGTAGCTGTTGAGTAACTATATCGTAGTGCGGTCTAGCTTAATTTAACCTTTAATTTCTAGCAACATTAGATTCTTAAAAGAATCTACTGTAGGCTGCAGAGCTAGTATAACTAGTTAGGCAAAGAGCAGGTTATTATTGTTCTATAGAAGCTGAATAAAGTTGTTAATAAGAGTGGAGGTAGGGAGCGGCTTATACTAGAGTCTAGTCTAGAAGATCTCGCAGTACGTTTAGAGCTTCGTACTACAAGTAACGCTAGGCGCGTAGTTAACAAGATTATAGTAGAGATTCGCAAGGCTAACGTTGTTATTCTACGCTATTGCTAGCTAGGCGATCTAGCGCAGCGTATTGCTTAGAAGTTAACTACCTAGGTGCGGGGTAATAAGTAAGCACTAAACGCGAGATGCACAGACCACTTGTTACTCCTATTACTTATCGCACCTCTAGCGCTGTTGTTGCCTAAATACAACATTGTTTCTAAGCCTTTAGAATTACCGCCTACTGCCTGCTTTAGTTACTGTATAGACGACTTAACCTACCTAAAACCTAACTATTGCCCTTTCTAGCGTTCTTACTCTATGCTTAAACTTCGCGACTTTACTATTAACAAACGCATCTTTTTATACAACTTACTTTTAGAATACCTTGCGCAAAGCTTTTACAATAAGACGCATAACACATTAAATAATTGCCGCCTTCTACCTAATAAGATTAATGCGTTAGCGCTTAACAATATAGCTGTTGCCTATAGCTAAGAGTTCTTTTTATTTCTACTAACCCGCAATAGCTAGAGCTAACAAACTTATAACCCTAAGAGCTGTAGGCCTTTGCAGAATAGTCTTAGGTAACATTACATACTACAGCCCTTATTAAGTAGCTACTAACTAGCCTCTAGAGCGTATGTACTGTCTCTTATCTTTATGCGCTATATTTAGAGTAAACGCAGATAAGACAGCTATTTCTAAAGTCTCTACTAAGCTCGTTATCTAGCTTGCGACTTCTAACTTAATCCCTCTCTACATCTAACACCTATATACTGTATTTAGTTAGCTTCTAATGCTCGCTACCTACTCTTTACTACGCCTTATACATCTTTTATTATGCTACAGACAAGCTCTCTTTACTTTAGGAGCGTAGCTAATATAAGACCTATAATTAGTCTGCTAACGCGCAGAAAAAGAGGACTAGACCCTAAGCTAAGACTAGGCTAGGTTTCTTACTTATAGAACCTACAGTCGCTAGATCTGTTAGTAGCTTAGTTTAAAAGATTTAGCTATACTTTACTAAGAAGCCTATACAACGCTGTTCTTAAAGCTTTCTAAGGCCTAGCTAGTTTTACCTCTAAAGATCTTATAGACCTGCTTCTACGTTCTATATACCTAGAGATAGGTAAAGCAATAAGGACAGATCTATTAGTAGCACTATATTAACTAGGCCTTCGTATAGCACGCTAACAGACTAAAAGCAGGTTTAGAAGTTTAATAGAGTAATAGCTAAAGTCTTAAACTAGTCTTATATATGTCTAAGACATGCAACTTACTAAAATATAGGCTTACTTGCGAACTTTTTTACTACCTGCATAGCTTTAATATATTCTCTTCTAACAGTATTCGCGCTACTTGTTCCGCTTTTAGCTACCGCAGCCGCTACAACTATAATGCAACAGAATCTTCTACACATTAATTAGTACAACAAATCTATTAAGGCTTCTCTAACAAACTAACGCTGCGTGCTTAGGCTAACTTTTAAGGCTATTGCTAGACGTCTATCTTTTACGTTTAGCACCTTATAAGCAAGCAATTACTAGTTACTAAACTCTAGTAGAATTGCTATGCATTACTTTGTCATGTTCTTCAATCTACTCAACTAGGCACTATACATTAGTAACACAAGTTTAGAGGTTACGTACATCGCATTAGATATCTCTAGAAACATCGCACTTACTACATTAAACTCCCTCTTCTAAATCGCGTCTTCTCTAACTACAATTACTCTAGGACGCAAATAGTGCGTCTTTAAGCTTATACTTTCTACCTATACTCTCGCCTTTAAAGACGCTGTCACAGCCTATCTACTATTAACCTATTTACTAATATTACTAGATAAACCTTAGAATTACGCCCCTAAGAAGCGAAAGAGCAGTACTACTACTACTAGCCTATACGCACCTAAACGCTAGTGCAAAAGGCATGTGCTAGGAGTATCTAACTATATAGACAAGGACGCTAATTTACATATGTCTATATAGTATGCTTAAGCAATTCGCGCTATAGGTACTCTACTTAGTTACTAGTTGTTTAACGTAGTAGAGGCTATTATTACTCTAGAATTACTTTAGATTTTAGTTATTACTTCCTTTAAAATTACAAACTACTCTCTCGTTTTGTTCTATTACTTACTTTGTACCTCTTTCTTAACAGCTAGCCTAGTTGGCATATTAGGCAGGACAATCTGCCCCTTGTACATTGTACATACCCTTCTTTCTTGTTTCACTTCACTTAGTACTATGCCTATCTTACTTAGTTTTGGCGCCAGCGTGCTACGCTGTGTTATTAGGGCGGAAACGTAGACAGTTAAATCCTCACACGACCTCTTTTGATAGTTGGTAACTGTTATATTGAGTGCTGTGCCGCTCAGGACCGTTAGGCTTAGAACGACGAAGACTTGACTATTGATCCGAAAAGTCTGTTCTGGTACCTCGGGTGCCTAGACGGAGAAAGACGTAGCATCCTGAATGGCGGGTCTAGAAGGCGAGAACGGAAAGTAAGTCGTAGTTCCGTATGCACTACCACTGCGACTAAAGACTAAGCTGCCGGTCTGGAGTTCTAGTTTAAGTTCTATTTCGCGATCGCTGATGCGAAGGGTTAGTGATTGAGGTGGTGAGCTGCCTGCCGGTGTTAGGATCCTAATCTTTCCAGAAAGCGTTAACTTTCTATCCTGACCGAAGTTAAAAGTCGTATTGAACGGCTTAACCGGCATAACAGCAATCGACTCGCTGAGCTGGACACCCGCAGGCATAGTATTAATAGCGCGACCTATGAGCTCGGCACACGTATTGAGAAATCCGGCTCTTTGTGCGAAGAGAGTACGCATTGTCGCATTCTTATCGCTTTTGTAAAGCTGTTTATTAGAGTTCATCGTGTTGTTGTAGGAGTTCACTAATGGTCCTCCCTTCGTCCCTGTACCATTGAGATATTCGCCGAGGACGTTTGGGTCGAAGACGCCGCGTGTAGTGTCGAAGTTACTGCCACCATTCGTGTTATTGGGCGTGACGAAGCTCTCGTCTACAGCCTCCGGGAAGCCGCCCTACATCGATGAGTAAGTATCGCCTAATCGAATAACTGCCAGAAACCTACGTGGTGTACGCTGCCCAGAGTGTGGCCGCAAGCCGTGAGCCCAATAGCATCCACCCTGTCAAACCCAGCGCGCTCGAAGAACAGCAAGGTTTCTTCTAAATCAGTCTCTGGTGCTGGAACTCCAGTCATCTTCCCAGCTTCCGTCGCATCTACGCGGCCAGGTCGAAATGACATCTGCGCGCCTCCGCATAGATTATTCGACATGACCGTGCCCAGCGCAATCAGATCAGCCACTACCGCTTCGTCAGCACCACTTCAATCACCAATCACCCCGTCGAAGCGATGCACTTACTAGAAATTCCCTCCCTAACAAACGGCCTCCAAAACGAGAAGCTATCATTGAACGCACTCCCCTTATTCTCTTCCCTCGCCGTCTCAAACCCAATACTAGCATCAATACCTCCCGTACCCGCACTCGCATTTGCAGTGATGAAGTCGTGAAACATGACGCGCATCCATTGGGCGTGATTAGATAAGCCACGGTAAGCTGACATTGTTCCACCACCACCTGCCTTTTAGGATGTTCAGAGTTGAGGTTTTCCCGTCGAACCTCATACTCTTCCCGCAGACCACACGCCACCCAACTTGAGCCATCGTGTGGCAACAAGCGCTACTGCACCCACACCCATAACGCCTGCGGCACAGAACCAGACGCCCTTGAAGTTCTCTACCGCACCATTGCCCTCGCCCTTGAGTGCGCCTATGGCAGGGTTACCGAGCAGCCCGCCGAAAGCAGCAACGAGATACGCCAACCCGAGACGCACGCCGATGGAGGCCTTGTTGGGAGCGAGGCTGGTGACAGTTGGTCCAGGGATAATTATTACGCCGCCAGAGAGGAAGCCGTACACGATGCTGATAGCGATGAGACCGTTCAATTCCTGAGCGAGGGGTAGCATGCAGAGGGTGATGATGCAGGCGACGGTGAGAGGAAGTAGAGTATTGACACCGCCATACCTAAACTTGTAAGCACTGGGCTATTACGAAGATTGAATGATGAGAACATACCTGTCGGCGATGAAGTTTGGAACAAAACGCCCAAAGATATTGGCCGCGTTCATGATCGACAACAAGTTGAATGCCATATCCTTCGACACACCGAGCTTGATGGCGTACTCCTGGATGAAGAAGAACGGCACGAACGAGGACGCGACAAACAGCGTGAATGCGACGACGAAGATCGTGTATGGCAGATCTTTGAAGTGGTGAAAGCCAAAGCTGGAGCCCTTGGATCCGTACTGGAGCTGCAAGCGCATCACCACAAAAGCGACGGCGTTGGTCACCAGTATGATCAGCGCAAAGATGCGAACAGCCCACGCGAATCCGACGCTGAGGAAAAGCGAGCGTAAGGAGAGAGTGTAAGCGATACCAGCAACACTAGCACCAGTCGATGCAAGACCAGTAGCCAGCATGCGCTTCTTCTCGAAGAACATGGCTAACACAGCAACGGGTACAATCGCCATTAAACCGCTGCCAATGCCCATGCACACTCCCTGAGCGAAGAAGATGGCCCAATAGCTCTTGAAGAAAGAAGTCAGGATCAAACCAAGTACCTCGAGGCCCGTGCCAACAGCGATGATGCTTTTGAGATAGCCCCGATCAAGCAGTACACCACCAGGCAAGCAGCCAATCGTGGTGAAGAAAAGCTGAATTGATCCGATCCAGGCAATGCGCGACGCATCTTGCTCCGGCATCAAGGTGTCGACGTAGTATGTTTGGAAAATCCCAAATGCATTCGGTAAGCCCCAACTGTTCGCGAATAGAATGAATCCACCGAGAACCTGCATCCACGCCACCTTGCCATGATCAACAGGGTAATCTTCATTAGCTTGCGCACTCGCTGTGATTTCGTGCGAAAGCAGCTGCTGTGTTCTTTCACGCTGCGTCTCGTGGTATGAGAGCAAACTCTCTCTTTCGGGATCCATGATTCCCGTATTAGTATGGGGATTTGGTAAGGTCTGTGGATAGTAACGATAGTGCCTAATAATTGGGCGCTGGTGTATGAGCTGGCCGTGCTATGTTGCAACTGGATTTTCTCAGGGTCGATGCTTGATGGGGCGCTAGCGGGTAGCATGCCGCGGAGGATCGTCACTTTTAGTCATGGAACTGCAGGTACAGGTCCGAGCGGTGAAGGGGATCGCGCAAACGAGGCACGATCTCGTTTGCTGCGAAGCTGGGAGCAAACAGCACGAATTAGAAATGATGGAGACCTAAAAGTATGATTATGCAGCAATATTCAAAGTTTCATTTGAGGACGCCCTGAGATGGGGGTTTAAGATACATCCGGCACTTGTAGCCATTCCGGTCACATCACAGGCGCCTTTGCCTAGTTCTCTTTACTTCCTTCGTCGTAATCGATGCCAGACCACCTATAAAAGATCCGACACTCTGAACAAAGCCTGTCTACCTGAGTTCTTCCTGAGCAGGACCCTGTGCAATACCAGCTATCCGCGCAGACTGGGACAGAGTACACACACAGATAATAACAGTCAAGAGGCAGAGCGCACCACCGTAGGCCAGTCCGAACCCAGCAAGACGGCGTGAGAAAATGTCACGCCAAGTGACGACCTTGCCGGGCCTGTAAGCGGAGTCCACCAACAATCCGGCATTCTCCAACCCGTGTCTGAATCTTTCCATATCGACCTGTGTAAGACTGATCATGATTTCATACGGCTCTCCTTCTTGCCCTTCTTTGTCTTCTTCCCTGGGCAAGACCACGATGCCACCTTCGCTGACCCACGCCGCTCGCCTGATAGCAGTTGCATTTGGCTTGCTCGTTCCTGGGATGCACCACTCCCTGTCAGCTCCCATCCTTTGCCAACTAGTGATGTATAGGTCTGGGCCCTTAGGGAACTTCAAAAGGGATTGCTGCGCTTCTGCAGGGTTGGTCAGGACGCTGTTGATCTGGGTGACTGCCCATGTTGCGTTGATGGCGTGCAGAGCATCTGTGATCTTTGCTGCGATGTCCTCAAGAGAGGCCGCAGCGCCATCAAGATCCAATGTGGGCGTAGCAGACAGTACCAGATTGCCGAGATAATCTGGGGATGAGAAGGGCGGTGGAAGGAACTTCCTGAGGTCCACAACGACGGCAAGGGTCGACTGCGTGTTACCCGAAGCGGTGATCGATTTCGAGCGAGCACGTATGACATTTGCCCAGACGATGGCTGACAGTACGGTAAAGTTAGATACACGCTTCCCAATCTTTATGGATAGCTCGTTGCGGAGGTCTGCGATAGCTTGCGATTTGAAGCGAAACATTTCGGCGACGACTTTGTTAGATCCTGCATCTGGCCCTTTACGGAGCTCAAAGCGCTTAGCAAATGGCTTCTCAGGTGCGTTGGTAGACTGGCCTGCCGCATCGGCTTCCTGAACGAGTGTTGCGAGCGCTTGGCGCGCCGATGACGGGTCTGGTATTACGTTCCATTCTTTGACGATGTCCTTCAATGGTTGGAGCTGATCCTTGTAGCTTGGTACACGATAGTATCTGGCAGGCGGACGAACTGGCGGTAGTTTCTTCTTCTCAGGATTCGAATTTCGTACTGCATCAGACCAAATCTTTTGGATCCTTCCGTTGCCCGTGCCATCGACAACGGCATGATACCACCAGGCGCTCAGTATCAAACCTCCGGGAATGAAGGTAGCCTGAGCCGCAAAGGTTGGCAATGGTCCTTTCGAAAAGCTTGTCATCCTTTCGGCATACGCATCTTCGCCCAGTCCAGCGTGGTGTTTCAGCTCATTTGGGCAGAAGATAGTAGCGGGCAGCTCGTCTGGAAGAAAGGCGTCTTTTGCAAGTGAATCGTAATTATGTTGTGCATCGTCGTAACTGACTGTGAATATACGGCGTGCTTCGGCTTCGAGATCGATAGGGTCGGGGTATTGCACGCGGAGAAGGTCGGTAGAGGGGTCTAAGTCCACAGTGCCAGCAAGATATGGAAACTGTCTCAGAACTTCTTTGAAGCCGTTGTGCAGCGCCTCTTTTGCTTCATGGGCGCGACTGATGTCCGGAAAAGGAAAGATGATGTAGTAGCGGCCATACACGCGTATGTGTGGCTGCTGGTCAAGGTGAGATAACTCTAGCTCTTTCGGAATGCCGGCGGGCATTGCGGGGGTAGAGGTCTTGAGAAGTTGACGAAAGTAGGCTTTTTTCGTGGCGGGCTGGACTCGGAGGCGAAGGCTTTTAGGGTCCGTTGCAGTGGAAGGTCGGTGGTCGAGACGCAGGTAGCTGTGTGAGAATCTCCAAGGGCACTCCATGAAAATCTGCCGGCGAGTATAAATGCTTCGCGGTGCTGTGAAGTCGCACTCTGCAGAGGTGAAACAGGTGAATGCATTGCCTTGTGCGTTGTATTGGCTCTTCGATGTGACAATGCAGGTGAAGGCATCTTGTTGCGTTGGTAATTGCAGACGGATGCTCTGACTGATATGCAATACATAACAAACAAAAAGCATAGGACCCAAATCTCCGAGCTTTGACATCGTTCCGACCATGCACTGGCGATCCTTTTGCACGGTGTGCCTGCGGACACTAGAGCTATTGGGCACGGTGCGCGAACCGTTGTCCGAGTCGCGTGGCATGAGATTCAGCGGTTGGCACAGATTAGCTTCATGCTGCATGTCGCTCGAGCCCGATCATAGCGGACTGATCAACCTGCCCGCCCAACACACCAGCCTTCTGGAGTATGCCAACGGTCTTGTTCACGACCTCCTTGTCCACGCCTTTCACGTCTTTAGCAAAGCGAACAGTCTTCAACCACTCTCGCGCGTCCTCTTCCGAGTAATCAAGCTTGGTGCTGATGTACTGGACGGCCTCTTCTTGGTTTGCTTCAAAGTGTTTGACTCCCTTATTGATCTTGTCCATGACGTCTTCGAGTTCCCCAGTGAGCACTGGCTTGCTGGCGTTGGGTGCCGAACTCCAGTTCTTCGGGTTCAATAGATGGTTTGCGGCGACGATCTTCCACGACGACCAGGGTGTGTAGATCTCGCCGATGCGCTTGATCTCGCCGTTGTCGTAGTAGCGCTTTGATGTGAAGTGCTCCCACATAAAGAAGTCGGCCGTGCTGTCGTTGACTCCATCGCGGAGGTTTGCAAACGTGTTCAGCACCTCGACGGGGAATGGTGGGCTGTTGGACGAAGTGTCGAGCCACCCTTGCTGGTCGGCAAGCACGAAGCTCATCACATAGCTGCCGCTTCCTATCCTGGAAACACCGACCTTCTTGCCCTTGAGGTCTTGTATTCCGTTGAGC
Source organism: Alternaria triticina (assembly GCA_022609215.1). Classification (NCBI taxonomy): domain Eukaryota; kingdom Fungi; phylum Ascomycota; class Dothideomycetes; order Pleosporales; family Pleosporaceae; genus Alternaria; species Alternaria triticina. Next base: position 13,458 of record JAGKPX010000071.1, read on the forward strand.
TCTTCCCTTTTGGCACCTGTGGATATGGCCCAGCACAGCGGAGTCTCGACGTATGTCCCCACCACGCTGAAGCCAGCGTCTTGCTTAGCCGCCTGTGCTTTTCCCAGCGCCGCTATCCAGCCTTCGGTAAGGCCAACTCCGATATCGATTTCGTCGGCTTGCAGGGCCGTGACCATGTGCCCTGTGCCGCTTGGGAACGGGAGGAGCTTCGCCTCCAGGCCGTAGTGCTTCTTCGCGAACTCGAGCGGTGTGGAGAAGTGTTCTATTTCCGTCAGTGGGCGATGTAACAGTATTGATGACGCGCTTACCTGGCACGAAGCCGATGCGTAGTGGTGCCATGGCTGCGATCTTGGTTGAGAAGCTTCGGACTGGTCGCGGGGCTGGTGAAACGCGTGCAAGGCGCAGTGTGCGTAGCATTGCTGGGTGGGAATTGGAGAAGAGCAGAAGACTACATGAATGAGGGGTGCGTCGGTCAAAGAGTGTTAATAGAGTTTCGGTACAAAGGACCGAATCATCAGTTGACCGCCGGTGGAATGCGCAAGCTCCTGTCACATGAAGCTGTTCGAGGTCGATGATGCGCGTCAGCCTCGCCGATCGGAAGGCCATTCCGACCAGCTCCGATCCTCGCTTTCCACATCAACGTCTCGGCGTCATTCCATGTCACCAACTTCTTCCCATGGTCTTCTTGCTGTTTTCGAGATACCCCTGGACTAGAATTTCTGTTGCTTCGGCGCCTACTTTGATATCATTTCGTCACCTCCGTTCTTTCGCTCCCCTAAATTTTGCTACAATGTCTTCTAATAGCGACAGAACATCAATAAGAGCTAGGACAATAGCCATAGTAGGCGCTGGACCATCGGGTGTTGCGGCAGCAAAATATCTCCGAGCGGAGAGGGCATTTGATAAGATCGTCTTGTTCGAACAACGAAGCCGACCAGGAGGAATTTGGACATATACAGGCGAACAGCGAGATGAGAATCTCTTCGACATACCTCAGACCAATCCTAATAAAGACGTTCAAGTACCAGAGTGGCAATCCAAACATCCAGTAACAAATGGGAACATCGATACGAATGGCATCAACGGAACTTCAAAGATCCCCTCTTTCCTGTCGCCAATGTACGCCAACCTCGAAACGAATATACCTAGAGGACTAATGGGCTTCCAAGACCTGAATTGGCCTTCTGATAGTCAGCTATTTCCTACTCATGAGACCGTACTAAAGTATATCGACGATTACTCCGCGGATGTACAAGACCTTATCCGATACTGTACACAAGTCATCGATATTAGTGCAGTAGACCCCGATACCGCCAGCAGCCCATGGAAAGTGACTACGCGTAATCTACTTAAGAACGAAGACGTTTCCGAAGTCTACGATGCAGTCATTGTAGCGAACGGCCACTTCATAGTTCCCTACATCCCACCAATGGCCGATATCAAAGAGTGGGCTGCACAGCACCCCGGTCGCATTAGCCATTCAAAGTACTACCGCAAACCCGAAGACTTCACCGGAAAGAAGACAATAGTCGTGGGAAACTCAGCGTCTGGCGCAGATGTCAGCGCTCAGATCGCTGAGTTCGGTCAAAAGCCGCTCTTGTGGTCGACCAGGTCGCAATCCATGTTCAGCGCAACCCACGGAACGGCAGGTGAAGACCAGAAGAGACGAGAAGTTCCGCCCATCAAGCAGTTTCTCCCCGGCAGCAGAGGCGTAATGTTTGAAGACGGAACAGAAGAACATGATATCGATGCCATCGTCTTTGCTACGGGATACTTCTACAGCTTACCCTTTCTCCAAGACATAGAGCCTAAACTCATAACCACTGGCGAGAGAGTCAATCATACATACCAACACCTCTTCTACGCACCCCGACCGACCTTAAGTTTCCTCACCCTCAACCAACGCGTCATTCCTTTCCCGGTAGCGGAGGTTCAATCCGCAGTTCTCGCACGCGTATACTCCGGTCGTCTCGCGCTACCCTCACACTCAGAAATGCGCGACTGGGAGCAGAGCATCGAGGAGGAAATGGGTGCTGGACGAAACTTCCACCTTTTGCCCTTTCCCAAAGATGCAAACTACATCAACGCAATGAGTAAGTGGGCATTGAGCGCTGAGAGCAAAGATGGCTTGGAAAGCGAAGGCAAAGGAAAGACTCCGCCGATCTGGGGTGAGTGGGAATACTGGTGTCGCGAGAACTTCCCGAAGATACGGCAAGCGTTTGGAAAGATGGGAGAGAAGAGGAGGGATATTAGAGATGTGAAGGAGCTAGGCTTCGACTTTGAAGAGTATCAGAGAGAGCAAGCACGACAGAAAGATGAACAGAACAAGAAAGGCGAAGAGCTAATTTAACGAACAATACAGTGGCCGTCAACGAATTCAACGAGTCGCATCATTTGATATGTCTGTACAAACCCTACCACACATCCACAATCCACGAGTCATGTCTTCTCCGTGCTGCCAAGGTAACCAACCCGCTTACACAGAAGCCCTCCTCAGAATCGGCTTCACAGAGTTTGACACCCTCCGCCAAACAATCCCGCTCCTAGCCAACCCTCCAACCTTTTGTTCCCAAGGGCTCACGCTCATCCCCACTTTCTCCCCCTCAGCCCCCGTCAAAACATCCTCAAAACTACCCCCATCCTCCCTCTCCCCCATAGCACACATAATGACTCGAATCTTCTCCCCACCACCTACAAACCACTTCGTAACCTCCCGCATAATCCCCTTAATAAAGCGGGTCTGAAGCTGCTCAGTCTCTGGCGACTTGGTCGCTGACTCTGGAACGTCTGTATGAATAACGAGAGTATCCAAGTGCGGCATTGTTGCTACGTATTTGAGAAAACAGCGGACTAGGACGAGGACATGGTGAGAGTTGGAGGTGGAGATGTTGTTATCGGGGTTAAGTAGGCTCAGGGTCGCAGGTGAATGGGCATGTTGTAGTGAAAACTTGTAAGAAAAGCGTGTGGTGACGGTGTTATCGGGGTAATTTTACATCAACGAAACAACCTCTACGGTACTACGCTTCGCATTCTTGTTCTCAGAAGCTCTGGCTCATAGTATCCACCACTGCACTTGCCTCACCCTTTGAGCGTTGATTACCCTTTGCCCATACCAACCCAAGCTGTGTGCAACATTACCATGCAAGTGTTGTAACAGGCCAGTCCACTCGTTACCCACATCCATCCCACCATCCCACGACACAACGACTTCACTGGCCCCGCTCCTCCTCACCTCATCGTTTCCCGTAAACTTGCCGACTACATCCTGTCCCAGTGCAAAGATCAGGTGCCTCGGTGTGTGATATCTACTTGTACCAGTACCAGACGAAGTAGAAGGCGGGATCGGCATGGGGGGATGCGCAGGTACCAGACGAAGCTCTAATGTACGGGTATGAAGTAGCGTGCATTCTCTCAGGACCTGTTCCATGAATGTCCTAAACAACGTGGGTTGCGTGATGTTCGCTGCGCTCATCACGATGTTTATACTCAGACTCTTTGCTTCGTCCCAGGTCCGGGGGATGTTGACTGTCAAGTCTAGTTCTGGGTACCGTGCGGCAAGATGAATCGCTAGAGATCTGGCTTCGAGTTTGGCTTGGAACACGACTTCGTCTCGGTACTCTTTTGCGTATTTCTTGTTGAGGTGAAGAATGGCCGTAAGGGCTCCTGGCGACTGAAGAGAGAAGTCGGAGCGCATGTAGTCTCGATAGATTTGTCTTCGCAGTTCAATTGGGAGGCACTCTAGGATGGAATCAAGATTCTGTGTTGGTGTGGTCATGGTTGTAGTGTTTTCTTCTTGAGTGTTGTCTTGAGGATGATGGCGAGGACTGCGGTGAGGGGAATCAGTAGCACAATATAGGAGACATACGCAAACAGAATGAGCTATGAGTGGTGTCTCGATCACTCTGGAAAGACAAACCAACGTTGTAGAATGACCTGGCGCGAGGCAACGAGTCGGGTCAAGCATTACCAAGGCAGTAGTTTGTACACAGGTAGACAGTCAGAGAAGGAAGCAGGTGGAAGTAGTGACATACAACGTGTACCTCAACACGAGAACCCCCAGATATGATATCAAACCCGAACGCCGCGGCTATGCATCAAAAAGCGCAAACTGATATCCTCTTAACTGTGACACTACCTCCGTCCCTTTCCTTGCCCACCACCACCACCACCTCCGCCCATACCCGGCATGCCGCCCATACCACCCATCATCTTCATCAAGGCGCCCATATCAGGCATACCTCCCCCTCCCATGCCACCGAGCGCGGATAGATCGGGCATGCCGCCGCCACCGCCTCCTCCACCCATCATCTTCATCATAGCACCGATATCTGGCATGCCGCCGCCTGCACCACCTGCGCCACCGCCCATACTTTGCATGCGCTTCTGCATAGCCGCGAGTTGTTGTTGCTTGTTGCCTCCGCCCATCGCACCCTGTGCTTTCTGCATGTTTGCCATTCCTCCCTTCATTTTCTTCGCCATACCAGCCATCATGCGGTGTTGGGTAAGCAGTTCCTCGACTTCGCGAACCGAGGTACCAGAGCCGCGGGCGATACGTGTCATACGCGTGGGTTGATCGACGAACATCTTTCCGTCCGACTCCAGCTCTTTCTCAGTCATACTGTCACAGATGTAGATCATGCGCTTCAACTTTGTGCCACCTTCTTCGTCGTCCATGCCGCCCATCATGCTGCTGAGTCCGGGGATCATGCCCGCCATCTTTGACAACGGACCCATCTTCATGATGTTGGAAAGCTGATCCCGCAGGTCCTTGATTGTGAAGATACCCTGGGTGATGTGCTTCATTGTGTCCTTTTGGTCGAGCTTGAGAGATTGTACGTGTTCGACGAGCCCTTGAACGTCTCCCATGCCGAGCAGCTTCGAGACGAAAGCCTGTGGCGCGAAACGCTCGAGGTCCAACATGTGTTCTCCGTTACCAAGGAAGACGATAGGCGTATGTGTTGCTGCGACGGCGGAAATGGCACCACCTCCTGCTGCCGCACCGTCTGTCTTGGTGATGACAATGGCTCCGAAATCTGCGGCCTCCTTGAAAGCGCGTGCTTGCGACTCAGCAGCCTGTCCGATTGTTCCGTCCAAGACCATGATGGTCTGGTCGGGCGTCACAGCGTTCTGAATCTGCACCATCTCGTCGAAGAGGTCCTTCTCTTGCCTGTGTCGTCCTGAGGTATCCACGATGATGATCTCGAAGCGCTCCTTCTTGAATTTCTCCACACCCTCGCCCGCTACCACTACAGGGTCGGTCTGTGTATGGCTACCGTAGTATGGGATCTTGGCTTTGGTCGCGTTCTGCTTCAATTGGTCGAAGGCACCGGCACGGAAAGTGTCGGCGCACACCAAACAAGCCTTGAAGCCTCTTGCCTGGTACCATCTCGCCAGCTTCGTACACGTCGTCGTTTTACCCGCACCCTGCAGACCGACGAACATGATGACGTTGGACTTGCCCTTCTTGGGCTTGAAGGGCTCGGCATGGGGGTCGACCATCTTGACGAGTTCATCGAAGACGGCCTTCTGGATGAGGCGCTTCTTGTTGACGCCCGGCGCGAGGTGCTTGAAGTCGACGGCCTTCTTTATCGATTGTCGCAGGTTCATGACGAGTTTGACGTTGACATCGGCTTCGACGAGGGCGTTGGAGATCTCCTTGACCATGGCTTCGAAGGCCTGCGCATGTTAGCCACCTATCATCAGTCGCCTGCTCGGGGCGCGCACCTTCTCGTCGAGGTTGGGCGACCTCGTGAGGTCGGTGACGGCGGCATTGATGCGCCGCCCGAGATCTTGAAGCACCATAGCGGCGGTTGGTAGGGAGAGATGATGGTAGGGGTAGGGTCGTGGGTGTTCGGTGGTGTGCCTCTTGTGGTGTTCTGTGGGGAATCCACTATGGCGGGGCGCGCTTGCCGTCGGCCATTTGGGCTACTAACGCCGATCGCCTGGAACTTTTTTCTGCGACGCGATTTACCTGCAACATTCACACAACCCGACTTTCACAGCCACAATGGTCAACACATCGCTGAAACGGAGACGGACCGAGGAGCAGTTGCGCGGCAAGGTGCCCAAGAAGGAGAAGAGAAAGGTCAAGAAGCAGAAGAACTACCACAGTTCGAGCGAGGAGGAAGGCGGCGCGCGCGATGCTCCATTGCGCGGAAGCAGCCAGGAGCCCGAGGAGCCATTCCAGCCGTCTGGTGTCAATGCGACGCTACCCGGAAAGCAAGAGCTCTCAAAGCAACAGCTGAGGAAACAGGCAAAGTTCGAGGCCAAGAAGGCGGCACAGCAAGCAGCAGCGGCAGAGGAGTCTTCAGCCAGCGACGATGAAGAGGAAGTCGAAGCGACGCCCGCGAAGAAACCTGAGCCCAAGTTCAAGGCCAGCATACCTGCACAGGCCCCGGCAAAGTCGGCACTCAAGAAGACTGCGCCCGTCGACCACGAAGCGCCATTACCCAGCGACGCCGAAGACGATGTGGACGAAATGGACGACTCTGAACCTGAGGCGGATGAGTTCTCCATTGCCGACTCCGAATCAGATGCCTCCGAGACCTCAACCACGGCCGCGCGCAAAGTACGGAAACGGAACGACCCAGAAGCCTTCGCCAACTCCATCTCCAAGATTCTTGGTTCGAAGCTGACGACATCGAAACGCTCCGAGCCTATTCTGTCCCGCAGCAAAGACGCCGCAACCGCCAACCGCGAGCTCGCCGACTCCAAGCTCAGTGAGAAGGCGCGACGACAGATTGTTGCTGAGAGGAAGGCGGCACAAGAAAAGGGCCGTGTGAAGGACGTTCTGGGCCTTAACGACCCCAACGTCAGCACAGCCGCCACATCAGCGAAGGAGAAGGAGCTCAGGCGGACGGCACAGAAAGGTGTCATCAAGCTTTTCAACGCCGTACGAGCGGCGCAGGTCAAAGGTGAACAAGCCGAGAGGGAGAGCAAGGCGGGCATGGTCGTCGGCATGGACAAGAGGGAGGAGAAGGTCAAGGAGATGAGCAAGCAGGGTTTCCTCGACATGATCACAGGAGGACAGAAGAAGGAGGGTAGCGTGGAGGCCTGAGGGCGATTCTATATGCACAACTCGGCGTTTAGGACAAAAGGGACGTAGTTTGGATATGTTCATGATACCATATACTATACATAAGTTCAGAGTCGTACTCAACGCCAGTTCATCTGCAAGCGGAGTGTTCGTATAATACATGTCGTCTCAAATGCTGTATGCGATATGGCCCACAATGCCTTCCAACAGGTGTCCTACAATATCTCTCAAGATGTCTCCCACAGGTAAATCCCTACGGATGTCACGACTCTTCTCCCAAGTCTTTTCATTTGCTGTCGAAATCGCTGGCCTGCAAATTCCTCGTCATGCTTGGCAGTCGTACAACCAGTCCATCGAGCTCCTTGCTCATCTTGACCTGACAGCCCAAGCGACTCGTCTCGGTAAGTCCAAACGCCAGATCCAACATGTCGTTCTCGTCATCATCCGGCTCCTCCATCTTGTCGTAGTAGGCTTCGTCTTCGACTATGACGTGACATGTTGAGCATGCGCAAGATCCACCGCATGCGCCCTCCATTTCTATGTCGTTGGCTTGTGCGATGTCGAGGAGGTTGTCGCCGTCGGCTACTTCGAATGTGCTGGCATGGCCATCTTTGTCTACGAATGTAACTTTGCGTCTGGAAAATGTTAGTTGTTGAAGTTGTCAGAGCTGTGACATGCTTTGACGTACTCTTCACCCGGTCGGGGTGGGTCCAGGTGACCGTGGCGGGATGCGGGCGATGAGGAGAATTGGCGGCGACTCTGAAGCCATGACGGGCTTGTTGCTTTGACAATAGTCGATTTTGATAGCGTAGATGCTGCGGTTGTCTGTGTCTGAATCGATCTCCGACATGTCGCTGCCGTCCAATTGCTGGCGAACCTCCTCGGACTCGACGATGCGCCTCTTGCGCCCGCTATCCACCCGTCCAGGGCGTTCACACAAGCTCTTCTAGCAGCCATGACGCCGAATTGATGCTCGCTAGCCGGCCGAGATTGGAGTCTAATAGGAGAAGGAGACACGGAAGCGAAGGGGTTGCAGTGTTTGCCGTGTCACAACGAGTGAATGCGCCGATAATTCCGAATGCTGTGAGACGTCAGAAATGTTGACGCACAGGCCATGCACGACCCCGGTCGATCTTCCCAGCGCATCCACCACCGCGGGTAAGAAAACGATAAACATCGCCAGCCTCACGTAATCTTTACCCAGAAAACGACAGATAGCATGGCGACCTCTCGCGATGCCCCGAACCCCCTACGACCCTACTACATCCCGCCCTCTATTGGTCCGCCGCCCGACGTCCCGCAGAACCAGACGTCCTCGTCATTACCGCCCGCTTTCAAGCCCAGCAACAGTAGCAAATCGAGTCTGGGCAGTCAGGCACGCGACATCCTTTCCGACCTAGACTATGACTCGTACTTTCCAGAGGCCTCGCCTACAGTAGCCGGGCATGCGAAGAAATTGCTCGATCATGCTCTGTGGAATTACACGAGCGTCCTGCTCGCCCAACCATTCGAGGTCGCGAAGACGATCTTGCAGATACACGAGGCGAAGGGACAATTGGCAGGCTTGACGGGAGAAGAGTTTGGCCATAAGAGCAGGCCCCAGAGCTTTGCGAGCGGAAAGTTTGAGGATGTATGTATTGCACTCCATGAGGGGCATCTGACATGTGAATGTGGGCTAATCGATGCAGTATCCGCCCTCTGATGAGGAGTCTGACGAGGACTCGCCAGGATACTTCACATCCACTGCCCCGCGCATGAACCCCACGTCGCCGTCGCCATATTCGCCTTCTGTCTCACGATCGGGCGTCTCAGAATCGAGGTCCCCACGACGACGCCAGCGACGCCTCGATAGCCGATCCCGGTCACGAACACCCACACGGCCCCCACCATCCGCAGTACGGAAACTAGACCTCAAGCGTCCAGACTCACTCCTCGAAGTGATAGCACAACTATGGCAGAAGGAGTCTGCATGGGGTGTGTGGAAGAGCACCAACTGCACCTTCATCTACAATTTCCTGCTCAAGACGACTGAGGGTTGGTTCAGGAGTCTGATATCAGCTCTCTTGAACATACCAGATCCAGGTCTTGTTGGCTCAGCAGGAAGCGGTATTGGAGGGCTGGATATCCTGGACAGCCCAAGCCCATTGACGTCCCTCGGTGTTGCTGTCGCTGCTACAGCCATCGCAGCCACTCTCCTCGCACCCCTCGATATGGTGCGCACACGCCTCATCATCACCCCCATCTCATCCTCTCCGCGATCTATATACCCATGCCTTTCTCTCCTCCCCTCCTTCTCCGTCACCCCTAGCCTCCTCCCAGCTACCATAATGCACGCCTGCGTGCCCACACTCATCTCCTCCTCAACACCCCTCTTCCTCCGCTCCACGCTGAGCATCGACCCTATCCTCACACCCACAACCTACTCCTTCAGCACATTCCTCTCCTCCACAGCCGAGCTCTTCATCCGCCTCCCCCTCGAGACCGTCCTCCGCCGTGGCCAGGTCGCCGCACTCCAGGACCACGAAACTCAGCGTCTGGCATCTGAGTACCAGGCCCCACCCAGCCGTGCTAAGAGCCCAGCATATGGTCTGGACAAACCAAGTTCCTCCGATCAGAGCTTCAAGACTATCGTGGAGCCGGGTCAGTACAGGGGTGTGCTCGGTACTATGTGGTTCATCGCTCGCGAGGAAGGCATCAGTGTTTCCACACCGAATGCTGCCAAGACAGCGAGTGCAAAGGCGATGGGCTTCTCCAGGCCGCCGCGTACGAGGAAGGGTCAGGGTGTGCATGGGCTGTGGCGTGGATGGAGAGTGGGTGTTTGGGGGTTGGTGGGGATTTGGGGTGCTGCTGCTCTTGGAGGTGGCGGCGGTGAGTTCTAGACTGTGATATTGCAAGTTAAGCACCAGGCACTCGAGCGATGATGTTATTTGGTAGATTATGTTGTTTTGTTATGATCTTCGTATGCGCATGATGGGCGATGCTATATACACCACTCTTAGCTGATGTTGAATGACTACTTTCCGTTCATCCAATTTGTTGTTTCATCCATTCTTAAATTCTTGCATCATATCATCTTTCTCAACACATGTCCCTACCATGCTATGGCTGTGTAGCCTACCCAGATGAAGTGGTGTGCTGATTATTATTTTCCAAAAAGTAACAGCGATTTTTGAAAGTGGAAAGTTCCAGCACGCGGCATGCCAACTCACAAAAGCGGGTCGACAGTACCACGTACATCTCTCAAACGCAATACAAAGCTGTTAAGAATCCTCTTATAGAGATATGCTATTATCGCGTAGCAGTAAAGCCCAGCACATGAAGATGTGCCGGATGCCCCGATGGTATTGCTTGTTTGACTGGTCTAGCCTAAGGGAGTCTAGCGGTTCCCTTACGTGGAAGTAGGTGCCGTAACACCTCACTTCTTATCAACCACCACCACGTGTTGATTGTGAGCGTCAGCTTCGGTTGGGTCTTCAACTTTGGTTCGCCACAAACATCGATGCTAGAGCAAATTTCGACCCGCAGGACCCCATCATTCATACATCCACGCCCAGGAACATCCACCAACATGTCAAACTCCACATCATTTCCAGTCAGCCCAGCCGATGTCGATGAACTCCCAACTATGGCCTCACAGCTTGACATGAGCAGCGACACAGTCAATACTGGACAGCGCGCCGCTATTACGGAGCTAAGTCTTTTGGAAAAGAATCCACAGATTCGGCCCATGAGTCCTCAACCAGCAAGTCGCTTGCTCTCACTGCCCTCAGAAATACGCCTATTGATATGCCATCACATGTATATCTCACCAGAGCATGGCGTTGACTTTCTTGGAGCATTCTACAGCTGTAGGCAGCTGCAGAAAGATATGCTGGACGAACTTAGCCCTGCCTTTGATCTCGACAACTACGTCAACGAGCACGCAGGACCCTGTCGCGACGAGCCAAGCATGTTTGTCCGTGTGGTTCCATCCACGCCTCGATTCCACATCTTACGGCACGTGACAGTATCTGTACGAGTACCGCGCACGGATGGAGGATCACCCTGTTGCTACAACTCAGTCGCTGGGCTCTTCCCTCTCTATCTGAACAAACTCAGTGTGAGACTATTTCCTCGAAACCATACAGGTGACTACGACGAAGAGATTGTCTACGGTGACATGAAGTCATGGCCAAACCGCTTTTTCCTTGATTATGTGGTGCATGGCGAGGTGAATTGCAAAATGATAAAGTTCAGCCTACCTGGTCTGAAGAAAAAGAGCGATGGAAGTGGCAAGACAACGCGCCTCGAGAACATAATCATTCCAGGCACGACAATCTTGTACAGCATGCACATCACGGAGGATAAGGCGGGTAACCAGACCGAGAGAACATACTTGAGCGACGTGCGGTTCCGCCCAACGGCAGAAGGATCAGGGGGCGCAGTGGCCATGCGCTGAACGGCGTGGATTCCAGGAGTTCCATCAATGAGAATATCGGATACAACGAAAGCGAGGCGCTCGCGTTCGGCTCACTATCCGAGCATGCTGGTCGGAACCCAAGGAAAAGAAAGCCAGCCAAACGGAGTGTTTCCTAGTAAAATGACATGAACTGGGTTACATGTTACAGCTAGCTCTTGCTTGAACAGCCCCACTCCGCTCCCATCTCTTGCTAGATGAAACGCTTTGCAGTGGAATTTTCTGCCTTATCGCGTATCTAACGTATCGAATACTATGCACTGCAAATTTGTACCACAACACAAGGGAACGCTATCCGGACGTTACACTCAAATTTCCGGCTTGTCACGCCACAAGGAGATTCAACAGTTCTTACAGAATCTTACATACCTTGGCACCTGTCAGCGGATCTCTCGGTCACTCTTTGAACGATCTGATATCGCTTGCGCGCAACTCCCGATGTCCATATTCCACTCCACTAGCGGGTCCGACATGGTGGCAACGACGGCGGTCGCGCAAACTTTCCATACGGCATGCTAGGCATCGGCATCGGTGGAGCTGGTGTTGACAGACAGCGGCCCGCACGTTACGAAGTATAACCACCGGCACTCAACTCCTGGTCCGTGCACGCCATCACCGAATCACAGCCATGTAATTCCTCTTCCTAACACTTTTCTGGACGAAATGGGCGTCAAGTGTTTCTAAACGAAACGGCGCTACGCCTGTCAAGCATTCCGCACAGGAGACCAGTGTTTCGCCACATCGCGGACTGCAACGAAGTGTCAGTAAACGACCTTGGCAGGACCCGTAGAAATCACATCCGCATTGACTTTACTTTCCGAACAAGCAGCTTCCGTGCCTCCTTTGAATGAGTCGCATGTTTTCACAAGCGCTGCTATGCTTAGAACGGCCTAAGGATCACGGTCATGTCCACTTCCCAAGAGATCCAGAACACCCACAATCACGGAAGGAAGACTGTAGTTGTCGATGAAACCAGCATCCTATCTCCTGGAATTCCTACAACGGGAAATTGACGTCCGTTGGGAACCAGGTCATCGGTGTCTAGGCGCCTGGCTTGCATGAAGATGTTTGGTACAATGCGCGGAGGACTTTTGATATAAGAATCAGGACAACCGTCCAACATCTACTACTCACCAGCAAGCAATACATTCGTTTCAATCGCTTTCTACACTCGCTTTTCAGCACTTTACATTCGTTCCTTCACTTCTTTTTACCAATTACTACACAAGTTTCATTACTGCTAGCCAGAATGAAGTTCTCCGCCTCCGCCATCGTTCTCAGCGCCGTCGCCCAAGTGGCCACCGCCCACTACTTCTTCGACACCAACGTCATTGGTGGTGTTGCCCAGCCGCAATTCAAATACGTCCGCCCTTCCACTCGCAAGGTCGCGTACAACCCCATCAAGTTCTCTTCCAACCCAGCCGCCGACATCCGTGATGGCTCCACCGCCGACGGTCCCGACATCGTCTGCAACCAGGGTGCCGCTAAGACTGGCGGCAAGGTCCAGGTCCTGACTGTCAAGGCCGGCGACGACGTTACCGCCAAGCTCGGTGTTGGTGCCAAGTTCCAGCACCCGGGCCCTGCCCTGGTCTACATGTCCGCTGCTCCCGGCAGTGTCCAGTCTTACGACGGATCTGGCGACTGGTTCAAGATCTTCGACGAGGGTGACTGCGGCAGCGGTGACTTCACCAGCAACTCCTGGTGCACCTACAACAAGGACACTGTCACTGCCACCATCCCCAAGGACACCCCCGACGGCGAGTACCTCGTTCGCTTCGAGCACATTGGTGTTCACCGCTCCCACGTCAACCAACCCGAGCACTACGTCTCCTGCATGCAGGTCAAGGTTACCGGCGGTGGTAGCGGCAAGCCTGGCCCCATGGTCAAGTTCCCCGGTGCTTACAAGGCCACCGACCCCTACGCCAACTTCAGCATCTACAACGGCCGCAAGGCCTTCCCCATGCCCGGCCCTGCTGTCTGGAAGGGTGGTGCTGCCACTGGTGGCTCTTCCTCTGCTCCCGCCAAGGAGGAGGTCTCCCCTGCCCCTGCCGCCCCCGCTGCCCCCGCCAAGTCCACCATGGCCACTGTCGTCGCTCCCGCCCCTGCTGCCCCTACCAAGGAGGCTGCCCCCGCTGCTGGCTGCGCTTCCATGTACGGACAGTGCGGTGGCAAGGGCTTCACCGGTGCTAAGTGCTGCGCCAAGGGTAGCTGCAAGGCTGCCAACGACTGGTACTCCCAGTGTGTCTAAGAAGCTAGCTCGTGTGCTAGAACTTACTCGGAGATTTGTGTATACTTCCCATTCTTTGTGTCTATAAGCGAGGCGTTGCATTAGTGAGCCTCTGTTTTTTTTATGGGCACGTGTTCTCTAGTAGAACACCCCTTTAACTTTCTGTTTGCCTGGTGGATGTGGTTCAATCCTGTATCATAGCAATATCACATCATTAGTCTTTATTCTGAATTCCCTTTGCCTGTGCATTTTTCGTATGAGAGTGAATAAGAATACTGAAGACAGGTGTACAGGAATGTAAAGGTTCTTTTCATCTTTATAGCCATTTGCCCAGGTAATGGGCCTTGATATTCAGCGAAATCTGAAACGATAGAAGCATGCACTACTGTCACCATTCAGAACTCGAATGGTTGACCATTAATCTCCAAAGGATCCCAGTAGGTTTGCATCAATTTCAGCTTTTCCTTCCAGTCTGCTTGGTCCTTGGGAAGATCATGCGCATTTTCGATGCGATCTAGTATCTCCTCGTACAGTTCAGCTGGTAGTCGTCGACCAAAAGCCAGGTTGAGATTCCGTCGATGCTCTCGCCGCAAATCGCGCCACACGAGTGGTAATAAGGCATCGATGAGAGGTCCCTGGAAATGGAGGGCATTCATACCTGATAATGACATATCAAATTAGTCTATGTGATTAAGTGTATGAGTTGATGTCTTACCGAATGTTTCACCCGTGATGAAATAGTTTAGGTAGAGAAATGCGTGGGCACAGTCCAGCGGGTGTTCTGGATGCGGCTCGGCTCTGGGCTCCTGGCTCAGTAGAATTTGGAGGAATGCCTCTATTTCATCGACCGGCACTCGCTCGAACAAGTTCAGTCGCGCTCTCCCCAAGACATCCATGCGCAATATGAGAGCAAGCGGAAAGGCTCTGACATTGCCGCGCGGTACCTGAGCCATTCGCTTCAACTCGAGACAAACGCGTGATGTAAAACGCGCTATGGGGATATCGACGTTTGGGCTGAGTCTGTAACCTGCGAACCATACGTAGTCGTCGTCGTCAAAATCCGAGTCCAAATCGTCTGAATCATTGACTTCCGATGCAGAGTCCCAGTCGTTGCCAAAACAGGTATCGATGACATCCACAGCAGAGCCCAGGTGTTTATGACGTTCAGGGATATCGAGCCTTTTCATGGCAGCATTCCAGAACGACGCAGCTATCTTATCTTCGCCTTTGTTTGAGAGATGTTTGTATTGAACAAGGCTGATTCTTACACCGAAACTGGCGAACAGGAGTTGAGATTCCAAGTAAAGAGCCCAGCTTTTGAGTTGGAGTGGGGTCCAGTGAGACACCGGCGCATCTTCTTCTAGTGGGTTTTCTGATCATAGCAATAAGCACATATCCGATATCTTCGTAGGTCAAAGCTTTCCAACATACCCTTGCTTGTTAGAGGCGAATCGGCCTCCCAATACCGCTCTCTGGCAAGATCCCGGACTTTGCCGGAAGCTCCTCCTTGGGTCTTGAGATCTGTACAGAGTTGCTCCAGCTCAAGCACGAGGTCGTGTGTAATGTATCGCAATCTGACATGGTGAGCACACTTGCGCGACGTCTTCCACCGATCAAGCAGTTGCGATTTGTCACTCGTGTCTCCGAGCTCTTTGCATACCCTCACAAGGTCTTTCAGTGTGCGCGTCTTTCGCGTCTTTGGTGTCTTGCTATGAGAATCGCGTCTTTTGCGTTTACCGTTGCCTTTGCTAGGCAATTCGGGGGTTTGAGCTGAAACAGACGTAGTAGTAGGAATACCACCCGCGGCGGCGAGACGTGCCCGATTAGCTTGTATGAGTGCCGATAGTGAAGCGCAAAAAGCCTCGAGTCTCCCGGTGTCCGATGGTACGTTCGTAGATGAGCCGGCTTGCATCGTGATCGCGAAGTGGTATATATGTATGAATGTTAAAGGTGTGCTGAGCTGCTCGTGCGGGTCTCAAACGTAAGCTTAGATATGGGAGAAATTAGAGATCAAAACTCGTAAACAGTAGCCGCAAACATCGTGGATAAGGCCGTCTTATGACTGGAGAGACATGTCGGATACGGTTGCTGTGCCGCAGTGCTGAATGCATGCTAGGCTACAATAGGCAATCCCTTGTTGTCCAACCCCGGTCCCCGCGGATGTCGACATGCGATTAGGTGGCTACCAACTGAGCTTCATACCACGGCAGACTTCATCTGATGGTATTTTGATTGTGGAGTGATAATGTGAAGAACCATTCAGTTGGGGAGGCACGCCGGAGGATAGCCTTGATGGCACGTGCTGGGTGTGACGTCACAATTCCCGAGGTCCAGTCCATCGAGAACACGCGCCCGCCAACAGCTGGAGCATCCCGCATCACTCCGGGAATGTCGAATGGGTTTCCATTCTCAGTCAATCTCGAAGTGTTTGCACATCACGACCGACACCAAATGGCCTCATACTCGAGGACTACCAAAATGCGGTACTGTCGGCGATCGCGAGACCCAACCGCCCATACATTACCGGGAGTGCAAATACCGGCAAGTCAAGTCGATACAGCAGAAGCAGAACGCAATTGCTGATCGCACGTATTGCCCACTGTTGACCCAATCTGCCTTCTGCTAATGTAAATACCCCTTCTTCTTCGCTACCTAGGGACGAGGTCGTTTCTCGCCTGTTGTTCAATGCGAAACCAGTGAAAGTTCGGCGGAGTGCGTGGTGCCTGGGTTCTGCCCTAGGCTGCTACACAGCTAGCTAGCTATAAACACTACCACAGATTCCCGTAAAGAGAACATCTGTGCGACAGCGCAGATAATCTTACTATTCCAACACATAATGTCAACCCACAGTGTGTCCTCAGTGGCTGTCACGGATTCCCCTTTTCACGGTCGCAATGTGCCTCACACCAACACGGACGACGTAAAGGCCGCTTCATTGCTAGGCCTACCAGCCGAGCTACGCCTCAAAATGTACGCAGAGATGTCGCCTCCGCTCAACGGCCATATCGCAGACTACCAATCTCTCATCCTCTCTTGCAAAAAGCTCAAGGCTGAAGCCGGAATCGAGATTGTCCGAAACATGCAACACTTCCTCGAAGACGTAATGAGTACCTGGGACAAGACCTATGCCGCACCGCTCCGCATCAATATCCCTATCCAGGTCGGTCAGATCACACGTGTCGAGATCGGAATCCCGACGTCAATTCTGGACAAGCCGGATGTGTTTGCCAGGTTTCCAGTCGCTTTTGCGCTCTTGCCTTACTTGTATATCGCTCGTCTCACGTTCATATTCTATGACGATAAAGACGGCTGGGAGGACATCACTCCGTCTGCTCATAGAGAACGCGTCCTCAATTCTTTTCGATTTGAAGATCATTTATCCGAGATGGTGAGGAGAGACATGAAGCTCTGCCTCGACAACGATACCGAGTCACCCCACGCTCCCGGCAGCAACGTCGATGAAATCAGATTCATCTGGGAAGATCAGCTGAAGTCAGTCACGAGTACTTCTTACTCTGAGAGGGTCACGGGTCTTGGATACATGGGAGCCTATGAGTTTTGGTACCTAAGGAAATCGACAAGTTCTCGTGGCATCTTTGGTTTTTTCTGGAAAAGGAAACAGCCTTAAACGTACTATCCAGTATCGCAAGAGGAACTTTGGTTCTGTTGGCAGTTCTCTGTGGTATCTGGGTCTACGCACGGACTCGATGTGCATTCGGATCATCTGTAGTTTCCTGTCTAGGATGATTCAAGTAGGATAATCGATTAAACCAGCTGTTAAGCCTCCCGTGCTTCCAGACAACCGCCACATTAAAACCTCGCTAGTGAAATCGCGTGACTTGAACGTTGGTAGCAAAGGCCCATGAAACATACTACCTAGGTATACTGAAATGCATGCAACGAACAGAGGCAGCCAGCCAGCATAGATAGTAGTTCAGAGCTTTCGGCTTGGATGGCATGTGATGAGCGGTCTTGCCGAGACCGTTGATTGATAAAGGCCGTGACCCTCTATAGCTGCTCGGGAGCAGCATATCCGATGGTAGCGCCGAGGATCTGTATCTGTCGGGGCTTTGGAGCGAATGAACCTTAATTTACCCGGCAATAACTTCAGCTGCAACTGACACAGTAAGCAAGGTGGACATCGTGATAAGCAGCCAGGTATGGCAGGTCAATAATAAAGTTGACGGATGTAAGCATGCAAGTCATGTCGTGCGACGTAGCATGCGCGAATGGCCGCGCGCACGGAAGCGGGGCATCTCCTCCAAGCGACGGCGCTTTCCCGGGTCGATCATCACAAATAGTATATGACGGCCCCTGTGTTGACATGGGATAATGTGAATCGCCCATTGCTTCTGCTTCGATCACATTTACTATGGCAGACCCAAGCCAAGGGGCCGAGCCTCACACTCTTTTCACCTTTTCACATATCTTTGCTGCAGCGATTACTTACTTGATCGTCGCAAGTGCATACCACTTCCTCACAGCGCCATCACCACCATCGAGCATACCATGGATGGGCTACGGCAAAGGCTGGACCGCCGACTTCCGCAACTTTACTGCGTTGACTAAGAGCAAGGAATGGCTCTTGGCTGGTTACAACAAGTACAGCCGCGACGGCAAGATCTTTGTGTTACCCGCGACGCTTGGCATGCAGGCTGAGATTGTCATGCCTCAAAGTCAAATGCGCTGGATGTTTGATCAACCAGATTCTGTACTGAGTGCGCATCAAGCGCATTACGATTCCCTGCAGGGCGATTATTCGTTCATCAACCCTTACATCTTGAAGGATGCCTACCATGAACATGTCCTTCACAAGAGCCTTTTTCGAAATCTCACTGCGATCATACCGGGTCTCGAAGAAGAGGTGCCTCGAACGATTGCCGACGTTTATGGAACAGATACAGAAAATTGGAAGAAGTTGGATGTCCTGGAGTCGTTCATGGAGATGATTCCAGTATTGACTAACCGCATGCTTCTTGGAGAGTCGTTATGTCACGAGCCGAAATTCCTAGAGGCGGTACTGAGCTGTACCAAGGATGTCATTCGCAATCAGGCTCTCATGTTTCTTGTCCCGAAAGCGCTGCACCCCATCGTCGGAACGGTGCTAAGTCTGCCTGTCAAGTACCACTACTGGCTGTCTTCGAAGTTCACAATACCTATGATCAAGCAACGCATCTCGGATTTCGAGAAGAAAGATGCCGGAGATCCTGAGTACAAGAGTTGGAAGGAGCCGAATGACTTCATCACATGGAGCTACCGAGTTGCGCAGGCCGAGGGACGACCCGAGGAGATGCAGCCCGACCGCATCGCTAAGCGCGTCTTGCCACTCAACTTCGCCAGCATACATACGACGTCGATTACCGCCTTTGAAACCATTGTCTGCATACTAGGCAGTGGACCAGAGGTGATCGAACAGTTGCGCGAAGAAGCGCATCGCATTTTCCAGGAGGAGGGAAGCTATACGAAGAATGGTCTTAGCCGTATGTACCGCATCGATTCTGCTATACGTGAATCACAGCGTGCCTCACCTATCGGCCTTACATTCGTGCACCGCAAGGTTGTAGCAAAAGACGGTGTCACAACACCTGAGGGTGTGCATCTGAAGTATGGAACGCTTTTTTCGTGTCCATGGGGAGCGATGGCCCTCGATACAGACTTGACCGAGGACCCAGAAGAGTTCGACGCATTCCGATACTCGCGGCCGAGAGAAGAATATGAGGCGATGAGCGCGGAGGAGAAACAAAACGTTGATGCGCTGAAGCTGAAGCAGACGGGTCTTGTCACTACGGGTGTTAATCATCTTCCTTTCGGCCATGGAAGGCATGCTTGGTGGGTACTCACTAATTTCGCGTTAAGATCTGTACTAACAACTATGCAGCCCTGGACGCTTCTTCGTCTCCCATGAACTTAAGATTATCTTCGCCAACCTACTACTGAACTACGACTTCAAGCCACTTCTGGAGAAGCCCAAGAAGATGTGGGTCATCAGATTCAAGGTTCCTCTCCCAGTAGCGATTGAAGTGCGTCGTAGGAAGAGCGCATGGACACCTCAGGCTACTTCATAGGAGTCGCGAGGAGTATGTAGTAACATGCGACGAACTCCCTCAGACATGACACTGAGGCGTTGCTGTATCATTGGAGAGTTTCGGATTCGTCATGCTGTAAATAGTAATCACGCGCCCACTGAGGCTAACCACATCCCCAGCTCAATCCCCAACTGACCCGGCTGATCATACATGACCAGATGCCCCGCTCCCTCAATCTCCACTACTTCCTTCGCCCCCAGCGCCTCCCCCAGCCTATACGCATCCTGCACAGGAATCCAATTATCCTGTTTACCCCAAATAATTTTCACAGGAAAACTTCTCCCCACCTCTGCATACCGCCCCTCAACCTCCTCCGTACTTCGATTCGCCGCTTGACACAACTGGCGGACGAAACCTTTTTGCCCACCTTCTGCGAGCCACGGCGCTTTAAGCACGCCCATCTTCTCGGCGTTCAGTGTAGTGTGTGCAGCGTTGCGGATATACGATTCGAGTATACCTTCAAAAGCCATCTCAGGTAAATTTTCGAAAGCCGCAGGGTTCTCTGCTACGCTTTTGAAGAGGGGTTGGCCGAAGGGGCCGATGGCGACGACGTCAACGAGACAGAGACTTGAATAGCGACAGTCGTGTAGTAAGTTGGCACGTAGGCTCATTAGTCCGCCGTGGTCGTGAGCGACGACTTGTGGAGCTGTCTTCCATGACTCGTTGATCTCCCAGTGCTTGAAGAGGGCGGCGAAGGCTGAAGTTTGGCGAGCGAGATCGCTGTCTAATCTCTCAATCTCATTCTTTGGGTTGTAGTTGGCGTTTGGAAGAAGTTGTTCAATGGGTGAATTCCCGAAACCGGGGTTGTCGAAGAGGTAGACGCGGTATTTGCGTGACAGAGCTAGCGCGAAGGGTGCCCAGACGCGGGAAGTCCAGGGAGTGCCGTGGATGAAGATAAGTGGTGGTGATGTTGTAGCGCCTAGCGACGTCCATTTGATATCGAAGGTATGTGTTGAGGATTCGAAGTGAAATGTGTTGTGGAGGACAGTTGGGTCACTTGATGACGGGGTCATGTTCGTGTTAGCTTTGGAGGCCAAGTATAGGATGAAGCTCAACTATGGTATATAGCGCCAGTTGTTGGTGGATGCATATACAGGCAGATGGCCTATCTTATATACTTCCCATATGCATGATATGGAAGCGTCGCAGCCCATCGTGGGTTTGCTTACGCCTACGACTGATGCTCGATCAAGGCGTGCACGTCATGTCAGCATTCCTATGCTGAACAATATACGCTTATCATACGTCGCTTTCACAGCAATAACAATGCTACATGTCAGCAATATACCTGCATTCCTGCGTCGTCATGGAAGGCCTCACGGCTGCATGTCTTGGAAGTGGCCAATCAGAGTACCCGCGGGCGTGCAATAACCTGCTAGACTTGTAAGAATGGTACATGTGCTATGCCACTGTTTAGCTACACTGCTACTGCCAGTATTGAGCTCCGAGCTCATCACCGAGCTTCACATCATCGCCCTCTACAATGATCTTCTTGACCACAACTCCTACCACATCCCATTTGCTGTTCGTCTCTACAGGCAGGCCCGAGTCCCTGCGCTTACCAGTAGCATCTTCATTGCCAACCTCGCGCACGACTTCCCAATTGTTGTTGCCAATGTCGACAAGCCTGGCGCGCTTGTAGCTCGCGTTGGAGACCTGGCGATGGGCGACTACGAAGCCGGCCTCGTCTTGTTCCTTGATCCACTTCCTGGCCTCCTCATCTTGCCAGACTTTCTGAAGTGCGGCATCGCCATCCTTGAG
Source organism: Alternaria triticina (assembly GCA_022609215.1). Lineage (NCBI taxonomy): Eukaryota > Fungi > Ascomycota > Dothideomycetes > Pleosporales > Pleosporaceae > Alternaria > Alternaria triticina. Next base: position 35,024 of record JAGKPX010000071.1, read on the forward strand.
GAGTCTCACACTCTGCTCGTCCGCCTCGATTGTGCCAGCCTCTGTGCCCTTATCAAGGGGCTTCTGTAGTAGGTGCGTGCCGCCGAAGCTCTCGACGAAGTTTCCGTTGTCGGCGTTGAAGAAAATGACGTCTTTGTACCTGAGGAAGTCAGTATACAATACATGAGTTGTGTGCATAGATTCTCACATACCATCGTGTGCCAATGTCGTCGTAGTCGCGGTCTTCGAGGGCTTTGGATGTGTACTTGGACGTCTTTGAGACGAGCTGACCGCAGGGAACCTTGTCGGCAGGGAGAGGCCGGGGTAGAATCGCGAGCTCGGGGATGATGGAAGGAGACAGTGGGCCGTCGAGGTAGCTGGGTCGGCGAGAGTACTTTGCTGCCATAGTGAGGAGCTGTAGCTGCAGCTGCAGTAGTAATTTGAAGGTAAGTAGAGTGTAATTGAGCAGTATGATTAGATGGAGAGTGTCTTCAAAGCAAGCTGTGTAGCTGTACCCAGATGCGGAGATGCCCTCGTGAGGGGTCAGCAAGCTTTATGTGATCTCATTGTACCACCGCTCTGGTTGGCAGGAAACCCCGCTCGCCATGACCACGATCTTCTCAGGTCACGCTCATGCTACGGTACCTGTTTCTGGTACCTTCGAAATCATCCCAGTGATGATGCGACGCGTACCTGCAGCGGATGAGTGGTGTGATGGATCAGGTGGCCATGATGAGGTCGGAGGCATGGCGTGTTGTTGTACCTGACTACTCGCGTCAAAGTGGACCCGGAAGGACACGGCCGACCATCCCGAGCTATCTTCGTCGCACGGACACGATCAGTCCTCGGGTGTTACGCGCAAGGGTAAATATTTAACAGTACGCCGCTTGGCAGCCCAGACAGTCAACTTTTGCGTCGTCAAAAGCAAACTGCCTTAAAACAGGCGACAACTTCCAGCGTGCAAAGAGCAGTGGATTCTCCACCAAGATCCGGCGCAGCATTTCCCCTCTATCCTCTGCACCAGGCCATTTGCCCTGCCACACGCCTACATAAGGCACCATAGTTTCCAAGGCCTCCCTAACCCACCTCCCTGCTCTTTCCTCACCAATCCTCCCCTTTTGTACCATCCGCCTCTCCAGCTCCCCCAAGAAACGCTCTCTCTCTTGCATGTTCTCTACCAACGCAGCCTGCATGACCGCTAGCAGGATATGTGACCGGACTGAACAGTCCAACTCATCCACCTTGATTGCTCCAGCTCCTAGTCCGGCTGTTTCCTCCATCGCAACAGCGGCTAGGAACTCGACCTCCTCCTCACTCCCAATCTCTTCCTGCCACCCCCTCTGCAGAGCTTGATCTGCAGTCCCTCCATTCGGTATCCCACACCAGAAAAACACTGGCTTGCTAGGTTCTGGTTCGACAACCTTACCCGAAGAAACCTGTGCGAGGTACTGTGCTTCCAGACTGTGTATATCATACAATCCCGACGCGACATTGAGCCCAAAGTGATGGGGCCCCCATGCTTCGCGGTTGTCCTTGCGAGACGATGGGCCATATGTAGGGCTTGAAGATGAAGGGATCTTCTCCTCTCCTTCCAGCTGGGTGTTGGTGTTCGTGGACAGCGCTTCTTGTTTCGATTCTGCGATGGGAGGTTTGCAGTACTCGTCTAGCCAGAAGCGCGCGTGTGGTTCTGAAAAGGGGGGTGTGCTGGGGTAGGCCGCGTGTAGGCGTGTCAAGGCTGTGTCAAGCGTGCGGAGGGCTATTGCAGTAATCGTGTCCAATGGAAGGAACAGTTGCCTGTGGCAAGTCCGCCCCACAGTATAAGCCCAGCGGGGGAGCTTTAGGACGTGTTTGGATACCGGATTATCACGCGGCAGACATAGTGGGGAGGACGAGTCCGGAAGATCCTGGAGGTCGGGCATGCGGTAGAAGCGTGCTGTGTTGGGTTGGGTAAGGAATGCGGTGGAGTAGTAGGAGCGCCAGGCTGTCGGACTCAAGAGGGCATGGTGCGCAGTGTAGAAGGCGTCGAAGTCTGAGAAGGTGAGAGGGTCGTCTCCATTTAGTTGGTCGGTCCAGCGGTAGTAGGCTGCTGCGATCTGGGCGAGATAAAATATATCCAAGGTACTGTTTTGTCTTAGTCACACACATGCAGGTGCTGGGTACATCGGTATGAGGGATTCTCATATGAGGATGTAGCTTACCGATTGAAGCGGAGCTCGTCCTCACCAAAAGACCAGCCATGCGCGTGCAGCTTCTCCACGACATCGAATACGCCCTGGCCGTCCCACAGGCCCTCATCGATATAAATGTATGCGATCCGCAAGACATCATCGTGACATGTCACTGGCACGATTCCGCCTTCCACATTAGCCAGAAATTCCTTGGCTTTATCGTCCATTGTAGTGCCTGTCGTACGCAAAATGCAATTGCGAGAGTTGATGGTTCTCCGTGCTTCAGGCTCGGGATACTCCACGGTGTGCCTACGTGCAAGATGTACACAATCCCAGCAAAGTCGACGCCTGTCCCCAGCGCCGACGTTGCTACAATCATCCCGCCTGTCTCCACCCACTCCTGCAGCCGATCTGCGCGATCGACCACCTTAGCGTGATAGTGAGTGCATGCAGCGACCTGTCAAGCAGCATCACCATCATTATCGTCATCAACAGAAGAAGCATTGGAAGAGACATTTCATGAGAAGAGTCTTCACTTTTTGAGCGGAGCTAGCATGCTTTCCATCTCTACTATTTACAGCTTTTGGCGACCCCTATGGCGATCAGCCGCGCATCATCCTAACCACTCAAAAGGACTCACGGCTTCATCGCCATAGCCTTCACGAATGCTTCCATCAACGGAGGGCCCTTTGCGCTGAGCCCCTGCTCAATGTCTAGATCGGGATCGGCTTTACCCATCGCGCGTCTGTAAGCTTCGCGCTCACCAATGCGACCCAGCCATGCCAAAATGCCCGGGTAGTCGGTCAAGTCCATTGGCTCAAACTTGCGCATCGTCGTGAAGCACCACCCCGTCATGGTCTCGGCAGCAGTGAATTCCTCGCCTGCAAGCCACTTGTTGTTCTGAAGACGGTTGTCGATATGGCTCAGCATCTTATGGCAGCGTGCGACTTGGCCCTTGTAACGTGGGTCGTTTTCGCCAACCATGCCGCGCGCCATGCCCCTCCTAAACAGCCCAGACTGCAACGAGCCATTCGCGAAATGAAGCCAGTAGAGGTAATCTGCGAAGTTCTTGTCTTGCGGCTTTAGTGCCAACCGTCCGTTACCATACTTGTGGATGATGTAATCGGTGATGGCGCCAGATTCGGCAATCTTAACGGGGTTGGACGGATCGGTAAGGTCTTCAAGGACGGGTGAAGCTCCAATGGGGTATACCGCTTGGAGCTCAGGTGGTGACAAGATGGGCGAGCGTTGGTACAACTTCAACTCGTAAGGAATGTTGAGCTCCTCGAGAAGCCATGGGATGCGCTCCCCTTGGCCGATTTGGAGGTGGTGGACGATAAGCTTTGGTGATGACATTTTGTGTTGGAAGATGTAATGAAAGCTAAATTGATAGAATTGAAGGTCTTCAACTGTTCTTGTATTCCAAATATTTTCGGTCACTCGGTGATCGACGTATCCGGCAAGAACCTAGGTAGTATGAGTAGCAAGCTCCGCTGGCTCTGATTCGGCAACTTGCAGCTCAAACAGTGGAGGCTGTGGAGTTGCGAACTCCATTCTGCTTTGCAAACGTCGCGATTTATGTCGGGTCGGAATTTAGGCACCCGCAGTCTGTGTTGTCGAGACTTACGCCCTGCATCCCCCAAAGTTGTAGGCCGGCGGGGTGCTGACATTTCAGTCACGTGCTGCTCGGCCGAACTCCGGTAGCACCAACGCTGATTCACCAGGCACACACTCGCAGAGACCCATCATACACCAAACTGGACCTTACGGACGTATCGCGATGTCAGCACCGTGCTTCTAGGCATGCGAAGAACCAGTCCTTGTTAACCCCGACATCATTTGTGCCGTGTGCGCGATGACAGTTGAACAGGCATCGGCTTTTTCGCGGCGATCTCACACATGAAGGCGCCACCAATGTGCCATAAGCAAAGAGATTACGATCTATCTGTACACGATCTGTCTGCATATCTACAATATCACTCTGTCGAGATTGCGCACATCATCCCGATCTGGAAGCCTCTCCCACTCCTCGTACGCGTCCCCCAGCCGCCACCGCAGCTCACAGTCAACCTTCTTCCGATACATGCTGACAACATGAACAATCGCATGCTCCTCCTCATAAGCCGTCTTGGCATGCGATCCCTTATACTGGAACAGTCCGAAGTCGTCTTGACTCCACTCAGTCTTGTCGCGACCAAGGTGCGACCAGCTGCCTATGTACCCCAGATTGTACTCAATTCCTTTGCATAGCGTATCGATGACTTCTTCAACAAGCTCAGCGTCGGTGAGGTCTGTGAAGTCACACTCTCCAAGGTCGTACTCGTTCATGATCTCCCAATAGTCGTGAAGGCACTTGACGGAGAGCGACTGCCAAGCTTCGTTGTCAATACGATATAGCGCTACGATCTGGCGGACAGAGTACATGTAGTCTCCGAATGGCCCCTTGCAATCTCCGCGATCACATAAGCCGGTCAAACAGCCGAAGAGTGGAAGGCCTTCCAGCCAGTGCAGCTCAACCAGCCTCTTAACATGGAGGAATTTCTTTGCATGTAGGCCGTCATCAATTTCCTCTTCTATATCGTCGATTTCGATATGCAATCTTGAAGGAGGGATTTCGACTGCGTTATCACCTGTAGTGAAGGCCTGGTAGAAACGCAGAAAAGGAAAGAAGTCCAAGTTCCGCACCACCCATCTGACCCATAGACCCTCGCTCACCGTGGAGTAGTAGAGGAAAAGCGTGTGGGAGAAGATCTCGCGATCGACATACGAGAGCATCGGAAGGTCGTCGACTAGGTTGCCTCTGACATCAACTTCTAGGACGCCTTTCTTTGTTGTCATGTCGCCCGACTTGAAAATACCCTGGTCGTGGTTATTCTCACCGTCTGTCGCCGGCGCTGATGGCGAAGCATACATGTCGTACTCCAGTTTGTACAAGTCGAAAGCTTCACGAGCGCCGACTGTGAGCCCGGCCTCTGAACGTTCTGCGCGCTTGAGTTCATTCTTCGCGATCATATCTAGGTGGGCTTTTCGTGAGTCATCTTCTTCCCTATGCGCGTCGGTGGGCTTCTCCGCGCGGATTTCTAACACGCGTTTTTGCCGTGCGCTATGGTCGTATAAAGTCTTACTTGACCATATCCCGTAAACAACTGTTCTTTTTGTCATATTAGGATTCCTTGCCAACTTCTCGTCGTCCATGCAGAAGTTGTATATCATGTTGCGAAGCTCAGCGGGTAGGTCTACGAACGGGAAGAATGGCTGAGTTCTCTTTCCTTGATCGTGAGCCTTGACGGTCTTCCGCTGATTGTCGCGTAGCTTCCGCAGGACTTCATTCCATAGCTCTTTCGCTCTGACTACATCAGCTCGACGCTGTTGTTGCATTTCCGTTATTTCAGATGCACACCATGGTTCCTTCAGTTCGTCGAGCGCGGCCTTGGAGGTCGCAGCTTTTGATTCGGACATCTCTGCGGAGATGATGATGCACGTTACCGCGACTCACGACCGGCTTGATTATATGGTGATTATCGCGTTTGTTTGCTGCCAGTTTGAGAGGAGAGTTGCTATGATTCAGGTGGTGTGTGGCATTTTCCATCGTGATCGGCGAACGATCATGTCTGGCAGCGCCAAACCACTTGTTTTCTACCACGAGGTACTTGAACGCTCCAAATCTTTCGATTATCACAGGGTGTGGATTCATGAGCTTCGATCAACATTGCAAAAGTATGATTGGAAAAGATAAGAAAGCCATAGATTTCTACACCCAAGTGAAGCAGAGTTACTGTCGCGCCACAGTTTTAACCACGCAACAATTTCCTATTTCAGTCCCACTCTGAATTGATACAACTATGAGAGAGACCCGAAATCTGTGCTTTTGCCCCGATGCCTACTGGTCACCGACAAATACGCTCATATTCTTCCCTTGAAACGCGACTTACAGCTTAAGTTTGTTGAGGTCGTTTCCATATGTTGGATTTATACCGTTCTATTTCTTCATCAGTATCCTCCCGACCGTTTACGATCTCGAATTCGTATCCCCAATCCTTTGTAAGGCAATTGACAGCCTTCCTGAAGTTTTCGCAGATCTTACAGACCTCTTGACTAACATGGATAATTATCGTAATCGTAGGTTCAACACTTCTCAGTTCCGAGAGCGTCTCCGGGTTGCAAAGATCGACAAAGCCATGATTGCTCTTCTGCAGAAACCGCGTAACAAAGAACGCCATCATCTGTGGCTCTGCATGTACCGCGTAGTTATCCTCAATGGGGTGACTGACGATCTCGGAAAGAGCCCTAGCCTGCTTCCTCCAATGATTGCTACTAATGAAGTGGCCAAAGTCGCCCCGTTCCTGGCCAGCTTTGGCCCGGTGCTGTGTACCACCAAGCCTGATGACACCAATAGCGGCATCATCATGAGACTCGCAGCGACGTTGAGTTTCGACATCCTCCCATTCTTTCTTTGGAAGATTGTACGTTCTTAACTCCACAACCGTTGTCGATAGATCGTCATTGTAGGTTTTCTCGAAGTTCATATCGTCAGGGATAGTAGAAGATCTTCCGTCTAGCTTCCTTTCGTATTGGCTATCGCGCAGCTCCAGGTTTCTCTTTTGTAGCTCAAGCTTTTTCGTTTCTGCTTGAGACCGGTCGAGTTGTTCTTTGAGCAAGCGCTCATTCTCGCTGCACCTCTCGCTGTATTTGTATGCTTCCCATCTCATCTCGCTTAACATGAACCTGTAGGTATTGTTTTGATCTTGTAGGGCTTTAATTTGGTCTCGAGTGCTGGGTGCGGTCTTGTAGCATTTGACTTGACGCCGCAGCACTTCGTTTTCGTATTTCGCTTGTTCAAGCTCGGTTTCGACTCGTTGCAGTGTTTTTTGTGCTTGGGCAAGTTGTGACTTAGAGGTGATACTGTCTGCCGCTTCCTCGTGTGAATCAACTCGCGAAAGCTGAGTGGGCTTGGAGGATGGGAGGTTGCGCGCGGAATCCGCTTCGGTGGACTTATTCGGCTTGTCGACACACGGAACATCCGCCGATGTTGTTTCGGGCATCTTATTTAATGCAGGGTTAGGTGTCTCCCCGGCTGAAGCACCTACGTGAAGACATGCGACGCCTGCGCTGTGGCCATCCATCTCGCGCTCGGTCATCACTGAGTCTGGTATTGCGGAAGAGTTCAGGTTATGAAAGCCATATCTCTGGTCGCTCTTGACAACTTCTGATTATCGCAGTCTCTCTTATTTGAGGAGTGCCTTTGCGTATGAGATAGTTATATATTGCGGCAATCGTGAGTGGCTCGCCGTTGCTCTGCGATATCGCAGTACCAGTGGATGGAGTGGATGGCAACCAAGATATCGCAGTCGCTCATGAAGCAAAGAGGAATAAAGGTAGAAACAGGGGACTGTTTCTCCAGTCTTGTGCATTATCCCTCAAATGAGACTTTCTCGCGCCAATGTACTTATGCACATAAGCTGACTTACCCTAGCATATTGAAAGAATAAAGTCGATGAAGACGGATGGTGGAGCCGCAATCGTAAGGTCCGACCCGACAAAGCCAGGAAGTCAGTGCCGGAAATCGGCAGAGTCAAGATTTTGTCAATTCCTTATCTTGTGAGTGCAAAATGCATCTGAGCCCGGCCGCTGATCAGGATCAGGGATGGTACGCATATCTTCTCAACGACCTTTTTCGATTATTCTAGATCAGCGAACTGTACTTTGACCCCGGTATCCTCAGCTTTAGTTATAGCCTCATTGATCGAAATGTCGTTGAGGGAAAACTTGAAGCCGTATTCCTCCGCCTTCTCGTTCGCTATCCTCATGAGTTTCATGCAAAACCAACACGGAGGCTGACTAACGAAAATACCCAGCTCCAGTGTTTCACCGGCAAAGCTAGCACCATGCAGGTCTTTGAACTGCTGGGGGCTCAGACCGAGGTTGCGAAACTTTTCGATGTGTAGCGTCATGAGCTGCGCCTCTGCATGCTGATAGATCGTGTCTTTTTCTGTAGACCGGGGTTCTAGAAGCCGAAACAACTTGCAAGCCCTCTCCGAGTATAACTTCCCATCGATAATACCATCTGCAGTTTCGGTATGCCTCCCGCTTTGGGCGAAATAAGGCTTTCCGTCTATCTTGGTATACGCCAAAACTGCCTTGTTGGTCCCATACTTAGGCAATGTGGTAAAGGTCTGTACCAAGTCGAACTTAGCATAGCCGGGCTCTGAGGCAATAGTGTATTTTCGGAATTGGATGTCTGTGGTGGTCTTTCGTCGGCCTTGCCGATCGGCTAGATCCTCAGCCTGTTCTTTGGCAGCTTCAAGGTCTTTCTGTGCCTGGGCAAGCCGGCCTTCCTGCTGCTTGAATTCAGATTCCGCTTCTTGCGTTTTTTCCAACGCCTCAATCAGCTTGTCTCCTAGCTTTTCCGTCACAGCTATATGTAGCTCAAGCATGTCAATCGTAGCTTTGGCCGCCTCTCGTTGATTTTGGAGAACTGCTGCTAGAGCAGCAATAGCATTCTCTTGAACATTGGTCCCTTCATACTGCGTAGGCGTCGAAATAGCGCTGTCGACCTTTTTGTGCTCAAAGACAGGGCGCCTTTTGACCCTAGGCGTGGTATTCGCTTCGGTATTCACCGTGTCGTTCACACCCATTCTCTCGACGCCCACCGTGACTTCGTCGACCGGATCTGCCTTCTCCATGCTGTAAAGTTGCGAATGAATAGTGACGACTAGCACATCTTTCCCGTCTCTTTGCAGTATTTAAGTTAAGATCAAGCCCCGCCTTCAGCCTTGTCTCTTCTCCGCGGTGAACATTCTCGTCAGCCAGTAAGGATAAACATATGCATGTCAGATTTTGTAAGACAACGCTGCTGCCACCTCATTGGAACTGCGCAGTACGCTTCCCTCGAATGACACGATGCCAGATACATATCCGGTTCACCGGTCAGTGGCCACTTCGACCCACTCTGGGTTCGCATTATTCGCATGCGCATCTGCAACGCAGACTGACCGGAAGAGAAGTGTACTCTGCTTTTGCATATTGAAGAGACACGTGGAAGGTTGACGATCGCATGGACGCTGCCCGTGGATATGAGTTCGTTGCTAGCGCCCGAGTGGCGATGGCCCGCCCCACCAACACCTCGCGTCAGTCGCGCATCAACCGTTGCAGGGTAACAACGACCTCTCGTATCACAAACCCCACAACATGGCGCGAGGCAAACTCATAGTATTCGAAGGCCTAGATCGCGCAGGCAAATCGACACAGTGTCAGATGCTAGTTGATGATTTGCAAAATGATGGGATCAAGGTGCGGCATATGCGATTCCCTGGTACGTGCGCGTAGATGGGGAGTCCTTCGCTGGCGCGTGGATGCACGTTGAATCAAACCGAGTTGGAGACTGACAAAAGGTATAGATAGGACAACACCGATTGGTCAAATGATCAACAGCTACCTGAGTGGCCAGAGCGAGCAAGACGACCATGTCATACATCTCTTGTTCTCTGCGAACCGGTGGGAAGCAGTGTAAGCCAAACACATCCATCTACATATCAACCTCAATGTCTTAATGTATAACCCAGACCCTCCATCCAAGCCGACCTCGCAGCCGGAACAACAATAATCGTAGACCGCTACTACTACAGCGGCTGCGTATACTCCGCCGCCAAGCAAAACCCCAGCATGAGCCTCGAATGGTGCCGGAAACCTGAAGTCGGACTTCCACGTCCTGACTTGTGTCTCTTCCTCGACATCTCCGCCGACGAGGCTGCCAAACGAGGCGGCTATGGTACCGAGAAGTATGAGAAGAAGGATATGCAGGATCGTGTGCGCGAGCTGTTCGAGACGATGATGCAGAAGAAGGAGGGCGAGGACTTTGTGCGCATCGATGCGGGTGAGAGTATGACGGATGTGGCGGCGAAGATTAGACAGGAGGTCGATAGGTGTATTGAGCGGGTTGCAAAGGGCCAGCTGCCGCTAGGAACGGTGGAAGGGTGGTAATTGTTCTCGTCCAGGAATGAAGCAAGATCACTTATCCTCGTCGTCTTTCACATTCTCCACCCACGTCTCATCGAGGTCTTCGTCCATGTCAATCTCGAGTTCTTCAATGTCTGGAAACTCCTCCGCATCCTCTTCGACTGTTCCGTCCGACTTCTTCTTCCGCTTTGTTTTGAATAGTACTTTCAACTCTTCTTCGCCATGCATGCGGAGACTGAGCTCTTTCATCAGGTCTGACCATCTCAGGGAAGTATGGCAGCTCGGACATGATCCTTGGATCGGAATGAGCGCATCTGCATTGCTTTCCTCTGCAAGAAATTTCTGTGACATGCACGCCATATGCGATACTGCGCGACACGTTTCTACCGGGCAGACTAGCACAAGCGAGTCCTCAGCACTCATGCCTAATTTACAAACAACACAGGTTCGTTTTTGGCCATCTCCTAGAATGTTCTTCGACTTCTCCACATGTGCCTTGCAATCCTCGTACGCCACGGGGATCGCTCGTATTATTTCTGGAATGAAGTGCGTGCGCATCTCGCTCTGCACATCCGGTGCAAGTTTGGGCAGCTCAGCCGGCGTCACTCTGATGGTAATGTCCTTCCGTAGCTTCGTCTTCATTTTGGAGATGTGCTTCTCCCATCGCGCAAACACGTCCTGGGCGAAGAAACGGATGTTCAGCGGCCATCGGCTGAAACTCCCGACGCCTAACAGATGATGTAGGTTCTTTAGCCGCGCTTCCAGCGACATTGGCGGTCGCGGTCTTTTGACTGGTGATGGGTTCTTTCTGCCTTTTTGAAGCTCCTCCAGCCTCGCGTCGCGCACCACACGCTCTATGTGTCGGGTGGCGTGCGTGTTTTGCCACGCCCATTCGAACTGCAGCGCGGCGGCCCTGGATGGGAAGCCAGTAACGATGCACGTCATCTCCCACGGCCGCTTCCCCTGCATTGATGTACGCTTCGCGCCGCCCTTGCTTGAGCCATTGTGCTGACCCAGACGACGCGCCGGATTGGGGGTGCTGCCGATGTAAAATGCTTTTCGGTTTTTGGAGCGGAGCAGGTAACAACAGTAGAAGGCTGGGATGGGCCGGCTTTCGATCTTGACAGAGTCGGCCATGATTGAGTTCATGACAAAGATGAAGTCGTGATGTTATTGTTGATCGCATCCAAAAGCGTGCAGCGGCCACTTAGGGCTGACGGGATGGTGCAGATGGAGTGTGTCGTGATTGGTGGGCTGGGGTGCTTCCCGACGAGACAACCTTGCTACCGACCTCACCTGCAGCAGTTCAGGCGTCGAGATGAATTTAACTCAGAGATGGATAGACCGCGACAGTATGATACGAATGCGCAATGCTGCTACTGTCACGCTTGATGTTTCGAGATGCAGTATACCTAGGTAGTGATGCAAACAAGTGGCGAAGATAGCCGTGCGTGTGTTCACAGTGGAAAGCAAGAAGAAGTAAGTCGCGAAGAACTGTATCTGAGTCAGATCAATATGTGCTTGTTCTGGGAGCCAATGTAGTTCGCTGGTCGTCATCATGGTAGAATGCGGCGCAAAAGAAAGGCCGAGGAGGTGAGGTGGGCAGCCTTGCGTGCAGTCGCCAGATCGGCACGACGTAGCTCTCATACTTCACCACACGACTGCCGTCGAAGGTGGCATCTCGATGCCGCATCAACGGGATGAATACCTTGACTTGAAATGCTCTGTATTGCTCCATGGATATGACGCACAGAGTTGAAGCGTCGTGCATAATATTAGCCGTGCCCTGCTGCAACAAGCCTCGACGTTCTGGGTTCGGTACGTGCTTGGGCGGGCGTGATATGCATCCGCCGTTAGCGGGAATCTCGCACCCTTCAGCGGACCCATCCATCCTCTCCATATCTCCTCCACCTCGCCTCGCCAACCTCGCTGTGCACGTGCTGCCACAACCACGACAGTCGCTAACAGACAATTCTCTAGTCGTACTGGCACTCGCCTCTGTTACGAGTGAATTGCACAGTCCAAGCGGCCGAAAGCGGTCGCCTGCCGCTGTAGAGGCCCCATGCCTACGCCTATATCTCTTCGATAGCGCCCACCACCGACCGAATCACGCCCGACTCCAATCGCTATACCTTCCGTACCATCTCGTATCCCGTTACGAGGCTGTAGTTAGGGCTGCACGCAGCGACAGCGCTTGATGCATGAGCAAGAGAGTCATGGTAGACTTCATGCCCCCCAGCGGGCCCCCAACAGGCGCCACTATGACGACTTTCCGAGTTGCCACGGACAGTGGAACACCCGAAGGAGTAGCTGGCGCATCAAAATCTAGAATGGGTGGCGCTGCGGTGCCTGCAACGAACGGCGCGCAGCCGAGCGCGGCCAGCACGATTCCTCTGAGCGCGCGCAAGGCAGCGCCGCTGGATCTCGCTACCGTGGAGCGCAGAGGACATGGAGCGCCAAACCACCTGCCACCCAAACAGAACCGTCTTTTTGGCCTGCGCGAATCTCCGACATATCGACCGACAGCCGAGCAGTTCAAAGACCCTGTGGCATACATCCAGAGCATTCGCGAGGAAGGGCAAAAGTACGGCATCGTCAAGATTGTCCCACCAGACAGCTGGAAGCCACCATTCGCTATCGATACCGAGCGCTTTCACTTCCGCACACGACGACAGGAACTCAACTCGGTTGAAGGTGGCACGCGTGCCAATTTGAACTACCTCGATCAGCTCGCCAAATTCCACAAGCAACATGGCCACAGCCTCACTCGATTTCCGAGCGTGGACAAACGCCCCTTGGATCTCTACAAGCTCAAGAAGGCCGTTGAGAAGAGAGGTGGATTCGATCGTGTTTGCAAGCAGAAGAAATGGGCTGAAATCGGACGCGACCTCGGCTACAGCGGCAAGATAATGTCTTCGCTATCGACATCGCTCAAGAACTCGTATCAGAAATGGCTGCATCCATACGAGGAATATCTGCGACTCGTCAAACCTGGCGTGCAGCAGATGTTGGAGTACGAGCATGGCGGACCCTTCACACCGTCACCAGCTCATTCGCCCATCAAGAAATCGCTACAGGGTACGCCTGTCGCCAACGCTGCCGAGTCACCGGCTATGCGAGCCTCAGCAGCGCTGAACGCGACACTGCAGGGTGAGTCTGTGCCTACTCCACCACCAGAGCTCTCACGACCTGCCATGCAGGGGGGCTTCACGCCGGTGAACTCGGGAGGCTTCACAGCGGTCAATGCAAACTCAGCACAAAAGCCGTCTACGCAACCCTCTACACCTAGTGCTTTTACTGCGGCCAACCCACCGAGCGCTATACATCGAGATGTGCTGGAATCGCGCACGTCAACACCTCTGCGCAATGCTGGCAGTCCCATGCTCTCAGCTGACAACACCCCGGACTTCAGACCGCCCGGAGCCGGCCTGACCCCGCTAGCCAACGGACAGCAGTTCAATCAGCTAAAGCGAACCTTTTCTCAGGACCCGGAGAGCAGTGCAAACGACGAGGTGGATGAGGCAAATGGCCGACGTAGCAAGCGGCTTAAGAAGGACGCGCCCCCTACTGTTGCGGGCTCACACATGACTCAGCCTCGCCAGTCGACCCCCAGTCGAACATTCCCACGCGTTCGATCGGCCGACGACAGACCTGGTGACCGATGCGAGACTTGCGGTACCGATAACGACCCTCAGAACATCCTGCTTTGCGACAGCTGCGACGCTGGTTATCATGGTTATTGCTTGGACCCACCCATCAAGGCTATTCCTGCATATGACTGGCACTGCCCTAGATGTCTCGTAGGCACAGGCGAGTTCGGATTTGAAGAGGGTGGCATTTACTCGCTCAGGCAGTTCCAGGAACGAGCCCAGCTATTCAAGCAGAACCACTTCGTCGGCAAGACGGCCTTTGATCCGGTCACCAATTTGCCAAAACCAGTTACTGAAGATGATGTAGAACGTGAGTTCTGGCATTCTGTTGCGAACGTTACGGAGACAGTCGAAGTAGAGTATGGAGCAGACATACATTCCACGACACACGGAAGTGGCTTCCCAACTATAGAGAAGAACCCACGCGACCCCTACTCGACCGATCCATGGAACTTGACTGTACTGCCCTATGCACCAGATTCGCTTTTCCGCCATATCAAGTCCGACATCTCAGGTATGACCGTACCCTGGTTATACGTGGGCATGGTGTTCTCGACCTTTTGCTGGCATGCGGAGGACCACTACACGTATTCAGCAAATTATCAACATTTTGGCGCTACGAAGACATGGTACGGCGTACCAGCCGAGGACACCGAAAAGTTCGAGCAAGCCATGCGTGAAGCTGTCCCAGAACTGTTTGAGAGCCAGCCAGATCTCTTGTTCCAGCTCGTGACGCTGTTGACTCCCGAGCAACTCTTGAAGGCTGGTGTTAGAGTCTATGCGATCGACCAACGTGCTGGAGAGTTTGTAATAACCTTCCCAGAAGCCTATCATGCCGGGTTCAATCATGGCTTCAATTTGAACGAAGCTGTAAACTTCGCGCCGAGCGACTGGGAGCCGTTTGGAGAGCACGGAGTTCAACGCCTTCAGGATTACCGCCGTCAACCATGCTTCTCTCACGACGAGCTACTGCTGGCAGCAGCATCACGCAAGGACACAACCATCAAGACTGCCAAGTGGCTTGCTCCTGCGATGGAGCGAATGCTTGCCAGAGAGTCACGGATACGCGATGAATTCCTGGACAAACACAAAGCTGCGAGAGCGCATACTTGCAAAGTTGACGGTACTGGCAATGCCGGGGGCTCCTGCGAACTCGACTTTATCATCGATGATGCCGACATGCACGAGGATGAATTGATTTGTGCCTTCTGCAAATCATATGGCTATCTGTCTCGCTTCTACTGCAAGAAGACCAAGAAGGTTTTGTGTCTACAGCACGCCGGATGGTTTGAATGTTGTCAAGACTCCCCGGAAACTGAGCGTTACTCTGGAGCCAAGCTCGAACACAAGCTCGTATACCGCATGCAGGAGGACGATCTTGTTGCGCTGGTACAAAAGATTGTCGACAAAGCAAGCACACCCGAAGCCTGGGAGGCAAAGATGGAGGCTTTGCTTTCCGAGGGGCCTCGACCTCAATTGAAGTCCCTACGTGCGCTCCTGCACGAAGGCGAGAAGATCGACTGGGACTTGAGCGGTCTCCAGGATCTGAAAGATTTCGTTGAGAAATGCCAAGAAGTTGCTGATGAAGCTGTCTCTTACACAACTCGGAAGCAACAAGCCCGTCGCAAAGCGGAGCGCCCTGGAAGAGGACGGCCGAGCAAGTCGGCTGTTGCTGAGGCAGACGAGAAAGATCGCGAATATCGCAATGTGGAGAACATACAAAAGCTTCTCAATCAGGCAAAAGATCTAGGGTTCGATAGCCCGGAAATAACTACGCTCCGAGAACGCGCTGAAAGCATCGTCGAATTCCAGACCAGAGCACGCACCGCTTTACGCGAGCGCACTTCCGAGCAGAGCATTGCACGGCTAGACGAGCTCCTGGAAGAAGGCAAGGGTTTCAACGTCGATCTACCTGAGCTTGAATCTCTCGAAAAGGTGGTTCAGCAGTTGAAGTGGCTCCAAGAGGCACAAGACTTCAAGGTGAAGCCTGCGCCGACCCTCCAAGAAGTTGGCGAACTCATCAAGAGCGGTATTGAAGTCGGCATGCCAGAGCACCATCCTGACCTCCGGTTCTTGCAAGAGAAGAAGGATCAAGGCGAATTCTGGGAGAAGAAGGCGAAGGAGCTTATGGAAGTGGAGAACGTGCATTATCAGCAACTCGACGCCTTCTCCAAGCAAGCGACCAATCTGCCGGTAACACCAGAGACCCGAGCCGCGATGGATGCCATATTGAAGAAACAACGAGATGCACAAGAGCTGATCATGTCTCTCTACGAGCGAAGCAAGAATCCCGACTTCTCACAACGGCCAAAATACATGGAGGTCCGCAACGCCATGGAGTCTTTGAATGCGCTGAATGGAAAGCCCAATGGCACGAACGACCTTGAGAAGGAGCAGAAGCGACATGAAGATTGGATGCGGCGAGGAAAGAAGCTCTTTGGCAAAGCTAACGCGCCCTTGCATATCCTACATGCACACATGAAACAAGTTGATGAGCGTAATCGATCCTGCTTCGATTTGGGAGACCAGCCTCGTATGCCCGTAGAGCCTGCCTCTCGTGAGCAGAGCCCGGCCGATGGGGAAGAGGATCCTGATGGCCCCTTATCCAGTCGAGACGTTTTCTGCATCTGTCGGAAACCTGAAGCTGGTATGATGATTGAGTGTGAATTGTGTCACGAATGGTAAGATGACTGATTCTACATCAAGAATGTATGCACTAACAATGATAGGTATCACGGCAAGTGCCTGAAGATCGCTCGCGGAAAAGTCAAAGAGGACGACAAGTACACATGCCCTATCTGCGACTATCGTGTCAAGATTCCTCGCGATGCTACCCGCCCAAAACTTGAAGACCTCCAGCTTTGGCAGGACGAAGTCCCCGGTCTGCCATTCCAACCTGAGGAAGAGGAAACACTGGACTCGCTGATCGAGCACGGTACCAGGTTCAGGGAGTACGTCGCGCGATACATCAACCCGTTGATGTCAAGCCCTGATGAACTTACTACCCAACGATTCTACCTACGGAAGCTTGAAGGTGCCGAAATTCTCCTTTCAAATGAGATCAACTTCTTCCGCCAGGAGTTGCACAAATGGGCACCAGTAGCCCCGACACCGCCGCCTATTCTGCAAGTGTCTCTGTCTACACGTAAGCCGCGACCGACGAAGCAGCAAAAGCTCATGAGTCAGTTGGGCATTACCAATCCGGACGACCTCCCACAGCACCTCAAAACCAAAACCCATCAGTTCAAGCGCAAGGATGGAGAGAAGCCACCGAGCAACCCGTCGGGCGCCGCTGAACAGTCGCATACTCCTCCCGGTGAGCCTCGTCAGGGTCAACCTGAGGGTGAAAGCAGCGAATACTTCAACACTACTACCACGTCGACATTCAACAACTCGCCCACATTTGCTACGAGTGCTCCACTGAATTTCAGCGGCTCTTCATCGATTGCGCCGCTCGACCCAGGTCTCTTTGAGAGTTCAGGCCCCGCAGCCCCTACTAGTCCTATGCAAGACCCATTCAAGAGCTCAGCTAGTGGACATGAGATGTTTGGCGAAGCGATGGAGATGGGTGGCGGCCAGGCAGAAGAGGCACTGGCTGTCACCGAAGGCAACAACTACATGGACTAGAAGTCTGACGGCTATACGCCACGGACGCCAGCATAATGGTGCATAATTTCTCATGAGCATCCTAGGGGCGTACGGCAAGGATCGTTGTACAATACGGTTCATCATTGTTTGAGTTGAGTTTCTACGACTGTTGTTCTTAGCATTGTCTTTTACTTCATCATATCCGATGATGGACGTGCGGTAGTTGTGCCGCAACTACTGTAGCGTTCGTTATACGTGTTACTTCAGCGCTGCTTATTGCATCAGAGGGGTGTTAGGGAGCAAGACAGGGCTACTGGCCGACATACCCAGAACAGGCGTAGAGAGACACGGGTACTAAATTCATGTTCGATAATGAACTCATAATGCAATAATCATACCATTGACAATTTGCTGATGTGTGATGTGATGCTGGCTGCCCGAAGGCTGTGGGCATGATGATGCGGGGATCTCGGAGGTTTGCTCGAAATGCGCTACCGGGGAGTCCGTGCACTCGACTTTTCTAAGCCGATGCTGGTCATCGACGACGGCGGACGACACATCGCAATGCTTCCAAGTAGAGGGCTGCGGCCGGCCCAGTTTGCGCCCTTGGCCTCACGACAGTCGACAGTCTTACGGACCAATGCTACAAGGAAGGTGCGCATCTGCGAATTCCACTGCCCGCTTCGTTCAATTCCCACACGCGTTCTCATGTACAAGTCGCCCAGTGCCTCGTCTATGACGGCTTTCCTGCACAACAGCTAAATCAGGGCCTACAAGTTGCAATTGCTAATTGCAGTAGTTTTCGTCCCTTCCCCGAACTGCGAATCTCACCGGCCCATCATGTCGAACGAGCCCGCTCCAGTCAGCGCTGTGGAAGTCTGGCGCGAACCGAACCCATAATGTCATGATGAGTGCATCATCCGTCCGAAACGCCTCATGGTATGCTCCTTGGAGCTGGGGAAAGTCCAGCGGTCCCGTCGATGCCAGCTCTCTCACACCCGCCGACCGCGTCCCCATCGCCGAATTCTCGCACCGTCCCGTCTCCGAGTTTGCGCGACAACACGCAGAGCCTGTCGTCAACACGTCTACTCCCGAGCTCGCTCCTGCAGCTATCGACAAGCCCGCCGTCGTGGATGGAGCCGTCGCGCCTGCTGAGGCGGTAGTAGACGGCGCGTCAACATTGACGGAACCCAAGACACTCGATACTCTCTTCGATGCTGAGCCCGTCAAGGACACTCTCCCCACAGCCGAGATTGACCCCACTCGTCTCATCGATCATGCTGGACAATTGCAGGAATTGGGTCTTGACTACGGCTGGGGTATGACGACTCTGTTCGAGAAGTGCATCGAAACAATCTACCTACAGTCAGGCATGGGCTGGGCTGGCTCCATCATTGCTGCCGGTGTTGTTGTCCGTTGCGCGACCTTTGTGCTCCAGGCAGCGAGCTCAGACAAGATGGCAGTCATGTCTTCACTGGCACCCGTTACCAAGCCTATACAAGAGAAGATGGAGGCTGCCCTTGCTCGAGGTGACAAGCAACAGGCCGATCTATACAAAATGCAGCAGGCCGCAATCATGAAGCCCTACGTAGGAGGTATGCTTGCCACTGGAGGTTTCATGATCGCGCAAGCCTGGATTGGATTCTCCGCCTTCAGATTCCTAAGGGCTATGGCTGACCTGCCCGTCCCCGGCATGGCGCATGATGGCTTTCTGTGGTTCGCCGATCTGTCCAGCCGCGACCCTTACTTTATCCTACCGGCTGCAACTTCAGCCATCATGTATACTGTTTTCAAGGCAAGTCTATACTCTTGAACGATGCGCTCACCTTACTGACACATTGAATAGACCGGAGGTGAAACTGGTGTGCAGCCCGATACCGCCCAGGCAGTTACACGTCAAAAGCTTTTCACTGGTTTATCCGTCTTCCTCGGTGTTGCCACCGCTTTCCAGGCCTCTGCTCTCCAACTCTACTTCCTGATGTCCGGTATTATGGGCGCTGCAACTGGTTGGTTGCTTCGCCAGAATGGTTTCAGAAAATTCATTGGTATTCGACCGCTACCCAGCAAAGAGAGCAACGAGCTTTACAGCAAAGTCGTCAAGGGAGAGGCGAAGTTAAGTCAAATCAAGGGAGCCGATGGCAGGGCTCGTTACCAGCCACCCACCCGCAAAGCAGCCCCGATGAACCGTCGCCAGTTGTCCGGCATCAACATCAAACCCGGAGTTGCCCTACCTGCGCATCTCAAGACGGAGGCACCTAAGACAATCGACACAGAATATCCTGACCGGGACATTGATTTCGAGGAAGGTGCCAAGGGCAAGCCAATCAGCGAGAAGCTGGACTACTACCGCAGAAACTACCGTCTTGCCTACATCTGGAGGCGGACGGGCAACGGCATGGATCGCTTTATGAGGTCTATGGGCTTTGGAGACAAGAAAATGTCACCCGAGGAGGCCAGGAGGAAGAAGAAGGCTGATGATTACGAGATTGAGAGGAGACGCAGGTTCCAAAATAGGCAATAGAGACGTGTCGGAGATGTGGACGGCCATGTATGATATACGCGTGTTGGACCTTGTGTTAGTAGTATGTGCATCTCCAAAAGGACTGGGAGTTGTTTGATACGCATAGCGAGAGATTTTGTATAAATACTAAGAGACGCATATGCTCCTGATCAGATCTTGGACAGATGGGTGTTTACAGTTTTTGAATGCATCGAAAGCTCGTTTGCGATTTCAATTCTCGTTCGTAACCAAGCTTAAAACGAAGATAACTCAACTCGACTTTGATTCAATCAACTCCAAGACGAAAGGTGATGCCTCTGAACGCAATGCCATTGGTTGCACTCGTATATACAGATACGTCTTCAGGATCTCAACCTCTCCTTGCGCTGCCTATCTACTCCAGCGACGTGTACATATCCAACTCCTGGCCATTCCTCCTCCTCCGCTCCACAGGATCCGCTCGCATCTCCACGCCAGGTCCCACGCGCCTGGAATCGGCTCCGGAGCGATGAGTCGGGAATATCTGGTAGCACATATTCATCAGCATCGCATCCAAAAAATCCATTAACCCCTCTTCTTCTTCTCCTAACTTTCCTCAAACATACCTTAGTACCACTCCACCCCAACCGATACGCCGCTTCATTCGCGACCAACTCGCCAAAACCCAACATGAGCCCGTTGACAAACGGCAAGAAGAGGTTTATCGCTGCGCCGCGGAGCAGTCCCCATATTGTGGGTGGCTTGTAGAGGATCAGAGGTGTGGAACTTGAGGATGCGGATTCGGGGGAGGAGGAGGTGAGCTCGTTGTTTGCGTCGTAGTTTTCGCTGTCCGAGGGGATCGTTATGCCGGATTCGGTGAGGTTGGTGGTCTCGGCCATTGTGGGTGAGAGGGAGGATTGGGTGTGGTGGGTTATGGGAGGGTGGACGGTTGAGGGTTGGGTGGTAGGTCGGTGGTGGATGCTGGACACTGATGCTGTTAGGGTGCTAGAGCCCCACGCGGAGGTGATGCGGAGGACGGCGCGAGGTTGGCTTGATCGGGTGGGAGTATGTTGACAGTCAGGTATTGTCGATTGACGTGGTGGGTTGCCGACTGTGTAGGGAAGAGTCCACTGACGCGCGTGGTTCGTAGTGCGCGACTATCCCGAGGTTGCTGCTCGAGGTGTTGATGAGGCTCACATTAATTCCGGCCTTGGCATTATCTCGGAACTTTGATGCATGTCGGAAGGCGCTGCAGGTCGACATGTCTAAACGACTAATTGGCAGGCATATCTTTAGAGTCCAAGAAAATCATGGAAGCCTTATCACCAAGTTGTCTAGTTGTTGATCAAAAAGGTAACTCGCATTGACTTTGTTTGTGAATCGCGGTGAAAGTTAAGAGCGAGCAAGCGACGTCACCAGCTACCGCCTGCGGTAGGTACCTAAAAGCCCGCCCTGAGAGTTTACATAGACCCCACCGCACTCAGTCAACGCGTCCAAGCCACCAACCACGCCACTACCCTCATCTACAACAGCAGCATTACTACGCTGTTATGTCTGAAGCTGCCCCCGACCAAGACGCTCTCATTGCTCAGCTCGCTAGTCTGACTGGCCTCGATCCCGCAACAGTATGTTGATGGAAGCTCATCGAAGCTATTGGAGCTGCTCACTCACACAAAGAACAGGCAGAACGCTACTTGAACGCCTCCAACGGTGATCTCACCCTCGCTGCATCTCTCTTCTTCGACGAATCGGCCGAACAACAAGACGACGCTTCCGACCCAGACGTCGACATGGCTGGTAACGAGTCAAACACAGACGCTCCCAGCGTGCCCCAAGGAGCTGGTGGAGGACGCACTCTCGGGGGCGCATATGTACCCTCACCTGCGCCCGAAGCATCTCGGTCATCGGCGCAGCCTGCTGCTGGTCGTGGACAGCCTGCCCAGAGGGGCGTAGCAGGTGCGCGGACGCTGAGGGACCTGCAGTCATCAGGTGGCGGACACGGACACGCCCACGATGACGACGATGACGACGAGAATCCTGATGATGAGAACCAGGACTTCTTCGCCGGTGGTGAGAAGTCAGGTCTTGCCGTTCAGAACCCAAACCAGTCAAATCCGCGCGATCAGATCAACAACATCCTGAAGCGCGCACGACAGTAAGCCGGCCAAGCATCGTTTGGGCCACTCCAGCTAACGAGCGCAGGAACGCTCCCCGACCAGGTGGTGACGAGGAGCAGCCCGCCAGTTCCTCTCATTTCCGTGGCGCAGGTACTACCCTGGGAGGCGATGATGCTCCCTCCCGAACCATTCCAGACCCCACGGCCAACATCCCCGCCCCGCCCCCGCGCGCCCATCGCGAGCTTCACCTCTGGCGTGACGGCTTCTCAGTCGACGACGGCGACCTGTTCCGGTACGATGACCCGGCCAACGCACGTACACTGGAGATGATCAACACGGGCCACGCTCCATTGCATATTCTCAATGTAGAACACGGCCAGGAGGTGGATGTCGAAGTGCACGCGCACAAGGACGAGGACTACAAGAAGCCAAAGAAGAAGTACGTTCCCTTCTCGGGTAGCGGAAACCGTCTGGGCAGCCCCACCCCTGGTGCAAGCTCCGCGGCTGCTCCCATGGCACCGGCAGCTTCAAGTAGCACGGCGGCCTCGACTCCAGCGGCCTCTGCGCAACCTACCGTCGACGTCGACTCATCGGCTCCCACCCTCACGCTCCAGGTCCGCCTTGGTGACGGTACACGGCTGCCTACGCGGTTCAACACTACACACACTATTGGCGACGTCTACGACTTTGTCAACAGGGCTAGCCCGGCCAGTCAGGATCGCGAGTGGGCGCTCATGACCACATTCCCCAGCAACGAGCTGACGGACAAGGCCCAAGTGCTGGGTGACATTTCAGAGTTCAAACGTGGTGGTGTAGTGGTACAGAAGTGGAAGTGAGGACGCACCGTACGTGCATGCACCTTCGAGTCCGGAGTGCCGTTTATAGTGCGGGTGCGGGCAATGGAGGATGCAAATGTAGAAAGAGTGTGCTGATCATGACAATATCATCTGCAAAGGCGTTATGGCAAAATGCAGGATAGATT
Organism: Alternaria triticina; assembly: GCA_022609215.1. Lineage (NCBI taxonomy): Eukaryota > Fungi > Ascomycota > Dothideomycetes > Pleosporales > Pleosporaceae > Alternaria > Alternaria triticina. The sequence continues at coordinate 57,943 of JAGKPX010000071.1, forward strand.
TGGGAACGGTAGCTGGATAGCATTCATGACAATATCGATGCTGCAGGGTGCACAAGTTGCACAACCTGCCAAATGTGGTACCCGTTGTTATCTGGCATGGTGCATTGCACTGCATGAAGCTTGACGTGCGCGGCGCGTCGCACCGCAGTCGTGAGTTTAGCAGTAGTTTAGCAGTAGCCTCACGATTGGCGGGACGTTTAGCATTGTGTTTGCACATCGTTAATTTGTCTGGACAGAAGGGCCGAAGAACGTTTCTCCAGTCTCCAACATTATCTTTCGATTCAGGTCGCTGCTGCAGGGTTCGCTGTGGGACTCTATTGTCGTGTCCGTTGGATCGGCTGAATAAGATGACGACCACAGAGTCGCTGCATTTCGCTTGGGTAATAGACGCCTTCGCTCCTTCTCTTATCTCTAATTATACCGCGAGTGCCAAATGTTATTTGCGTGCGCCCCCAGATGGCATCAGTAGTGGGGGGTGGCGTGCTGGGCAGGTTGGCATATCAGTCGTGGCTGCTAGTTGAGTCCTAGTGAATCCTTCCTGCGGATAGATGAGCAGCGGCCATGGTGCGACGGCTCTGCCGCTCGGAAGATTTTGCGAAACGCGCAAGCACCGACTTCCAGGACGACATGGCACCACTCACACGCACCCTCTGCTCGTCGTTAGGCGATCAACAGTGTGCAACGCGTCAGCACTCCCCCTGGAGTACCTTGCAGCACGGGGCGGGAGGCGGCGCGGGAGCTGGGGGTTAAGGCGTCTTGGTGTCAAAACCGATGGGGATTCCCAGATCGACGAGGCTCTGGCCGCGTACTGCCGTTTGAGAGTGTTCGACGCTTCTTCTGCTCGTGCAATTTCGTACCCTGTCGAGTAGTCTTGTCCCGCGCTCTTGGTATCGTCATTTCCGTCTAATCATCGTCTGCGGTTTTTTCTCTTGAGGCTTGCATTCCTCGATCGATCCCGTTCGCTCTTGCTAGCATTCCACCGGCCCTTTCCCGAGTTCACGTGCGGCAGGAACGACCGACGCAGATAGACGGATTGACCATCCTTCTTGCCCTCTTCACTGTAGTCGGCCCCGCCTTCCTTTCCTTTGCATCCAAGCTAGCATCGCTCGGCAGCGCCTTCACCAGAGCGTCGCCGCCATCTTTAACACCCACGGTCCTTACCACCTGCACCCCTTCACCACACCTTTTCGCCATCAGTCGCTAGTCCTTCTTTCGCGCCAACCTCCGCAACCTCAAGCGATGCAGCTTTTACATTATCGGTAAATCCTACGACTACCCCAGTACACTAGGTACCATACCGGCATAAGGTTAGTGTGCACCACTAAACGATACGAATACGAACAACATCGACATCATGTTTGTCCGATCACCCCGCAGATTTGCGATAGTTTCCTTTATAGCATTGGTTTTCATCTTCGCCGTCCTACAGCAGAGCCCATGGGCGAACGAGAAGGTGTACGAGCGCATGCCGCTCTTCAATTCGGGGAATAGACCACCGACACAGGAGCTCCTGAATGAGAGTCCAGGCGAGTCGCAGGCGCATCTCGAGGATGCATGGCATAATGCCGTGCCCATTCCCGGCGCGATGCCTGTCCCCGTGGATGCGCAATCGCCAACAGAGGCAGCAGAGGTTATGCTGCCGCCAATGGAGACCTCGCGCGAGCCTGAGGTCGATGCGTCGAAGCCCACCAAGCCTTACCCGCCATGGGTGACGGCACCGTCGAGGACAGGCTCTTTCATCCCTCCCTACCCGACACCATCCAACTGGAAGCAGTACATGGCGAAGATGCTGGACTGGCCGCGACCGAGCTGGAGTGGTCACTGGCCGCCATTTGGCGACTATGTCGATAAGAAGTACGACCCGAACCGGTGGGAGCAATTTGATTTGTAAGTGTACATACTTTGCGCGCGACTGTTGTGGTACTAACCTTACGTAGGGATTATCGCATCTACGAGTCTAGCCATGATAAGCTGAATGACACGATTGCCTCTGATCCGATCGCATACAAGCCGTTCCCCAAGTACAATACTCCAAAGTGGAAGCAGAAGTGGCATGGTGAATACGTTGCTTGTCTGGGCCCGCGCGGCAAACCCCTCAACGAGAGCACCGACGACGAGGTCCAGGTCTACCGCGGCATACCCGAGGACTTCCCCCCGGTATACGCTGGTGGTTATGATGTCATTGGACTCGACGACGATGTCTGCTTCGACCGATACTCACGATACGGCCCGTACGGATATGGCGATGATGAGTTCCCAGAGGAGGTCAAGAACTGGAAGGCGCCCGCTACTGTCCCCGAGTGGCCTCAGGTGAACTGGGGTGCGCTGCAAGACGATTGTCTTGAGCGGAACAAGGGGCGCTACCGGCCCAAGGCCAGGTCGCCAATCGTGAAGATTCCCAGCACTGTCCTACCTGAGCCCGCGGCGGCGTCGTCGGCGTTTGCGATCCCCACAGACACGAGCCGAAGCAACTTGGAGAACCGCGATGACAGCGAGAAGAAGTACCACCACCGTACGGCCATTCTTATCCGTGCCTGGACCGGATACAACTACGAAGAGAACGACATCACCGCCATCCGCGCCATGGTCTCCGAGCTCTCCCTCCAGTCCGGCGGTGAATACCAAGTTTACCTCTACGTCCACGTCAAGGACAGAGATGCACCCATCTTCGACAGCCAGTATGAATACGATCGCATTCTAAAAGAAAACGTACCTGAAGAACTGCGCGACATTGCTATCCTATGGTCAGAATCCATCTTCCCGAAATGGTATCCCAAGGTTATGGACTGGCAGGTCTATTGGCAGCAATTCATGTGTCTACAATGGTTCAGTCTTACGCACCCCGAATTCGATTACGTCTGGAACTGGGAAACAGACGCTAGATACACTGGACACCATTATCACTTCTTCGAGAAGATTAGCGAGTTCGCAGACAAACAACCGAGGAAGCTGTTGTGGGAGCGCAACAAGCGATACTATCTTCCGAGCGTGCATGGAGACTACCAATCATTCGTCGAAAACACACACAAAGACGTCTTGAACGCATCTGCAAACTCGCTCATCCCACCACCCGTATGGGGACCACGGCCTTGGAAACTTGCAATTCCTCCGCAGAAGCCACTAGGTCCTACACCACCCTCGACTATGGAGGAAGACAACTTCGAGTGGGGTGTTGGTGAGCCTGCGGACTTCATCACTCTTCTTCCGATGTGGGATCCCAGGAACACGACATGGTCTTACAAGGATAAGATCTGGAATTACCTGCCTCACATCCGACCAATCTTCACCCCAGAGGATGGCCAGGCCGATTGGTTCACTCACCCTATTTTCGAACAGATTGATCGCCGGACTTTCATCAACACAGTCGTACGATTCAGCAAGAAGATGCTGCAGGCTATGCATGAGGAGAACTTGGTAGGGCGCAGTATGCAGGCCGAGATGTGGCCCTCGACAGTTGCACTCCAACACGGGTTGAAAGCCGTATACGCGCCTCACCCGATCTTCAACGACCGCCACTGGCCCGCCGCATACACCGAAGCCATCTTTGATACCGCATCGACCGTCGATGAAGAGACAGGTGAAGCATTGGAAAGCCGTCAAGGCGCCTGGACCGAAGAAGCCGACTCACCCTACAACCACGACCGCGAGTTCAACTTCCAAGGCTGGAGCTGGTACTACGCATCACGCTTCCCACGTAACCTATACCGACGATGGCTCAACTGGCCCATTGTCCAACAGAACTGGGGAGAGTCTGAAAAGATCGATGGCGGACCAGGCTCTGACGGCGAGCTGGAGCAGAAGAGAATGTGCATACCGGGTATGCTACTCCATCCCGTAAAGAGGATGGCCAAGTACAAGGAAAAGCCTTGAACGAGATGAACGGAATGGAACGGAACGCAATACCAGGTCTCATACGACCAACGACCACCGCAGCGCCGTGTTGACACGAATATCATCTGAACACCAGTACTTATCTGTGTGTATAGCAGGAAGGGATTGAGCGCCATCCTATTTGCCACTTTTGCCTTCTCTACCAAAAGCATGGGCGGAGCACAAGTCATGCTTTGTTTGTACCTTTTTTTTCTCTTGACCTTCTCGACTGATACCTGTTTCTTTCCGCTTTCTCCCTCTTCGTTTCGTTTCGTTACCAGACCTCAAGATGTCTGCTGGGTACCTTTGTTGTTATCTTAGGGGATACAAGCATTTGCTGGACATATATTTTGGCGCTCTTGGCAAACTATTTACGGCATCAGTGGTTTTGACACTCATCGTCAGCTTGTTGATAGGTCTTTCTGAATCGCCTGAAAGGCGTGGTTAGATATAGATGGCATCTTTTTTTGAAATGTATAAGGATTACTGTTCAAGGTGTGTTGTGTTGTGGTGGTCTTTGATTGTGGTTGTGTGGTTGCGTATGGCATGTGTCCACTGGCGCCTGCAGCCGGCGGTGCTGACCCGTGATTCGGTAGCCTGTCGCAGAACAATGGTAGCGAGAAGTCTCCCTCCGCAACCGAATTTTTGGCTTATGAGTTAACAAAATTGGTACAAGACGAGACCTAGCATATTGCCCTCCTCGCCTTTGCTTCACCACCAGAACAGATTGTTGCTACCTGCCGCCGCATCACCTTCCATCGCCAAAACAAGGCTCTACGCACGACGGTTGACCAAAGACAATCCATACACGGCGCTCTACACACGAAGCTCCAGACACAGTCCTTTGTATACGGTTTACGACCGTTCATCACCTTCTTACTTCGATAATTACGAGATGACACCCACTCAGTACCAAGGCTTCTTCGCTCTTCCAGCTGAACTGCGCTTGGAAGTATACAGGCGCCTCTTGGCTTCAAGCATTGCCGAAGGCTACCCATGCTGCGCCAGAGGCCTTTACAGCTCTTGCATCGAGATCCGGGATGAGATGGACGAGTATATCAAAAAGGTTTTGCCAATCATCAAATGGCAAAATCACTGTTTACAGAGCTCTCCATCGATCTGTCCGTTACACGTGTATCTTCCTTCCACCTACGAGTTTACGACGCCGGTAAAAGACATCACGCTACATATACCGGTAAGCACAGAAATTAACTATGGGAAACATCCTATAGATATCGGTCACCTGGCAAATGTACTATCCTACGTATCTCGCCTCCAGTTGTCGACTTTTACTCTCAGTTTCTATCAACCCGGCCCACATCGAGACGTACCATGGCACGCCAGTATCATCATAGCCAGCCACCTATTATATCGGATGCCCACAATTCTTGGAACAGAACACTCCTACCTCCAAGGTATCGATCGTTTGATGATAGAATTCGGCACTCTTGGAGCTCCTCCTCTTTCGATAGGCGAGTTCGGGAAAGATGACATATACCAGATTCTCAGACTTTGCTATTACTTCTCCCAAAATGGGATATGGTGGCTTGGCATTGGTGGAACTGCTCCAAATTTTAGTTGGACGCTTTGCTTGGATCTCAAACTACGGTTGAAGCCGCCAGTGAATGTACTTGGGCGACGCTGGACGTTGGCTCCACGCGTTTTAGATGAGTGGGACAAGATCTATCCTGATGCTTGATGATGCGGCATTGTTGCCACTTGCCCATCAATTCCACGAGCTAGCCTTTCACCGTCGTCTACTCAGCTTGTACTTCATTGACTCCACAGCGTGTTTGCTCGCTAGTTACCAAAACGCCGCAAACCGTGCACTCCTTTTATCTTCATCAAACCGCGAAATCCCCTAACAACAATCTTTCAACTCACCACAGGCCAAACGTCAGCGCCATGGCCAAAGACAAGCCTTCCCCATTCCTCGCGCTACCAGCAGAATTACGACTCCAAATCTACGGAAATCTTCTTACCGAAACCCTGGAAAATGGACGCACATCTGATGCTGGCGCTTTATACCTAGCGTCCCGCACAACCTACTCGGAAATGAAGCCACTCGTCTCAACAGTCCGTGTAGCCCTCGACCTAAAGCGCGCTTGGGACCACTCTAGACGGCTCAGAGGCGAGGTCAGAGGACGACTGTGCTTCCAAATCCCATCCTCACACACCTACATCAACCCGCTCACCGAGTTCGCCATCACCGCACCGCGCGATCGCAAACGCAGAAATCCCGTTCAAAAGGCTAAGCACAACATGCTGCGTCGCACGGAAGACTTCGCGGTTTTCAGCCTCCGTCTCCTCCTCTGCCCGTTCGGTTTCGGAGTGGAACGACGATATACCAACAAACAAGTCCTCTCGTCTACTCATATCTTCTTCCGCACCTTCTACCAGATATGGGGAAAAGAGTTTCTGGAGAAGGCAAGGCAGAAGAGGTATATTGATCGGTTAACTTTTCAGAAAGATTCCCACGTGGAGGATAGGTACATTGTGAAGATTGTGCATGGGAAGCAGTATGGGGGCGTGTATCTTCCTGCTTCCGGGGCTTTTTATGGTCCGTGGTGCTTTCTTGTTGAGGGGCAGACGAAGAGGCTTTGGGGAGTGGATTTTAGGGGTGGATTGAAGCTGCCGGGGTGGAGGGCTGAGTATGTAAATTGGTTTTATTGGGAGTAGGCTGTTTGAAGGAGTTGTTTCGACTGAGTTCATGGGGCTGGATGGGGATTGCGTACCGGCCTTTCGGAGTGTATATAGCTGTATTGTTACATCGTCATAATGGCGCGTTGATGCAAAGTAGGGGTCGCAAAGCTCATGCATTGAACCCTGTATAATCTGTTCCATTCTAATCCACGTAAATTTGCGCAAATCAGCATCCAACCCGTTTGTTCACAATCCCTACACAATGAATCACCTCACAACGTCATTGACTCAGCAAGAGATAAATCCGTGCTCTAAAACTAAGTTAATTCCTTGCATTTGATGCTCGGATATATAAGAGCAGGAAGCATTAACTGTAACGATCACTTCCCCTCACATTGGTGTCTAAACAACCCGCGCATTATACGGAATATGATTCTCACCCTTCCAACAGAGCTTCGAATCGAGATCTATAGGCACCTCATCGTCGACAGCATCACTTCTGGACTTCCACGGGATATCTCCGGCCTTTTCTTTAGTTGCCGTACTACGTACAACGAAATGGAGGACGATATAGCTAAAGTTAAACCTCTAATCCTCGCTACTCGAAAATGGCAAGATGAGCATCCATACGGCCGTTGTTTGAAGATCGAGTCATCGCCAGCTTCAATTTTAGCAGGAGGAGCTGGCGATGGCAACATCAGCATGCCGAGTTCGGCATCGTGGGTTGACGGCTACTTTAAGCAAGCATCATTGACACGATGCGTAGCAGCTCTGCAGCCGATATTATATCTACCATGGTCGACAATCAATCTCTCTACCCATGGGGGTCATTCGCTAAACCACCTCGAAAGTACTAGCGTGATGTTCCGGGAGCTTTTCTCTATGAACAATCACACACCGGCGGGATTGACCTGGCTTCAACATTGTGATCGTCTTACCCTCAATTTTCGAGGTGCATTTGAAGAAGTTGATCTGGGTCTTTCCGACCTTGCAATCACAATCAATACCCTGAGGCCTCTTAAATCTTTCTGGGAACGGAAGCTTGAGGACAGGCGTAACGGTGACTTATGGACAATTGGGTTCGACTTTGTAGAGGGCATGGAGAAGATTGGAAAGTTGCAGTATATTATGGAGTTTGGGAAGATCCGCTGCGGCGCGGAGGTATATTTTAGGACTCTCAGGGTTGACACGACCTGAAGATCTGAAAGCTTGAGGTGTTACCCGTGTGGAAGTAGCATCTGAAAGAATAGAATGCGCCTTTGACTCAGACTGCGGTCTGGTTCTAGGTTGGAAGTAGCATCTGCTCACGTCTCTATGTATGTAGTACCAACAAAGACTGAAGTTGACATCATGGAGAATTCGAGGTTTCAAGCTGCGCCTTTATCGATGTTTGAATTTATGTGCGTCTTCACAGGTGCGTTCTTGTGAGATGAGGGCCGAATGTAGCGCCGCGCACGCGCCATGCTGACGGTGACTCGTCATCTCACAGTCCGGTACCTTTCTCATCTCATCCATCTTGGTATGTATCTTTCACATGGTCGGAGTCGGCGGACGGTCCAAAGCGTGCGATAACTGCAAAACTCGACGCGTCAAATGTGGTAGGTTTGCCCTGTTTACCCCTGCACTATTCCGACGCGTGTGTTGACGTCACGAGATCTACGAAAGCCACAGTGCGGAAGGTGCGTCACAGCACGACTACAATGTGGTGGCACCCGCGGCATCACATTCGTACAATTCGATGGCCACGGCCAGTCTGCCCAGCCTAGCGATCGCGATGTCGCCGGGTGCTTAGCTGTGGAAGTCGGCACCAGGACGCCTGATACTGCTATTCGACTTCACCAGGAAATTCATCGAGCATTGTCGCCTTCTCGCGATGATGTCTTCACCGCGTTCACTCTCTCAAACTTACTGCCGGTGCAAAGCCTGTTGGTGTTCAATCCTGGGGTTATTACGATCAAGTCGCTTTCTGCGCTTGCGACTTCTTACTTCGGCATCAAGCACCAGGATAGAGCTATCACGCTGTACGGATTCAAGAGGTACAGTGACGCACTCAGAGTCGTGCATTCGGCTCTTGAGGCTTCGGTGTCTCCGCCTTCCTTTGATCTGATTGAGGCGGTCATGCTTATGGGACTCATCGAGGTACATCAAACGTTCTGCAGTGCACACATTTTCTAACCGCTACTAGTTCCTCATCTCGGATCGTGTCGATGGTTGGATAAACCATGCACGTGGGCTGGAAAGGCTCTTCGAGTTGCGCGGACCTGAAGCTATGGCATCGCCTCAGTGTCTTGGGATCTTGGATAGGATTCGCCCGTCTCTTATCTTTGCAGCTATTGTCTTGCACAAGCCAACGATAATGTCGGAGAATAAGTGGAAATACATCCCCTGGAGCTTACACCCTGAGCACATCGACTCGCTCAAGCTCTTGTTCGACATTATTGCCGACTACCCTCAGCTCTTCATTCTGCGTGATGAGCTTTTGTCAGTTGCAGATGAAGAAACAAGGACTGCTGAGACGCAAAGTCTCTCTTTGCAATGTCATGAGGTCATCGCAAAACTGAAAAATTGGAGAGAGACTTTTGCGTCTGATCCATTTCACACCCCTTACGAGACATCCGCATGTCAACCGATACCGCTCATAGAAGACGAGTATGGCGCGTTACATCCAGCCTGGTCTACTACCTTCAGATACCGATCACTCTATCACGCGAACGCTATCACAGTCTATAACGCCGCTACCATTATGGCCCTCCGATTCGCCGACAGCATCGATGCTGAGATGATGTCATCTTCAGCCTACCATACCCGACAGGAGCAGATATCGACAGCGGCGCTCACTATATGTCGTAGCGTCGAGTACCATCAGCTAGAGGACTGGGGCGAACAGGGCTCTTTTGAACTACTCTTTCCTCTGCGCATGGCATACGATGGGATCCGCGAGAAGGAGCCGACAATAGCATCATGGATCACATCTGTCATGCAAGACATGTCGGCCGGTAGACGAGGGCCCTGGAGATCCGCGAAAAGCCTCCTAGATGTTCGCAAGTGAGGTCGTAGTAAAGTAAAAAGGTAGAACAACCGTTTTGTCGCACAAACATGCGCATTCGTGATAAGTCAACGAAGTCTCTGTATCACTACATCCCCTCATTCAGCGACTCAATGATGATATACTCCATCTTCTCGACCATCTTCTGCTCCTTCTCCAACTTCTTACCCTCCTTAACATGAGCTTTGGCCCCTTTCCGGTCCTGTTTCTGAGATCTCCTCTCTTTCTTTCGCGCCTTCTTCTCTTCATTCTTCGCTCGTTTGCGCTCCGCTTTGTCCGCTCTTCTCTTTTGTTTGCCGCTGACCTCATCGTGAGACACCAGGGCGGACTCTTCGTTGGAGCTGATGCTAGGCTCTGAACTAGAGCTTGAGTCTGAGCTGTAGCCCTTCTCTTCTTTCTTCTTGATACGTCGTTCGATCTGCTTTGCAGCCATTCTGTCGAGAGCACTTCGCTGCTCTATTGGCGATGGGACGTTGAACGACAGCGGTGCGATGTAGGGCGTCAGCGCTTGCAATCGGCGGTATCCAGCTGTTTGAGGCTGAGAGCTACTTCCTAGGTTTCTTTGCGAAGTCAGAAACGGGGAATACCTACGGCAGGACTAAACTTACGCCGACGATGGCATCTGCATATTGCAGCCAAGTTTCTCTTCCAACTGTCTGTTCTTGCAAATCGACGCTTTCAGATCACGAGGCGCGAAGTATTCCCGGTTCACAGCCTCCAGGAAGCGCCGGGTTCGCATAGTGGTCGTGGCAGCCGTTCCAACGCCGGCGGCCATGTTCATGCTGGCGCCGGCGATCATGGTCCAATGATGTGGTCTAGCACCTGTATGAGAAACCTGTAAGAGCTAACAAGAGAAGTCAACTCACACAATGCCAACCACATGACCCGCTGCATCAAGCGCCTGAAGCGGGACTGGCGGAGCTTGAGCGACACTGAGATCATCAATGAATGCTACGAAGTCTTTCTCGTGGATGTTGAAGAGGCGCAGATCGGGGCTGTAAGCTCGTATGAATGGAAATGGCGTCCCGAGTAGACCGGTCGCATCGAGTCTTGGTATCACGACGGGTTTCTAGACAGGTCAGCAAGGCTTACTGGCAATGTTTGATGAGTGACTTACTTGAAGAGAATGTTGTGGCTGGATTGTGCTTGGTATGTAAAGTGTCCAATCTATCGCGTGATGTGACAACTCATCATCCGGCGGAGACAGGTTAGTTGGTGGTAACGGTGCAGCGTTGTATGAACTAAGTGCTCGATGCGGCCGCCCGAAAGAGTGGCTCTGGTATGAAGGAGGCTCTAAGGGCATCATGATAGTATGGTATCGAGATTTTTTTGCCTTGTGATAACTGGTATGACACTGGATATAAGTATCTCGAGCCTCGTGCTCAACACAATAACGGAGCTGCTTTGATAAACCGCGCACGTTGTTCCAGGCCCCCAGCTATGTCCAAAAAAGCCCATTTCTCGAGACACAGCCTTTCCAGCAATCAGAGACCAAACAAGATCAAATCCAGTGAAGCTGAGGGCCTCGTAGATCTCTGTCCCAATATGGTTGATTTCTCGAGGTCTCTAACCGCATGTTGTCTAGCGCAGCTAGCGTCGTTTCTTCGGATTACCGTTTCGGGTTTATTTGTCGAGATTGGTCGATCAGCATGAGAAGTGAGCTGAAGTACGAGGAGCCGATGGTTTTCTATCATAAGTGGAGGGAATCGTTTGGCAAGCGACAGCTGACTGTGCATTGAAAAGGATCGATAGCCAGTGGCCGGCATTTTAGCATCGCTGAGCCACAACTGCATGACGACTGCCATGATGTGATTGCATGAAAGCCATTCATCTTCGGTTTGGTCTTGAGCCTTTACTGTAGAGCCTGACAAGATCATTCCGAACCTCAACAGCTTCCCCGTGTGTGCGGCTCGGTATCACCATCTGGCCGGATCGGTAAAATCCTCGGGTACTTTCAGTCCTCTTTGCTTCCTTCTGCGCCAAGCCTCTTTCCTGCCAAGTGGCCTCCACTTGATCATTTCATCTTCAGGATACTCTGCAAGGCACGCAGCTACATCCCAGCGATGTATCTCATTGCCGTCGTGATAGATCAGAATATGATCTACGTGCTCAAGCAGAGTGACGTTTCGTATATACTCCCAGTTCCCTTTCAGCTGTTGTCGTATAGTCCAATTCAGACACTCCAGGAAGTACCTGGAAGTAAACGACATTGCAGTGTCGGCCTGGGCGGACATATGAATCAGACCGAGCTGCGCAAGATCGGGAGATGGTGTCTCGACGTTGATGCTGATCGTTCTGGTGGATATATGCCGGCTTCCACTGTCAAATTTCCTTTCCCCTAGAGGGCCGACAAAGGTAAATCGGTTGAATATGCTATAGAAGTCCCACACCACTAGAAAATAGTGGTTAGTCTGTCGTACTGATATTGATCGAGAGGAGGCTTTCCTTACACTGCTCAGGTGGTAACCCAAAGAAATCTTCTGGTCCTGGATTTGCCGGCGCTCCTGACATGTCTTCAATGTCAGACTTCAATCGTTCGCGATCGTTCGTCACACAGAGGCGAAATGTGACATTCAGCTGCTCAATTTTGGTTGCCAAAACTGGGACATTGATCCAGGTCGCTGCCAATATCCCATTGTCGGTCATTGCAATATCGAGGTCGTACACAATGCTTCGCATTCGTTTTAGCATCTCCGTTGTTTCTGTTCTCAGCTGTTGATTTACTAGCAGTAATCTTGTCGAGTTCGAGACGAAGGCCTGGGGCTGATACGAGGGACCCGGTGCCACGAATAGCAATGGAAACTCATAAGTCACGTATCCGTCAAGAAGCTCTTCGGTTGTCTGATTGAGCACTCGTGGCTGCCGGGCTGGCGAAAGTATGACGTATTCGCATATCTGATCACGTAGTTCACGCGGAAGGCTCATGAACGACGGCATTGTGCTATCGCGTCGGGCTTGAGGACCAAAGCTGGATATTGGAGAGTGAAAGCTGAGTGTTTGTGGTTGGCTCGTCATACCGGCGTACGGCTCTTGCCTCGGGGTTGGTGACGTGGGGCGGCTGCCCTGTGATGAAAAGTGGGGCAGCGTGGCACCATCCCTTTTTCGATCACCTATCAGGAGGGAATATCATTTTCAACAAAAAACAGTACACGCTCTTCAATCCAATTGAACTTTGTTCTTGTTTTGCGCTACCGATGCATCAGTCTCACCGACGCAGCTCTCTATTGACCCGGAGGAGGCGAAGACCCACGCAATCCGGGACTTCTACAGTGTGATAGCAATACGCCGCCAACATCGGAAGCGCTACACAGTAAAAGTCCTGTCAAAACTTCTTCTGATCCGACACCTTCTGCTTCATCGCGTCCGCAATCTTTCCAGCAATGGCATATACACTGGCGCTAAGATGGCCCGAGATCTGAGTCGGGAACACACTCGCATCCACAACCCGGACGTTTTGCGTCCCGTAAACCTTGCCCTCCGTATCTACTACACCGCCCAGCTCCCTACTCATCATTGCGCAAGTACTCACGGGATGCGAGTTGCCGTTCATGGCGCCTGTGATCCAGTCGTCCCAGACTTGATCCCTCCAATGAGCACCTTGCGGTACCGCTTCGTAACCGGGAGAGACTTCGCCTGCAGCGTCCTCCGCGAGCGGCGAAGTGGCGAAATACTCGCGGATACGGATTGCAGCAGCTGCTTGCACATACATGTCGATGGGCATCTGGAAGAAGTTTGGGTCGATACGTGGTGGTATGGTTGCATCGGCGGATTCGATGTGTATTGAGCCTCGAGAAAGCGGTATGAGGTCCCAAAGCTGCGCAATGATCTGATTTCCTGTTGGGGCCCAGAGGATCTCTATTAAAGGAACATCACTGTCAGCAGTGAAGACTAGATCTACTTGGTGCTGCAGAAGCCGTTCTTGCGTCTCGATGGATATGGTATCGGGCGCGTAATCTGCGACAATCGCTGCAGCATAAGCGCTCACATTGGCTTGAAGCTCTTCCACAAGAGCGGGAAGATCTTCGCCAAAGAGATCAGAAGCTGTCAAGAACGTAACGAAGGTAGGATAGCCCGTCCAATTCGTGGACGAGTTGAAGACCATCCCATGCTGCGGTTGATCTGGCAGATTGGAACCGACCGAGTGGAGTGGGTTGACAGTCTTGATACCGAGAGGTTCAAGTATGGCGGGGTTACCTACACCTGAGTGCTCCAGGAATGCTGGTGATCGAATGGCACCGGCTGCGACAATGACCTCCTTGGAGGCACCGATGGTTTTCGTTACATTTCCCGCGTCGATCACCTCAACTCCCGAGGCCAACACTTCCGAAGTCTCGGATGATTCATCGTTCCAGATGATGCGTGCAGCTGTGGTATTGAAGAAGACGTGGAAATTCGGGCGTGACGCAACAGGAAAGTAGAAGGACCTGGCTCCATCTGCCCTCGTAGGCCCAGTCACGTTCTGAGTCATAGGCCACACGTCGAAACCACGCATGCTACCATTGTTCGGTTCCTTATTGTAAGGAATACCCATTGCCTCGGAGGTCTCCGCGAACAGTTTGGCGAACCCTTGACGGACCAAGTATGGGGTGAAGCCAACAGCAAGCTCTCCCTCCGTTCCATGCACCTCGTCCCTGAAGGTCGCGCCTTCCTTCGAAAGCTCCTCACTCGGCTCTGTGAATCCTTCCTGCCTCAGATAGTATTCGAGCAGACTCTCCCAGTTCCAGCCTTTGTTCCCAAGCCCTTCCCATCCATCAATTTGCTCTTTCTCCGCACGGATGTACGTCATTCCATTGACCGTAGTACTGCCTCCCAAAGCCTTGCCTGCCCAGTAGTTCACACTCCGGTTCCCAGCATACTTTTGGGGTGCCGTCATGTACTTCCAGTCGATTGACGTGCCGATGAAGAGACCGTATTCCAGAATCGACTTCGGTACGTACGATACGTTGGGGTTGTCGTAACCAGAATCTCCGGCTTCGATGATGGCTACAGTGACATCGGGATCGGCAGACAGTCGGTTCGCGACTAGAAGACCTGCGGGGCCTCCTCCAACTATAACATAGTTATATGTTTCTGGTGCGCATGTAACGCGGACGGCCTGGGTCAGGGCGGTAAGAAGAAGAGACCACGACATGATGGGTCATGGAGATCGGAGTGCCGGATTTCTCTTGGGTGCGCCGAGCCTGGCATCTTGGTCTATATACCGGACGTGTGTGTGGAGACCCCAACAAAGTAGGCCTCCCAAAATCTCCGCAAGGACTGTCCACCTAGTGGGTTTGCTGGGGTTGAATTATGTCATTGGCTCGTTACGTCACTGCCAAGCGTGGGCCTGCGTGCCTAGGTATGTACCTTCCCGTCATGGAACTTCGATTTCAAGCGTGCTTTTGACAACGATCACGGTGGGCCAGGTATATACTACAACCTGTTGGAGCTTCCCATCAATGCACATGGATGCGTGACGCTGACCCAACCACACACCGACTAAATAGCGCTCTTCCAATGCGACTACAATGCGACATTCCATGGTACCTATGGATCTTACGGTTTGAACTTTCTGAGTATCTTCTTGGACGTCGGCCTAGATGCCGATCTCTTACCGCACTGCGCATATTCGGGACAGAATTCGCTCAAAGGCTCGACAACGATGATTGTTGAACCAAGGATGTGAAGTCAGTTGGTGGGTGATCCATCAGGCTTCATACGCATTTCGAATTTCCGTTTCTCGGGATCGCCAGGCACATTGAGCGTGAAAGGCTGCTCGATCTCAAGAAACTTACAATACCAGCCAGAGTAGATAGCAAGGCCATATAGGGATGCAGTTCGAAGTTCCAGTAGCTCAACCAGACGCGATATCGAAAGGCACTCCACATTCATCTGGACCAAAGTCCACGTGGCCTGGAAGCATACTAAGCTCTTGGAGATCCCGTTGGCGTTGCAACGGTCGGTAAGGAACCCACGGATCGTCGGGCTGCCGTCGCTCTGAACCAGTCCTACAAGCGTGCAATCTCGATGATTGATCGTTGATGCGGGTTGGATCTGGCCCAAAATGTATGAGATGCCCCAGAATAGGCCATGCCATAGTATATCTATCGTCGTTTCACTCTAGTCGGGTCTTGACTAGGTCCATGATCCAGCGTAACGTACTGGTGTTTGACCATATCGCATGTCGAACGATGTGGCTTCATGCAGAAGTCCGGGCTTGGGCGGAAACAGACAATACGACAGGAAAATCAGAGACCGTGAGAAGGACCCTTGATAAAGTGCTATGAGTGCAGTCAACCAGCTGAAATTCAGAGTACTTTTTCCTAGCTTCTTTGCCCCAACGAGGAGTCCAACTGGACTAACGATAGCTGCCGACAAACTGCGTGGTGTGCTTTCGTGATGCGATTGTTTCCAGCCTTTGTAGGTCCTGAGAGATGACTGATGCATGATCGCTAAGATGCGTAGGGGTGGTGTTGGAGTGACGGTTCATTGCCAAGACACATGTGAACATGCCAGGAAGATGACGGCATCAACCTTGCGGCTCAGCTTTCCCCTTTCGCGACGCGTCCGGAACACCACTCGGGCACAGCTGCCATTCCAGCAAAGAAATCACGAGCGACTCGGTGACAGCGAATCATTCGGCGATAGAGTCAGCGCAGACTAATCACCCGACGGTCGTGCACCTGCGTTTGGTGCTGCGGCTGTGGAGTTACCGAGGCACATGGCTTCCCCACACGAATGACATGCGCTTCAGCCGGCGCGACGGCCGTAACGTCGCGCGTCCGAGTGTCAGATAACTTCTCAGTCTGAGGCTCAGGTGCAATTCTCACTCATACAACAAACTCTAAAACTCTTTATCGGGCCATCTGCAATCAGGATGCCTTTCAACACGGAGCTTACCAGGGCGCTCGGCATTAGAGGTAACTTCGCCAGCACGTCAAACGAGACCGGTAGCTGACAGATGTAGTGCCCGTCGTTCAAGGTGGTATGCAATGGGTCGGATACGCCGAACTCGCATCCGCTGTTAGCAACGCAGGAGGGCTGGGAATAGTACGTCGGGCGCCCATCACGCATCAAACTCGTTCTCACGATTGCATAGTTGACCGCCCTTACCCAACCCACACCCGAAGACCTTCGCAAAGAAATCCGCCGATGCCGAACGATGACCAACAAGCCTTTCGGCGTCAACCTGACGCTCCTCCCCGCCATGGTCCCCCCGGACTATGCCGCATACGCCCGCGTCATCATCGAGGAGAAGGTCAACATTGTTGAGACAGCGGGAAACAGCCCGGGGCCGGTGATCAAGCAGCTGAAGGAGGTTGGCACCATCATCTTGCACAAGTGCACCACTATCAGGCACGCACAGTCAGCGGTGAAGCTTGGCGTGGACTTCCTGTCCATCGATGGCTTCGAGTGCGCCGGACACGTTGGCGAGACGGACATTACCAACTTCATCCTGCTCAGCAGAGCTAGGCAATCACTAGGTGGTGTGCCTTTCATCGCCTCTGGAGGTTTCGCCGACGGCCAAGGTCTGGCTGCCGCGCTTTCTCTCGGAGCCTGTGGTATCAACATGGGAACGCGCTTCATGTGCACCATCGAAGCGCCCATCCACCACAACATCAAGCAAGCCATCGTCGACGCGCAAGAGACAGATACCGCACTCGTGCTCCGCCGGTGGAAGAACACATCGCGACTCTTCGCCAACAAGGTTGCGTTGCAGGCCGTTGAGGTCGAGAAGACAAGCCCAACTGGCAAGTTCGAGGAAGTCGCTGAGTTCGTCAGCGGAAAGCGAGGTCGCCAAGTCTTCTTGAACGGAGACCCAGACTTTGGTGTAAGTTTACACCTCCCTTTTCAAGTGCGGTTGACTGACATACCTAGGTTTGGACTGCTGGCCAAGTAATTGGCCTCATCCATGACATCCCCACCAACCAAGAGCTCCTTGACCGCATCGAGCGCGAAGCCGTCGAAACCATGAAGCAGTCGCAATCGCTATTCGTTGAGGAGGGCGAGAAGCCTGTCGCTGATGGCGCGTCTATAAACAAGAAGTCGAATAACCCTCAGGCTGAGGTCTGGGGTATTGGCAAGAGCAAGCTATAGATCTGCATAGACTGTATTGAATAGATGCATTGGCGTAGCGAGCGTTCTGCATGGAATAGAATCACAATTTCATGAGATGGAAGCGCGTACAAGTACTAGCGAGGTCTGTGAGGAACGGACCATACTTTGCGCCTGATAGATCTCCTTCGTCGAAGAAATGGGCTTACGCGTGTATCTCGCGTTGATGCCAAAAGCTCTTTCGCCACTGCAGATACCCACATCCTCATCTTTAGTCACTATGACGTCGAATCCACACCATCAACTCCTACTTACCCACCCTACAAAACTATCAGCTGGCCGTCTGCTAAAGCTTTCTTCAAAGATTAACACTGCTCTTTCACAGTCCTCTTCGAAAGAATACACATCATGTCTTCCCTAACAGGCCAAGAATCGTCAAACACCCAACCCAAGAACCCCGTCAACCCCAGCGAGGATACAGCCGGCACATTCAAGGGCGACCCAAGCGTTCCGTTCAAAACTGGTCAGTCGACGGACCCTGCTGGCTTGAGCGCGTCCGTGGATAAGGTAAGCTTCTGCCTCACATACCACCTCACAAGAACCACGCTAGAAAAATTGTATCACTCAAGAAAATACTGACAGTCACAGGCTGCACCCGGCCAGCAAAACGCCTCGGGTACTTCCGAGCAGCGCTGCGGAGAAGACGTAACACAAAACACTAAGCAAGAATACGAGGGAAGTAGCAGTGTTGGTACCAAAACAGGAAGTGAGAGTTTGATCGACAGTGTGGAGAGGAGCATGCATGAGGGTGGTGAGTCGGATCGTAGTGGAGTGGATATTGGACAGATTACTGGCGGACGATAGGTTGAAGGACTTGGTGGTATAGTAACAGCATTACAAGACGCTTGGATGAAACCAGAATCTATTATCATGATTTTAGCTTTCCATTTGACTACGTTGGAAATCGTTATAATCTAGGGGCATGGACTCCTACCTCAAGATAGAGGTATACCCTCCGCACCTACATTAGCCTCAAAGATAGGCCTAAAGAGACTACATCTGTAATCAAGATCAGACTGCGGCAGCACAGTAACGCCACTTCCCCTCACACCTCCAACATCGCCGAGAACACCCAAGTTCCAATCTCCTTCTACGACAGTGGCATTCTGGTCCTGATATACGCCACCTGCCACAAAGTCATAGGCACCAACCAAGACACTACCCTCAGCCCCCGTACCAACAGCATTCCATCCAGGTCCAGCATATGGGTTCTTCGCAAACTTGGCCCATGTACTTTGCATGAACTGTGCCAGGGCGTACTCTTGCGTCGTCGTATTAACGAGGGGGTATGTGCGGAACACGAGAGGGATTTCAGAAGCATGATATGCACCGAGTTGGGGATAGGCTTGTGTGTTGGCGAAAGAAGCGTTGAAGTAGTAACGCCAGGTAGGGATACCAATCGATGCTGTCGCATTGGCCCATAGTGCTTGTGGACACTGAAAGGTGATCTCAGTAACAATCTGTGAGATGACGTCGTAGCTGTTGGTTAGACCGTTGCTACCAGTTGGGTAGGCAGCTTCGATCGCGGGGATGAGTGCTGGTGCGGCTGCGAAGGTCGCTTGCAGGAAGGCAGTGATGTTTGTTTGGCCGACTGAGAAGACACGGCCTTCTTGGGAGTTTGTACCTCCTAGTACTGGTATATGCGCGATATCGCCGCTTAGGCGTTGTGCCGCTGGATTTGATACCAAAGTGGTATTATCAGCAACTGGGTTGAAGACGAGCGAGTTTTGGTTGATGATGGTCTGCACAGTTGTCGCATTAGCCGCTCTTACACATGTCAAGTTGCTCTCGTGTGTTCCTGGGCACCCGAGTGTCGCTGTAAGATTATTCCAAGCGGGAATGCTCGATGTTGCAGGAGCTGCGCGATAGCTGTACTGCCCACTTTGTAGGATGGCGGCCCGAAATGGTGGCGAACTGTCCTTGGGGAAGCTGGTCAAGAGCGCATCGATCGAGAAAGCACCCGCGCTCTCACCGAAGATGGTGACTTTGGATGCATCGCCGCCGAAGGCGTGGATGTTTTGCTGTACCCACTCGAGGGCAAAACGTTGATCAAGGAAGCCGAGATTCCGTTCCGCTAATGGTAGCTCTGGTGATGCAGGGAAGCCAAATACTGCAAGCTGTTAGAACTTGAAACTATGGTTATCAAGAGCTAATAGTTGCCCACCATTCGTTCTGTAGTTCGTCGTCACAACGATGACATCTTCGTATGCTGCAAAACTGCTCCCGTCATATTGCTCTTGACCAGCGTTACCGAACTGCAGTGAGCCACCGTAGATCCAGAACATTACAGCCCTGCCATTGCCGCCTGCGGGAGTTGATGGTGCATAGACATTGAGGTATAAGCAATCCTCCGACTCTTCAGGTGGCGGGTTATTGAAGACCGCCTGCGTGAACTGTGAACTTGACAACGGGTCTACTCCAGTTAGCATATATCAGATCGCTTGCATGGTTTGCGTACATCGAAATTGTTGGATACATGCAGATTTGAACTCGGTGACATTGAGTGGCTCTTGGAAGGGTTCTGCAGCTCGCGGTGGAGAGAATCTCTCGGGTGGTGATGCAAAGGGCACACCTAGAAACTGATGCACTGGTCCAAGTGCATGGGGAAGTGAGGTGGTCTTTCCAACTATGACACCCGCGTCAACAGTTGCGGTTGGTACATCGTATCCGGACGCATAGTCGGCCCAGGTTGTCGTCGCGCCGCTGGTTAAGAGCAGAAGACCAACGGAGCCCAATGTAGAAGACCAGAACATGTCGGCGGCACTGTGGTTTTACTACCCGTGCACTGGCATCAAGCAGTATCTTGATTCCTTTATACAAGCCTCGTCTTTTTATTGACGCGAAACCGAGGTCAACACTTTCGTCGCAAGCCACGTCCAGCTTGGCGTGCATCGCGCTGTAAGGTTTCCATCCAAACAAAGACACTTCTTAGTGCGCGAAGCCGAGGCTTAGGAGCCGTCTCCGCAACTAAAAAGCATAAGAGCGTCATGGCCATCCCGTGTATGCGGTTGCTATTGAGTAAACAGTGCAGCTCGCGCTAATGACGCGTAAAGTTCGCTTGACCTCGTTCGACGGCTGCATATAGCGACATGCTGGGGAAGAGCAGAAGGTCAAACATAGAACTCAACAGACAAGATCACGAGAAGAAGCAAACCGTGAGAGAAAGGAGACGCGAAGATCGTGATGAAGATGCGGGACGCGCAGGTCATTGCGGGGTGCGTCTCGCTTCCGGTCACCCCCGGCTCCCAGTCCCAGCCACCAAGCCTCGCGACTGCCTACCTATCCATCGTCGCTACCGGGAACGCCAACTTTTCATCCATACTCTACGCCGATAACAATCTCAACCACCATAAGGAACTGCTCGGTTCTGATCCGATTCGGCAAGATTGTATTTACTACAAACTGCCGCCGCTAGACGCCTGCGCCCACCCAAAGGATCGTCCGCCGCGCTCTTCGCTCAGCACCATTCCTCACAACTTCTCAATAGATTTCTCACTCGTATTCGCGTCACGAAGGTAGAAGAGCAAGTTGAGGGCTCTATTGCGTTCTAGCGGCTCGTCGCTGTAGAATATCCTTATCCCATCAATTTTCTTATGGCCAAGTTGGTCTCGATGCTGAGCAAGTAACCAAGCTACACCTGCACCATGTGCTGTACCCAGCAGAGCTATGGCATGGTCACTTTCCATGTCCAGATATAGCCCCGACGGCGTACAAGCTTGTAACTGGCGAGGTCGGGCGTCGAGAACATTGTTAATGACAGCCAAAGTATCTTCGTTCGAGATGTTTGCTCTGATGATGAATCTGAGATTACTGGTACGTACTTCTTCCTTGGCGCATTGAGAGGCCCATTGGTGGAAGGCTATATCGGACCAGTGCTTCAACGAGGGCAACAGAGCGGTCGCCGGCGAGTTCGACGTCTTCGCCTTGTATGTCGGGCTGTAGGTGTAAGTTGCTACGAGGACTCCTGCTTCAACGTTGATATCGGACGTGAATCGCACGACGCTTGCGCCTGAAAGTGTTTCACCGGTGGTAGCGTCTTTCGTGTACTCGTCTGTAACGTTCATGAAGCGAGAGTTGAAGCCTTGAATACCGAGACTGTCTAGCATTCTTGACAGGTCAGAGACAGATCGAAATCTTGTTGTTCTCTTGTATCCCAGCTCTTCTACTTCTCCGGGCGTGAAGTATGGGCTTTGCGTGACAGCAGATTCGCCATGCATTATTTTGAGCATCTTCTTGCCTTTCTCCTTGGCAGTCTCGTAGTCCAGGTCACTGGTATGTGAGTTAGTCATCGTGGGCATGGCTTACTGCTAAATATTATTGGGAAAGAGTGGAAGCGAGTGTTTTTTATACAGGAGGCTGGTGAGACAATGTCTTCTCCCTTCCACGAATCTCCAGTGGATCAAGCGCGGGGTGGTTTCATGATTGTTCTACTATCTGCTATCTCATGATTCGCTTAACTTACCACATTGCCAAAGGAGTGCTCACTCTACCCTCATAGCGACTTCCTTCAATCACCTTCCTCGCTGCCTGGCTTCGGAGTGGCCACGTCGCGAAGGTGGAACACCAAACTTGGAACTATAGTCTTGCTATTATTCCAGATTTCACGACCGTCCACCGTTACCTTGTAAACTGTCTTGTGGCCCAACTGCTGTTTATGTTGTATGAGCAACCAAGCGACTCCGGCTCCATTCGGTGTTCCTAGAAAAGCGGCTACCTGATCACGGTCTTCAGTGCTGAATGAGTATGAGCCTGAAGCTTTGGGATGGGCTTGTTGTTTGACATGTTGGATGACAACTTTTGTCTTTTTGTTTGTGATGCTTATTCGCATCACATAACGTAGGTCGGATGCGTCGGTGTTATGCATGGCCCATTGCAGGTACGCGACATCGGACCAGTACTTCAGATTAGGAACGTCATCGCTAACGTCATCTTTTTCCATAGAATTGTGGCCGGCTGGCTTTAGCTCAGCGTCCTCGGTATCCGCTCTCGCTTTTCTCCATTCTTCCATAGGGCTGTACGTGTTCATGGCTGCAATCATACCACCGGAAGTGTTGATTACTGAGTCGAAGCGTATCTTCATCTCAAGTTCTTCTTGTAGCGATTCTTCAACAGGTTCAAGGCCGCGGTGATCATGAGAAACAGGAACATTCCTTGCAGTGTTGATTCCAAGGTCTTCCAACAGTCGCGCCAGAATTTTGGAATCGTCCCCAGCGGACCGCTCAATCCAATTGTTCTCCAAGAAATCTTCGTGGTTGAGGTATTCGCTTTCAGCTGGCGTATTTGTGTTTTTGAGTAAATTACCGAGCTCATCAAAGCTAGCTTCCAGCATCTGTAACAGCGATAGGCCTTTCTCGTGAGCCATCTCGTAATGCACTACCGGACTGATTGAGGTCGTCATCGGAGAGAATGCTAGTGGCAAAAGTGTCACAGGCGGGTCGCGGTAGTACTGATTATGTTGCCATCCAGATGCATTTATGAGTTCCTTGAGTATGAGATGTTGAGCGTCACGCGCATCGTCAACAAACGACATGATGCGAAGCAGCTGACATGTAGCCTAATCTGTTCCACCCTTTGTCTAACCCCCTCCTTGTAGAATGAATGCAGATATAACCTTCTCACCTGACCCCCAGTCTACACAGTCTACACAACCCAAAACAGCAAAGTCGGCCATCTAAATAAGTCATCCTTCTTTGCCGCATAGAACAAAGTTACCTTCTCAATATTCTTCTCTCCAAACGCCTTGCTATGTTGAATCAGCATCCAAGCGACACCGCAACCATTGGGCGTTCCTAAGATCGCCTTCCCTTCTTCAGTATCCATCCCGAACGTGATACCAGGCCACATCTCATAGGTGAACGTAACATGTTTGCTGATGATCTTATTGAGCACCAGAGACGTCGCTGCGTTTTGTATCTGAACGCGGAAAACGTAGTTGAGCGGGATCGGCCGTATACGTGGTTCGGGGAAAGAAGAAACGTATTGTAGAAACGCTACGTCTGACCAGTGTCGCAGTGATGGCAGTTCTGTGGTTTCTTCTTCCCATTCGTCATCGAAATTCGCTGCATGTGTAGGACTGAGATTACTGTCTGCGACCAAGACACCAGAGTGTGGGTTGCTGACTTGGGAGAAGTAGCCGTGTGTTGTCTGATAGCTCGTCAATAGGTGCTTACCTCAAGGCTACCGCGAAACGTACTGTATCATCTTCTGTTGCTACTGCTCCGTCGCGGTCATGCACATGATGTGTTCTGATGTTCTCTCCGCCATCATACCCCATTTTGTCGCTGATACCCAGATCGCAGAGCGCGTTGGCGATACAGTCGATCTCAAAGAACTTGTCCTGGGGCTTCAGAAGATAGCCATGTCGGGCTAGTTCTTGTACCTCCTCGTATGCGCTTTGGTATTGTGTCTTGTCTTTCGCGGCCAGTATCTGGAGTAGCCTAGTACCCTTCACAACGGCGGCCTCATAGTCTTGATCTATCGACAATTTTGTCATGGTAGGGACCTATTCGTTGGCGAAGGAAGCGAATGTTTCATGAGGAAGGTAAAAGAAGAAAACGGGGTTATAGAATCACTCCCACACTTGAGAGTGGAATAGCAGTGTTTGCTCGACCGAGCTTTACTTCACTCACAGTGTCACACGAACGCAGATCATTCGCTACTCCACAGCTCCTGACCGCACTGCTAGCTTGTTGCGCCTACAGCATACCTCCGCCCCATGTTTGGCTATCCCGTGTCACTTGTCTTCACCCGCTTTGCCCTGCTCGCAATCTTCCTTCGCACCTTTAACACCGTCAGGCCCAGTACTCCATCCAAGCACAACACAAGGACGCGGAAAACTAACCGAACATACTGCCCCCACCACCGCCCATTCTCCCTCCCCTCTGCGCCTCCTTAACCAACCACTCCCTCAGAAAGTCCTTATTCCGCATCTCCTCGGGCCGCGTCAACCTCGTATCGAATTGCGCCTCCTGTCTTGAAAACGCCAACAGCGTCGGCATACTACTGATGCGATATTTTATAGGCAAATCCTCAATCAACGTGCTGTCCATCAACACTTCCACAAAGCCCAGCCCGCCTTCCCGCTCGCCAATTTTCTCTTCTTCAATGAGTTGACGGATGAGCGGCTTGATGGCTTGGCAAGTTTGACACCAGGTTGCGGTCCAGAAGGTTATCAGAGAGCGGTTATCGGAGGCGTTGAGGAGTGTGAGTGTGTGCAGGTCGTTGGGTTGGCGGATGGGGTCGAAGATGCGGTTTGTGTGCGAGCGCGAGGTAGGGTTGAGGAGGGAGAAGGCGCGTTTGGAGGTGCTTGAGAAGGCATTGAGGCGGATGGCGGAGAGGAGGGTCGGTCGTAACATTTTGGCGGGTTCGGGGGTTGTGTTGGGAGCGGTAGGTTGGGATGTGGAGGTTTGGTGTTCGTGGATCGCGACGCGTGAAGGTTTTGGGGCTACGTCATCGGTTGCCGGAGCTTAGGGTCGCGTGGGTCGTCACCTGGGCACTCGCGGTCGCGTCTACATGCCACCGCACAACATAACAGGCTACACTGAACAACGACTTTTACACATCATTAAAGGCAGCGCAATGACGTTACAGCAACGAACTCTTCTCAATACAAATACAACGATGATCCTTCTACGATGACCACGCCAGCGCAGTCCGTCTACGATACAAATACAAGAGCAAGGGGCAGCTAATACCTGTCAAGGAAAGACAGGCTGTCGCTTAGGCGCCGCCTTTTCTTGGAAAAGGAGGAATGAACCGTATCTCTGATACGAGTGTCAACAGTCGCGTGCGAACTGTAAAAGCAACCGAGGCCATCGTCAATGTCTTCACGCGACTTACGCTTTACACCGGCCTGAGCTTCGAAGAAGTCTAGGTCCGCGTCGTCGTAACTCCTGTCCAGACTCTCTCCCTGGTCTTCCCGTTCCGTGCCTTTAGAAGGGGGCCAAGCAATGTTGTTAGACCGATCGTAGGGAGCGTCTTCAACCGATAACAGCGCCAGAGGTCGGTCGTCCGCATCGTACCGTTGTTGCACATGGTCTGTTAATTCGCCTTCCCCGACTGCTTCCGGCAGGTCATCAAGCCGTTTTGGCACCTGATGGACAGTACCTTCAAAGCGCCGGTTTGCGGGTACAGCTTCATAAGTCCTCTCCACTGTCAACTTCCGGCAGAAGAACCAAGCTACCAATGCCTTCCAGTCGAGTAATCCCGCTATTGCAGCCCTAGCAAAAAACCATGCCTCAGAATAGACCTCCTCGTTGTATGGGCCCCTCTTGGTATCTGGTGTGAGACCCATTGCGAGTATCCAGGCGTTTACGAAAACGTGGTAGCCACATTGGAACCCGCCCGTCTGCTGCCTTGGTACAGGATATCTATGATTGAAGCCTGCAACTTGCGCGGTATTACGATGCGAGGACCAACCAAGACGTCCAGCTGCTCTCAAAACGCTACGGCCCAAGAACTCGTGGGCGTTCTCCAAGATGGCCGGATGACTGTCAAGAATATAAGTATCGACGCTCAGAAACTGTGTGTTCGGTTGGTCGTCTCGCTCTTGAAGTACCACGAGCAATGTGTGACCTCCGCCATCTTTTCGGCGCTTCACTTTATGGCCTTTCGTCTCCTGCCATGCGTTGGCGCGTTCTAGGAGTGGTCCGCTCACATTCAGAGGCATAAACCAGCATCTCCTAGGTCTCGATGCCACAGGGTGATCTGCTGGCAGTTTTTGAAGTAGCGCCTCTCTTAGCGCGTCAGTTGGTGCCATGGAGAAACCCCCAGCAAACGGCTGACCGTCAGCGCTATTCATCCTGTGAAGCTCTCGCTGCTTGTCATCGATTGCCTCGACCACGGCAGCGATAGCCATATTTATTTCCCACGGTTGACATTCTCGTCCATTGACCTCCTGTCGCATCCCGTTAGAGAAGCTTGGTCCCAACGGATCGTAGTTCAGGATACAATCGTAAAGGTTTATAGCGTCTGCTACCCAGGCACAGGGAAAGTGATCGATCTGCACATTCAACCCCGGCGGATGTAATTTGTTGAGGAATTCCCTGTAGTGAGGAAGTATATCTTTGGTGATATCCAAAGTTCGGTCCTTTAGTTCGCCGTGTATGTGTTCCAGCTGGTTCTCAAATTCCACGCCATGCATCAAAAAGTGTTGTTGCCACTGCTCTTTGAGTCCTTTGCTGTCCGCATCAAGAACAAGTTTTCCCCAGCGTTCGAGATCCTTCACGTACTTCTTCCTTGCCTCTTTCGTCCAGTCGTCTGATGGCCATTCCTTGTCGTGTCGCTTCCCTGGGACAACATGTGTTCTGTTTGCTCGGGCTAGTTTGGGGAAATCTGGATCCTTTCCTTCCCATTCGCGGCGCTCTGAATCTTCCAGACGATCCAATACGGACTGTAGTGCTTCCTCGCTCGGCAAATTCTCGGTCCGTTCAAAATGGCGATCCTCGGGCACGGCTGCTGCATTGTTGACGAACTCTTTACATCTGAGAAACGCATATATCAGTCTCCAGTCTGCTCGTCCAACACGAGCAATGTGGATTACATCAATAAGGTCTTGGTAGAACTGTGCTGTCCAACTTGGGAAGAAATTGATGTTGGGTTGAAGACCCAAAGCTAGTGCCCACGCATTCAATATGGCGTAGTATCCACACTCATTATCCGTAGGCTGTGGAGCTACGCGGATCCACTCAGCATGCAATGCCTCCTGGGTGTATTGCCGTAAGTCACCCATGTCTGGAAAATTTGGAAGCCGGCCCCATCGCGAGGCAATAAAGATGTTTCGAGCTGTGTCGAAAACCTTGGCACGTTGTTCGAAGGTATAATTGTGAGATTTAGAATCTAAGATGGAGATCATAGGTGTAGGCTCCTCTGTAGAGTCGTCAAACTGGATAACCACCAAGACGATATGGCTGTCGATATTCACCGGTACCATCAACGGCCGTCCCGGTCGAATCGTAGGTTGCAACAGCGTCGGATTTTGGTGCTGACAGTATTGAACTGCAGTCTGGTTCAGACATCCGAACCCGCCCTCTAGGCCCTGAGCATTCGTTATGCCGAGCGTCACGGCTGCGATGGCCAACGATGCCTCTTCGTCCTTGAGCCACTGTCCAAATGCGGTGGATGCACGACTTCGTAGACTTTCTACTGCTGCTGCTACGGCCGGATCACTTCGAAGCGCGTTTCGCTGTTGGTTGAAGTATTCGCACGGGTCAAAGTTTTCTGGCAACGCTAACTTTTCTTTGTCGGGGTTATCGGCAGTCTCTTTGGTCTTTTCCGGTCCAGGATCAGTGCCTTCTCCGGGATTTGGAAGAGGAGCGGGGACTTCCTGTGTTTTATCGCCATTGTCTGACGGTTTAAGATTATCGCCCTTGGAGCCACCTGAGGGTGCGGGAGCAATTGACAGGACCTTGCTATACACTCCAGACTTGATCATCTCGGGTATACGAGTTGCCCTATCTGGCTTGTCATAGTCGTCCCACGGGAAAGCTTCAGTGTGCGCTACACCCGTATTCATTGGGAAATGCGGATAGTTGATGTCACGACAGGCCTGAGTCTCAATCGAGCGCTTTGTCTTTCTGTTGCCTCTGGTGATACGGGGGCCACGAGCAGGCCTTGTCGCTTTGAATCGACGCTGCAACGGAGGCGGCTGCTCGGACTGAGTATAACCCACGCAACGCAAGAACGCCCAGATCAGCTTCCAGTCTGCATGTGCTTTGACCACTGCCTGGAGCAGAGGAAGTGCGCTGTCGTAGAAGTCTGCTCCTATGCGGAATTCGGGATTGATGGGTAGACCGAGTAGTACAGACCATGCACTCATGATTGCAAAATACCCAGCTTCTTTTACTTGTGCTTGCTGAGGACCAGGTATCCATTGTAGTACTGGCCCGACGAAACTTTCAACTTTGTCTGCAGTAGGTTCAACTACCAACATCCCCGCTTCAACCAGTAGGTCGTGGATTTGGATGCGCTCCTTCGCCGTGGCAGTCCATGGTGCGGAATCCATAACGCGTGATACATCAGAAGCTTCTTTGGATGTAGCCTCATGCTGCATGACAACTAGTATGACGTGTTCTTCCAGTTGGCAGACGATCATAACCACTGTGTCCAAGACGCCAGAATCATCTGCGTATCTGCTACTACCATTCAGGTCTGCCACTGTGAAGCCCCGCTTAGGCAGCTCAGGTGAGAGCAATTCGTTGATAGCTCGTGCAACGGGCTCGATGTATCCAAAGACAGCTTGACTCCACCTGGATGGCAATGCTTCGTCGATTTCACTTCCGACTTTTGGTTCAATCTTCCCCTGCTCTTCGAGCAATCTAATCTGCTCGTGAAGATGCTTACAGGGATCAAAGTCGGCCGGAATCTCCTCGGTATCTGGAGTCGATTTATGTGGTGGTGGTGGTGGTGGTTTTGGCAACGACACATCCGACGTTTTCTTCTCTTTGTGTTCATCCAGACGCTTTTTCAGCTTCTCTTCTGTATCAGCGAAGTTCCATTGGCTATCACGGACGATGGAAGTGAGGTCGGTCCGTTCGAGCTCGCTTAGTGAATCGGCAGCGAAGGCTACATCATGGCGCATTCCATGCTCGAGTCCCAAAGTGACCAGCTCCATATCGATATTCTTGCCTTCGGCTGCGGCGTCTGCTGCTGTTTGGCGAGCGATCAGCTTCTGAAAGGAGCGGTTACAAAGATCAAAT
This sequence comes from Alternaria triticina, assembly GCA_022609215.1. Classification (NCBI taxonomy): domain Eukaryota; kingdom Fungi; phylum Ascomycota; class Dothideomycetes; order Pleosporales; family Pleosporaceae; genus Alternaria; species Alternaria triticina. The sequence goes on from JAGKPX010000071.1 coordinate 87,292, forward strand.
CGCCTTGATAGATGCGGGAGATTTGCCTCTTCATCATTCTCACTGCCCTCGCTGGGCTTAACGAATCCGGTGCAGCGGAAAAAGGCGAGCAATACCCTCCAGTTCAACATGTCTTGAAGGGCTAGGTCGAAGATTTGTTGGGCTCGGATGAAGAACGATTCGTAGCCACAAGCGCTGGGTGTGAACGACGGGTTTGGCGCGAGGCCCATCGCCAGCGCCCACGCATTCAAGACGGTGTACGTAAAGCTGCCATCGCCTGTCGTGACCTGAGCAGCCGGTGCCCACATCGTGGCCTCAGGCAGGTTTTCTTCCATTTGGTCTAATGAGTCAAAGACATTTCGCCACCACGTGGAGCTTTGCAAAGTCTCCCTGATGTGTTCATCGATAGCTTTCCGACTGGACAGCGTTGATCGCCACGTCATGGGATCTAAGACTTGGAGTGTGATGTGCTTGTCGGCCTGCACTTGAGCAGCGAGCAATAGATGGTTTCCTTCCATCTCGATTGGTTGCAACAGCGTCCTTCCGGGCCTGAAAGTCTGTCCTTCATGCTGGTAGCTGAATCCGGTAGCTTCTTTCTCTCGATAGTTCACCGAAGCAAGAACTCTGGGAATAAGCTCGCGATATCGACTTTGTTGATGAGACAACAGTTGAGCTCGCATATACGCACCAGGATCTCTGATCGGCTTCCCTTCATCGGTGAATGTGTCGATGAAGTTATCCTCCGACTCTTCTTCAACCTCTTCTGCGACGCCCGTGACTCCAGGTCCCGCTGGCGTTAGCGGAGCGTCGATTGGCCTCCATCGCACCCTCGTATTTCCCACAGCAACATCGCCATTTCTATCGCGACGATCGAGCTCTTCTTGAGATACCGCCCTATGTGATGAAGTGTCTTTCAAGCTTGCTGCAGTTCTGAAGAAAAACGCTGGTTGCGATAGTAGTTCAATGATCGCGTACCCTTCAAGCGGCCCAATGTAAAAAGGCATGGTCGATGAGTCGTCGCTGTTGGTGTATGTAGTTCCGTTTACTGTGACTGACGTATTGAGAGGGAGTTGAATGAAGTAACCGATAGGGCTGCCATCTTCTGATGAGTTCCGTCGGATGAAATCTACATGTGCAGTTACATCGTTCACAGTCCTAAATCCAATCAGCTTGGCGACAACGAGCCACATACCTGCACTTACACTTCCAAACGCTGGTCTTCATTTAGAACATAAGTGGCGTTGTTCTCCGCTCTTGAGAGCACTACTGCAATGTTTGCGTCGTCGCCAAACTGCTGCTGGAAATGAGTGATGCTATGGCCCTCCTCCTTGCCGATACTTCTACTCTTGATATCGTTGAATAAGTTGCGCAAGGACGCGCTGGGCCTGTACTTGTCTCCCGCTCGCAGATCTTTGCCTTTATTTTGGAATACTGGTGTCCGGAATTGCGGATCTAACAAAGGTGCTTGTTGCGGACTTATCTCTTCTCGCGCTTTCTCATAGAGGATCTGGGCATACTCGGCTGCGCATTTTTCTTTGTAGACCTTCTTACCCTTCTCTTTTGGTATGAACCAGTTGACATTGGTCTTGGGTGGATCGTCGTCAGAAGTATCCTCGGATCTGGTCTTCTTCGCCTTGGGCGGATCGTCACCATGTCCTGTCTTCTTCCGTTTTGGAGACATATTGATGGAACCTCGATGCTGATGAAGGTGAAATGTCAGACAAGAATAGAATTCATGGACTTGAGATTGGAATTTTGGCCCATACAGATGTCGCGTCGGATATATGCTGGGTATGTGTTCTTTGAAGAATGACCCTTTGTCTACAGAGGACAAGAAGAACATGCCGGGTTTGCCAACATCACCCATGCTATGTCAGCTGCCTGAACAAAGGGAGATACCTAGCCATCTTCTGCTAGCAAGACAGTAATTAGAGAAAACCGTGCCTACATGAGAAGATGACAGGGTGCACACGGCCTATCTGAAGGAATAAAAGGATACGAGACTGGTTTCATCAGCGACCAATATGGAGGGAGTCGATGATGATGAGATCATCATGTTCGCCCAAAGAGGCTACAATAGTAATTTGTACACGTTATTTACAAACTTCAGTCGATCATCTCCAAGCCCCCTAGGCTCGGTGCTGGCGTGCTGGCGTCGAATGGAGTATCCAAAGTGTATCGTACGAAGATGGACTGGGCAAGGCGAGAGGTCATGCGCCGGCTGTCGACAAAGAAATGAGTTGAAGTTTCGGCTTCGTTTTTGTGCTAGCGGTTGACTTCTTTCATGGCGTTCGTAATGCTGGGCGAAAGAGTGAAGAGGACTAACGCGTATCGGTGGCAGGGTCTCGATAGGGGTCTGCGAAACGTTTTTCCTCGCCACAATGCATTGTTCAGAACCTCCCAGAGATTGTCTCGACTCAACATACTACTGAAGAGGCTATTAATGAGCACAACGGGTGCCTATTCAGCCGCCAACATGGACTTGGCCACCGTGGGGTCGTACACGCCAAGCGCCGCCACTGGGTCTCCGATAGCTCCGCTCGCTATAGGCCAGGTAGGTGATGACGGAGCGCCTCCCACTCGTATCCTCAGACTGACCACTGTCTTGTCTCATATAGCCGCATGATTTTGAGAATATCGGTCCATCATGTTGAATACCGTAGCGTTGTCGACATAGCATTGACGGTCTGATGTGTGGCATCCGAGATCGACTTCCAGCTCGGGGCCGACACCAGATCGCATTGTGCGGATGATGTTGGCAGCGTCGACACAAGATGAGGTGTTGTTGTAATATGAGGTCGGTTCAGCAGTGTAGTTGCAGTCGCTTGAGTAGGCCCAAGCGCTACTATATGTCTGCTCGTAAGGGTAGTCGTACTGAACATGCTCTGACTTGATCTGAACAGCTGATGGAGTCATTGGAGTAGTATAATGCATCGCTGGATATGAGGCTGGTGGTGGTGTGCCCATACTTGATACCACGGATCTTGGACTAGGTGAATCGTTGCAACTGAGTGTTGTCGGCCGTGCAGATGGGATAGTAGCATGCGGCATTGATGGGAGGTGTTGAGATAACGAGTCGGCTCTGCTATATGAAGGTATAGGCGAACTGGTCGAAGAGGTCGTGTTGGTGTTGACTCTTGACTCAAGCATGGCTTGCAGTCTGGTGGCGGCAGAAGTGTGCTTGTAGTGTCGATCGGACGTCGATTCAAGTGCAGCGACAATCTCCGCTTCAGAGATTCCTCTTCCATGAAGAAGCGACCTGAGTTTCCGGTTCTCTTCTAGTACTTTCCTGGCAGCATACTGGATTTCTGAAGAGGCCTCGATGCCGATCTGTTCATAGCTGCGCAGTTTTGCCTCGAGCTCATGCAGATACTCCTTCCGGCGGGCGCGTGATCGGCCTGGATAGAGGTACCGTTAGCGAACATCCTCGGTAAATCGAATGCTTGCAAAGAGACGTCTGGATGGTTTGCAGGCTGCAAGCTATCGCCACTCTTCATGGTTGGACAGCAGACAGCTGACGGTGAGTCGTCATGCAAGGAATCTACTCACGTTGGTTGTCCCTGATCCTAGCGAGATTCTGTGCCTTCTGTTATGAGCCGTTAGCGGAGTGCCTAGGAAGTGATAGATGCATACGTACAGATATTCTGCTGTTGTCACTCATGGTGATGTTTGATACGAAGCAAAGCGGGCGAGTAGTGATGGATACTGAATGGGTTGGGAAGATGGCTTGTCAGTTGGGTGATCATCCTGAGTAGTATCATCCCAAACAGATGGCATCCCGTAGTCTTAAAGAAGAAGGCAGTGGCAGAGGGACGAGCAAGCCACCTGTGCCCAAGCGCGCTGCAGGCCTCATCCTGGCCACCCTGCGTAGGGAGCGTAAGGGTGTAAGTGGGAGTGTGCCTCGCCTCTGCTGCCGGGGTTACAAGCGTGGGAGTCTGAAGCGGACGGGCCCACAGACGTGATGGTAGACCGGGATAGAGCGGTAACGTTACGAAGACGCGGCCGATCCTGTCAGTTCTTTCGGCCGCCGATGCTAGTCCGAACACGACATAGCGCCAATCGCTAGCGCGACTCTCTGGTCTCGGTGACTGCCCTTTTCAGCTTCAGCCTCGGAAATTGGGGGTGAACGAGTTTTGCAGCTGTCTCGCAACACCACGTCGCATCATCTCCATCGCGAATTATCTCGCGTCATCCATCGCGCACTACCCACGACCCGGATTCCACGGCGTCGGAAACGTTCCGACGACACGACATCCAGCCTGGTGGCACTCGACCAGGATCCATCCCAATCAACAACCCCAGCATGGCTATTGGTCAGCGAATAACGGCACCGTACGCCGGCCTTTTTGATCCCACGCGGTTTGTAACCTCGTGGATTCTCCCACCAGCCGCCCTCTTCGCTATTCGCGCGCTATTGGCCATTTACGCATTTACCACGCTCTTTTTCATCTTTGGCTGGAATGGTACCCACGGCAGGTCCGACGCTTCGCAGCAATCCTTCTCTTTCTTCACGGTTCTGACGTATTGGGGTCTCGCCTTTTACTATGCCTTTGCCGCTGTGCATACCGGCAGTTACTGGCTTACGGGAACTTCGTTTTTGGCACGATGGTCCAAAGCGCTGCAGGTGGCGCACAGCATGTTTTACTCTACCATTGTAGTCTATCCGTGGATAGTGACCAGTAAGTCAACTTACATAACACGTTTTGCCATAGTCGCGCCGAAGTACCTCGAGGCAATCTCGTTTTTTCCCTGCAACATCGTTTTTGGGCAGCTGGCAGCATTTATTGTCTGGGCACGCTGAACTAACCTCCAACAGTTGTTTACTGGACGCTTCTTGCGGGCCAATTCCCCACCACCTTCGCTCTCTGGTCGAACACGTCGCAGCATGCTCTCAACTCGGCGTACGCCCTTTTCGAAATAGTTATCCCCCGAACTGAACGACTACCCTGGTTCGATCTGATTCCAATCATCCTCCTGTTGGCTCTCTATCTTGGCTTGGCCTACCTCACGCATGCGACCCAAGGCTTCTATGTGTACCCCTTCCTTGACCTTCAGAAGAACTCTTCTGGGCTTGTCGGAGCGTACATAGTGGGTATTCTGGTCGCCGCGATCATTATTTTCTTGATCGTCAGGTATCTCATCGTGTTGCGTGTCTTTGTCACTGAGAAGAAGCTAGGGAAGACTGGGAAGACTTCAACGCGTCAACACGCAGCGGGCGCTGATGAATATCCTTTACACAGCACTATGCCGAAATAGCGCGTGTGTTCTCGTCGACGTTTACCATCTCCAATAGTCGACGGGTATTACAATCGCGCTCCAAGACCACTCACTATTAATACGCTATATAATCTATTCTTTAATCCTTCTGTTACGTTACTCATTCGTCTGCTCTCAATCCCTATCGACCACACCCATTCCCACCGCTTTCAGCTACTATTCCACCATGGTGGTCATTACATTGGCAAGATTTGATGTGGCGCACCGGTCAAATGCCCATCCCACAAGGCGACTTCTGCGCGGCTGTCTGTTTGCTTCTTCCTTATCCTGCAGACACTGTGTAGTGGCTGCCATAATGCCTATTATCGGAACCTGGCTGTCTCCGATAGTAAGCTGCAATGAAACCATCGGCATCAACGGCATGGGGTCTATGAGGATGATCGGCGAACACTTCACGAAGTGCGTAAAATCGCCCAATTCATCCCACGTCAAGTCCCTAGATACCCGTGCGGGATGTTTGCTTTTGTGGCGACATCTCGAAGGTACCACTCCGCTTTGTACCTGTGTTCATCATAGCCTCGTGTTTACTAGATGTGGGTCAATTGGCCGTAGTGGGTTCAAGAAGCTGTAAAGGTATGAGAGACGCCCCCACATGCATGCATCTGGGCGTCGATCATGCTGCAACTCGAGATCAGCCATCCATGCGTCTTCCATGCGCACTGTCACAGCCGCCCTTCAGGCTAGCAGGACGCGCATGTGACGAAGCGATAGCCAATGGACTACACACGTGAGAACCGGCTACCCAATCAATGGTAACACGTGAAAGCAAACGAAGGAACACTGACAAGCAGCGCCATGATGGCGCATAGGCATTGAATGACATCAACCACCAGCTCCAAGGACCTTGATTCTGTCAGTAACGGAAACGCTACAGAATGCCAGCACGAGCTTCTAGAAGCGCTTTAGCTTCGTCTGCCTGCAGGGCTTAGCGCTGAGCCGTTCATTAATTCGCGCAGGCTTGGTGTTGATTGGCCGCGCAAGAAAAATGCTACACTCAACAGTGCATGCGCATCTGCTGGAAAGTCTGCGCATCTATTCTTCGGGGCCGCCCGGTCACGAACAGCTGCTGCGTTACATCGGTCTGCGGCATCTTTCCATCTTTACACGATACCAAAATGGCCCCTGACATGTAGCACCCCTCCCACTGATGCACGCCGAGGAAACTGAGGGCACGTGCCATGTACTAATCACTTAGCTATGATGGTGTCTGGCCCGGCCTTGCTCAATTCGGTCTGGTACTTCACTCCCATCCCGTCTTCGTTGCGCCGTCCGTACTATGTGTTTGCAACGCTTGGACCGGCAGCTGTCAGATTCTTGGGCAGCAGTGACGCGACCACTTTCTGAAATGTGGAGGAAGTCATTTCGAATCCCAGCTGTCTCATGGTGGAGTCCGGGGCTTTGATCTTGAGTACGACAGTGCGTCACTGGTTACCCAGGTAGCTGTGAGATCCAGTTCCAGCGCCCTTAAGACCCAAGTGTACGCTGCAATGTTATTCATGACCGTGGAATTCATTCATACATCTTTCTTGGACAGTACGCATGAACATTCAATACATGTAAGTTTCAAGGATTCCGTCCCGGTCCCGACAAGCGGTGTCTCTACGGCACGTCGGGACTGGCCGGAGTTCTATCCTTCTGGCAGAAGCTTGGAAGCGTACCAGCTGCTCGCACAGACGCGTTCTTACCAAATGGACCCTGGAATCCAACCTGATGGAGACGGATTGCCGCTAGTTTTGTCCAGTAGTCGAACTTTACGCTGATTATCCCCAGGCTGTCAACGTATTTGCCCCGAGAGTCAAGCCAGCGCTACATTGTGACTACCCATGGACGTTTCAAGGCCGGCCTCGGATGGCACTGCGGTAATAAATCATTGTATCCGTCTGGTGATCACCGATGGCTTGCAGCATCGTCGCCAGGATCAAGCCCTCCAGGGTTTCGAATGCGATTCAAGAAGGCAGGTGCTTGCTTGCTCAGGCAAGCACGGGGCGATGCGATCGATCGTATGCTGCCGCTGATAGCGGTCGAAGAACTGGATCATCACGACCGGATGTGACCGACTGCCATAGCTTAACTACACTAGTGCGAGAATCTTTCCGGTTTCATTTCGATGCAGATTTGCGGTGGTGCATCCACCTCGCACACCCTTTTACAAGCAGGCTACATGATATCCATACATCTGCCACCCCGCCCAGGCGTAACCTGGTCACCTGGGAAGGACTTTAGCCCATGTACCACAATCATCGCTTTCTCTGCCGCTATCGTGACAGCGCTTCTGGCCCCAGGAAACATCCCGCTAGTGGCGGGTATAAACAGCATGTGAACGCGGAAGCCCGCTGTACTGTGGAGATATTCGGAAGTGCGTATGAACAGCAAGGATAAGGACCAACCCGTCACTACTATCGTTCACTATAGCGGTGTTCCGTCCGCCAGGTCCTTCGTATTCCTGCAGGATTCGAGTCTATTCCAAACACCCCGGCCAAAACACGTTACAACCGTTCCAATGTTGCATTGACGTGGCTTGCGCATCAGCATACCACCAACGAGCGTCACGCACATGCTAAGTGCTCCTGCGCTGCGCTTGCGCATACCGTAAGGAGTAGCGACATAGGGTACGCATTGTTTGGATGCCGGCTCGTTCCTGAGCTACGACTGCAAAAGTACGAGGTCCTGCAGTTCTGTCGCATGTGCATGCGCATGTGAAGTTCGCGTAAGCGCATGTCAATGCTGGAAGCGCTTAGGCACGGCTCGAGCGTGGGGGCCTGACCGATGAAAGGAATGATGTGTGAGTGGCTCATTGTCGGACGCCGTAAATCTCGATATCGATCATCTTCGCTGACTTTGCGAAAGGTTGCGGCACGTGCTAGGTGAATATCCCGTCGACGCTTATCTGTTTACCTGAGCAGCTGCTAACGAGCATTTGAGGTTTGTTGCGTGGAAGCAGCCCTGGAGTACTGTGAATCTCCATGCGACTGTCAAACGTGCAGCAGTACTACAAAGCCCAGATTGTAGGCGCTACTTTCAGTAAAATTTCAGCAGCACCTGCAAAGCCTCGCGATTTGCACTCGACACAGCGTACCAAGTTCTTCGTTACCAACGTTGAGACTTCGAGAAGCGTCCCGAAAAGGTAAAGTTACCGAGGTAACTTGCGAGCACCTACCCCCTTCATCCCAGAACCGCCTCGTACTCCCAACAGCAAGCACGGCGCACGATCAAATAAACTTCTTCGGTACACAAACTCTCTCGGTGTAACAAGGCAACGGAACCATGATAGAGGTCATCTACATCGTCCGGCACGCGGTACGTATCAAGCTAACCTCCGTCACCGCACTTCATGCCTTCCGATGCTTTTACACAGTAGTCGAGGGAAGTCTTCCGTTTCAGGCAGCTACTTCTGAGCCATCTCCGTCCTTGCATTACCTCCGCAAACATCTCGCTTGCCTACACCTTCGCGTGTATCACATAAAACGCCACCCTTCACACTCGCACATGCAGATCTATCCCCTAGCATGGCATTTCTTTCTAACGTATCCTCCGGGGTCTAGTTTCGCGCCAACTGGTCCGTAGACCCCCAAGCGGGTATCTACACCGCGTCTATGGCGACCCCGACCGGAATCCCCACTGATCCGCCTCTCACGTCCAAAGGGGTGGAACAGAGCAAGGAGTTAGCCGAGTACCTGAGCAAGATCGAACCGCCAGTGGATAGAATCTATTCTAGTCCCTTTTATAGGTGTCTGCAGACACTCAAGCCGTTTAGTGATCAGCTATTCAAGGAGGGCAAGGCAAAAGGAAGGATACGGATCGATCGCGGTATTGGGTTCGTGCATCCTGAATGACACGGAGGTAGGTACTGTGCTGACGAGTGCGTAACAGCGAGTTCTTTGGACGCGCACATTTCGAACATCCTACTCCGCCGCACCTCGAGCTCCTGACACCTCACTTCCAGAACCTTGACGATGAGTATGCATCTGTACATATGCCAGGGTCCAACGGCGAGATGATCGTTGAGCTCCACGAGCGTGTCAGGAACGCACTTGATCACATTGTCACAACCCTAGACCACGACCCCGAACATCCCAAGACTGTCTTGCTGTGCACTCATGCTGCGACTATGATAGCAGCCGGTCGGGTACTTACTGGACAAATGCCAGAAAACCCCGATGAAGATGATTTCCAATGCTTCACTGCTGGTCTGTCAAAGTACGTAAGAAGATCGGCCGATCCAGAGAAGGGCGTCGCAGGAAACTGGACTTGCGAAATGAACTCCGAAACATCCTTCCTGTCGGGTGGAGCGGAGAGAGGCTGGTAAGTGAAATGCTGTTTCTTTGTCGTTCTATCTCGTGCTTCGTCCTTATAACATCCAGGTTCTTTCCCTATCACAGGAAAGACTGGCCAAGGTCAGAGCCTACAACACACGGTTGGGGTATCGCATCGACGCTTCTCAATATCCAGCTCCCACACACCCCAGTTGACGAGCATCTCCCGATGACCCCGTAACCTTACGTCACGGCAAGTGGCTAACGAGCGATGATGACAGGCATTTCAGCGGCGAGGAAAGCTTCGTGGACTTCTCAGACACTGGCATGAAAGGTGAAGGGGAGTCGAAATTATGAGGTTGCAGCACGTTGTACTGAGGATGCATATGAATGCAAGCTTACATTACATTACATACTCATGCGAAGGGCAATGATTGAGTAGAAGTCTACAACAACAGCTACCATGTGTAAAATGAGAGCCCCATGCACTCGGCTCTACTCCACCCATCCCTTGCTACAAATCCTGAGATCGACCGTTCCCGCCCGTCAAGTACCGAGAAATGATGTGCCGGCCTGTACCTGACCCACAGTCGTTCTGTCGGCCCATCGTTGGGTTTGCGCAACGTTGTGGCGAGCACGTGGGATGTTTTGAACCCAGATGTGAGTCCGCCGCGCGGTTAATCGCTGTGGGAGCGGGGCGCATTGAGCCGAACCGTCAAGAACCCTGACCTGACAAAAAGGATAAGAGAACCCAATCGGGCTTCAGGCAGACTCAACCCTCGAATCTTATGGCAATTGTTGGTAAGATGAATATGGATTGATTTGGCGGTGTACAGGCTGGGACAGGGCTAGAGGTTGGAAGGCGTGGGTGAGCAGCATGGGCAGTGACGGTACAACACCATGGTGACTGCAATGTTGGTATCGAACAACAGGAACCGAGTCTGGTATGGAGGTCTGAGCAAAACTTCATCCATCAGATTTCCGTTATCAACACCCTGGACAGCAGCCTTTCATCTATGGGCACCTAACCCCATCATTGTCCTAAACGCGCGCAATTCCAGTCACCTAGGCGTCGCATCTTCACACCTCTTGCCATCCTTGCTTTACTAGCACAACAGCCGCGCGCCGCCTTCTGATCTCTCGACCGTTGCGACAATTACCTCTACGTATCAACGCGAACCAACTCCGCGATGCCACACTACGAAATCCACCACGTTCACTTCCTCAGCAGATACCAAAAGCGGGAGCTTTCCCATGCACTTACGGCCCTCCACGCACGCCTCTTCGGTACGACCCCATTCCTCGTCCTAGTAACCTTCCATCTTGCCTAGAAGGCTACCGGGGGTGGCCACACGGACTCAGACACACAGTACATGACGCTCGGGTACCAGCGCGTCTGGTCCAACTACATCAACGTCCACTTGCAACCCAGCGCCAATACCAACCCGATTGAAGAGAAGCAGCGACTCAATGTCCTGGCCGAGGGGATCAACAAGATGTGGAACAAATACGCAAGGCCGCACATGGGCCGGCTTCGTTTCTGGATATCGGACAGGCGGCGTGAGGAGATTGCGAATGCGGCGGATGTGAATGCGCCGGCGACGTTGCGGGACATCAGGTCGCTGCATGATGTCTTTGTCATGTGGGATGTTGCTGTGCATGTATCTGTGGACAAGATACGTGAATGATGCGGTTGTGGTTCAAGACAGGGCTAGGATTGGACGTGAGGCGATACAAAACCGCGTTGGGCATATTGAGGAGCCAGATATGGGAATCGTCCAGGCGCGTAGGCTGGGAAGACTGCTTCGGATCTCACGGGGACCTGAGGCCAACGTGTGAGCAGATCCGGCCTGAACCTTCTGGCATTATGGGTATCTTTATCCAACGCCATCCTACCATACTATCTTCCCAACCCAACATGACCTTTACAACTCCAAGACATTGTCCTAGGCGCTCTTTCCCTCAGATTTTGTATCCCCATCTTGCTCTTGTTCGTCAACATGCATGCTCTCTGCAAAACCGACCCATTCGTTCATTCCTCTAACGAAAGCATCCCCACTTCCATCCACCTCGCCACCATGACCCCATATTATGACCTCGTCGAACTCTCCTACTTGTTCCGCTATCTTGACTTCCACGGGCATGCTCTCTTCCACCTCAGCGTCTTCGTCGTCCTCGTCTACAGGCTGCTGCGCTTGTGTTCGCGTTTGCGGTGATTGCTTATCGGTGACATGTAGGATAGCGCCGGTGTAGTTTTGAGGGAGAGGTAGCGTGGTGCCGTGAAGGTGTCGACCGCGGAAGTATGCGTGTCGCTTTCCTAGATGGACATCAGTTCTGGTATTTATGCTAATATGGGGTTTGAGAGCTACCTTTGTCATCTGTCTCAGGTTTCCAGTATCGTTCTGCGTCATTTATAGGGCCATTGTGGTTTATCCGCGCAGGGAGTAGGTTTGGTGTGCATTTTTTAGGTTTGGAGGGTTGGATCGACAGCATGTTGATGGCTTGTTGACGTCGACGATTGTGTATAATTGACTAAGGAGTAATCTCTTATGTGTTCAGCGATATCTTGATTCGATTATATGGGAGTATGCCGGAGTGCAGCATGTGAAAGGTGGTTTACGGAGCACGCGTCGACGCGCCGTAGCGTGTCTCCGCGGAGCACAGGCCACCTCTTGATGTGGTGCTCACGAGCTCACAATGACGACGGAACCGCAGCAAGCATACGGTCTTGGCCTGAATATAACGAGCTTCCCATCCATCCTCCCTCCTTTACTCAATTCTAGCCATCACCACAGTTGCCCGTCGCCAAGTTCACGCCTTCCAGGTCCCTTCTAGTGCAGCCCGGAGTCCGCGGCCGCCGTCGCTGTAGATTCACCGATCAGTCAGATACTGCCTACCATACAGAATTCTAAGGCCCGCAGCGCTCATGGAGAGCTCCAGAAGATACGACCTCTTATCGCTGGCCGTCTTGACTCGAAGCAGACCTGCGATTGCAAGGCTGAGACGCGTGATGAGTTATGCCCCTGCATAACTTGCCCCTCTCACGCATGCCGGCGGAACATTTCTATGGACCCTGCTCTGCGGCTGTACTTCACCCACCAACGTTCTGTTCCACCATTACCTGAGAACACGTACTAGCAGCTAGATGCCAGGAACGGATATGAATACGACGGCGTATTGCACCGGCCACCATTCGGATGGCCTCGAGCTCCGCAACATGTAAGGATTACAATGATCTTACGCCCATCGCGATTTTTAGGCGGATCGACGGCGTCATAGATCACTCGAATTGGCAAGGTTTCCTCGCCCGATACTGCACCTCAGACAGAATGCAACACGCATGGCTTCGAAACGGCGCAACCGGACGCACCGTGTCGGCTTTCGGCCGTTCCGGCGATATGACGGCGAGCTACCTGGACGCTGAAATGCACTCTGGCGCCATGTGCTAGCCGAACAGCTACCGTTACTCGACTTCTTTCTCAGTTCTGCTTCCAGGCGCGTTCACGATACCATTGTCGCATTGCTTTTGTACGATTGACGCACTAATTTACCTCCACCGCCAGCCCACCCTGCAGCTTCCTATCGTGTAATCAAGCTCAGATCGTTTGAGACACCCTCATCCTGCGAATCGCGTTGAAGCCACGCTTCTCTCGACTAGGAATTGTCCAGTACCCCTACTTTGCGCTCGAGGACCCTCCAATTGAACCTTCAAGGCTTGCGCGGATCGCACACATCTTGAATTATGGCGATTATAAGCTCTGTGACGGGAGCTGTGTCTTCACTACTTAGCCCAGTCACATCGCAAGCTTGGGGACCACTGGTGAATCTATGCAAAAATGGCACTCTTTCGCAATTCCAGAACCTGAAGCATGGCAAGCTGGTATTGTTTGAGGGCGGCTCGAGCAAGGCTACTGCGGCGTTTGGATCTGATAAAGAAGGACTCCCAATCGCTTTCCTCAATGTGCTCGACGAGAAGTTCTGGGTGCGATTGGCACTGTTTGCAGACATGGTGCGCCCCAAAACACTCCTAACCATCCGAAAGAGCTCGCGCTGATAGGTGCCAGGGTTTTGCAGAAAGCTACATGCTGGGAGAATTCACAACTCCAGACCTAACCAAATTCTTCGAGGTAAGCGTCTACATACCCTAAGCTTCGGAAGACGACCTCAGCTTACATTTACAGCTCTTCATCCTGAACCGCAACTACCTCTCCAATGGCTCAACTTTCACCTCCGCAATTTCCTCTGGCCTCGCCGGCTTGGTACGGGGCAGCAACAACCTCAAAAACGCGCGCCTCAACATTTCCGCGCATTACGACATCTCCAATGAAATGTTCGCTGCATTCCTCTCTCAAGACATGACCTACTCGTGCCCGATATGGCTACCGAAATCGAACCCGAAGTCCGCAAGCGAAAGCCTCTACGACGCGCAAATGCGAAAGCTCGATCGCTTCATCGATAACACACACATCAAGGGAACAGACCACGTTTTGGAGATTGGCACAGGGTGGGGCAGCTTCGCCATGCGTGCTGTACAACGGACAGGCTGCAGGGTCACATCTCTCACACTTTCCATTGAGCAAAAAGAGCTAGCAGAAGAGCGGATACGAGAAGCTGGCATGTCAGACAAGATCACAGTGCTTCTATGCGATTACCGCAGTCTGGAGGTGCCAGAAACAGGACCTTTCGACAAGGCTGTATCAATCGAGATGCTGGAAGCTGTGGGCAAGGAATATCTGGTCACATACTTCAAGTGCATAGATAAGCTCCTCAAGAAGGAGGGCGGTGTCGCATGCTTCCAATGCATAACGATGCCCGATGCGCGCTACGAAGCCTACGCCAAATCCGACGACTTCATCCGCCGATACATTTTCCCCGGTGGCCATCTGCCCGCCGTTTCCGAACTCGTCGCCAGCATACAAACCGCTTCCGGCGGCTCGCTCGTTGTCGACAGCATAGAAAACATCGGTCCCCACTACGCGAAAGCGCTGCGATTATGGCGAGAAGAGTTCTTGGATAACTGGGAGGGCAAGATCAAGCCGCAGCTCATCAAGGAGAAGGCCAAGGAAGGAATGGACAATGAAGGTGCGGAGATTTTCAAGAGGAAATGGGACTACTACTTCCGTTACTCGGAAGCGGGCTTCTCGACGAAGACGCTGGGTGATGTCATTATTACAGTTGGGAGGGAAGGCGCTATGCAGATGATGGAGGATGTGCCGTTGTAAATACGGTTTGCGTCACATGCATGGAGGTGGAGGAATGTGATTGTAAATGTTGTTCAATATGGCATATACCCCCCTCTGTGGTATCACTGGGCAATTTCGTGCCGGATCATAATTTCGAGTGTTACGATGATGCTATCGATCGCTCTTCTACCTGCCTCCATACCCATCCTCAAACGCCGGCAATGCCGCCCGATACTCCATGGCCAGCTGGCTCGAGTCAAAACTCTTGCTTACATGTCGAACGGCATGCGAGCCAGTATGGTTATGCGTAGCAAAGTACTGTCCCATCCCATCTACATCCTTCACCTGCCCGAAATTCAGGAACTGAGAATTGTACTCAGCACACGCGCTATCCAGCGGTGACATATCCAAATTCGGCGGTGAAGCAGGCGCAGAGGATGGTTGATATGCTTTGTAAAATGACAGAGGTGCCGGTGTGAGAGTTGGTGATGCAAGCCCGTCGCTGATGATCGACGCAAGACTGGGTGCTAAAGGTTGTTGTTGGGAGTATCTTAATGCATTCGTACGCGTTATGGAACCGGCTGGGTTAGAAGTCTGTGGTGTGGTGGAGTGACGATGAGATGGGTTGCCGATTGAAAGACTTGCTGGTAGTGTAGTAAATGGAGCAGAGTGCGCGCGAGGCATCAAGGGTCTGTTCATATCCTGTGGTTGTATCGTTTCTGGTGGAGGAGAGGTGCATGGGTGATTGCTGACTTGAAGCGCGGCGTCGATGTTTGCTGAGAGCTCCGCAAGGATGTCGTTGGGTGGGGGTGTTCCGTTGACTTCGAAGGCTGGAAGTGAAGTATTTGATGCCGTATGAGTTTTGTTGATGGCTGGTGATGGCTTGCTTGAAGTAGGCGGTGATTGATATGACCCTTCGGATCCCACAAGATGCAGTTTTGGCGTCTCTCCTTGCGACTTGTCGCGTGATGGTGCCTCGCCGTCAGGATTCACTACGTGAAGTCTGCTCGACCGTTGCTCTGGCACATGGGCACCTGGAATGTCTGGATGAGCCTTACGAGGAATCTGTTGTCTAGGACCAGCACCGGGCATCGGCGGATCTGTGACCATGGGCGCATGTTTCGCTGGAGGCTGGGCTATCCGTGTACCTGTAGAGACGGGTCGCAATTTTAAACACTGCTGTCCTACTTGATGCATCGCGACTGGATCGATATTTGTGACCGAATGAGAGAACGCGCGTTGGTGCTGGGAAGATGTAGGTATCTGTAGCTTGAGCTGCTTGTTACTGGATGCCTGAGCCTGTGGATTGGCTGCAAACCGAGGGTCTGTAGGACTGGTGCGTCTGCTATTTGGAGCACTGACGACACGGTATCTGGATGCTGAATCTTTTGACACAAACGTAGTTTGTGGAGATGTCTGCGTAGGTTGTACAAGCT
Source organism: Alternaria triticina (assembly GCA_022609215.1). Taxonomy (NCBI): domain Eukaryota; kingdom Fungi; phylum Ascomycota; class Dothideomycetes; order Pleosporales; family Pleosporaceae; genus Alternaria; species Alternaria triticina. The sequence continues at coordinate 103,420 of JAGKPX010000071.1, forward strand.
TTGGGGCTGCCTGTGCCGTACGCATGTGTGTTGACTTGACGTTCTGTGACTGCGGTGGACATAGAAAGTCTGGTAATGAGGCGCGCGTAATTCCCTGGGGCCTTGTAACTCCAGAAGCGGGATGCGATCGAGGGTGGGTTACCTCCGGTTGTGAAGGTGCTAGCGTCTTGAGTGAAGGATGCTCCTGCGCCAGCAATGTTTGGTAGCATTTGCGTTGCTCTTGAACAGGAAGCTTGCTGAGGAAAGCTGTACGCAAGAAGTTCTCTTCAACGATTCTCGGTTGCAAGTGACAGCGGATCGCCTCTACTTGGGTCCTGTAGAGTTGGCATAAGAACAGAATACCCTCCCGTGGCTCCCAGATTAAACTGCGAATTTGGCAGAAGTGGAGCAGTGTTCTGACGAGATATAGCATGTTCAACGCGTAAAACGTTTTCAACACCCCATCGGCTCGGAGACTCAATAACACGAGGTTATTCCCAAGGTTCCCACTGGGCGGTGTCTCATATGAGCCTGCGCAGAATTAGCAGGATGCAACAACGTGCTCAGGTGTGACTGACCAGATGGTACTAGAGTTACTTCTATTATCGCTGGATTTGTACATCCGGTATCTAAGAAGCTAGGTCCGGTTTGTACTAGTATCTTGGAGGGAGACAAAGGACTTAGGCCCTCTGGCAGTTGTATACTGTCGCTGTCAGCCTGTCATCTTTGAGGCAGGTAAACATCACCTACCGTCGATCCCCCTCTAGTTTCTTCTTGATCCGATTGCAGTCCTTGTCGTCGTACGCAATGAAGATATTCTGTACCTCACACCTATGTCCTAAGCAAAGTAAAGCAAGCTCACCCATGACAGCATAAGTGAACTTCTTGCTTTCAAATAGTCGACGGACATGACTTGCTGCCGCCAGCATATTTGACTGACATGGTGCTTGCATCTCGTTCTTTTGCCTAGGCTTTCGTCTTTCATGCCCAGCAACATCATGATAACCCATGTTGACAGTTGTGTTGCGCGTTCGAATCAAGAGCGTTAAAAGTAACAACAGGACATCGATATGTGGTCGCACGAGTAGATGTGAGAGCGGATGGCCGTCAGCAGATGTACGAAGCTGCACAAAGAGAACTATGGAGTGGTTGAGTAAGACTTTCGTCAGGTGAAAGGGTCGAGGATATCTATTCGCAGCTCCACCATTTCGGCGCACGGATGGAAAGTCTTGCTATAAGCAACAGCGGTGACACAAGCCTGGACGGCTCTGCTGATCCCGTATTCGAGAATTCCCATGACCGATGCTGATGGAGTGTGGTCTCATTGGCTGGATTTGAAAGACGGCTGACAACAACTTCCGCAAAGGCTGAGCCAGCAGTGGGCCCAACAAGGGAGCGGTTAACATTTGACAGATCGAAGGTGGATACGCTCAGTGGCGGATCTTTGACGCTCCGAAAGTACGAGAGGACGTCATACTATTTTCATCTCTGTTGTCGTGTTTAGGGTATTCTCCATTGAGGCTGAGTGGGTTATATTTAGCATCGGGTAGGTGGGCCAATCGTAATGACCAACGGATGCGGGTCGCCCGACACTGGTACGAGCGAACTTGAAACGAATGTTCGGCGCATAGGATCTTCTTTCGGAGTATTTCAAGCCTGTTCTTCGCATCGCATGCCATTGTTAGAGTCTCGCACCCGGAAAAAGCATAGCAGTAGTCGTATAAAAGGCGGGGACATCATGGTAGCACTGCGATCGCATACAACGTGTCGATCAGAAAATGGTAGGATATTTTCGTTATTTCGCTTTGTTGATAATCCAAAAGCACTGGAATGAGTGTCGTATCTATGCGCATTATGTCCTTTGTTGGTATTCGAGGTGGTAAAGAAGGACGCCGAGCTTGAAACGCTGCAAATGTAGTGAACGCCGTTCGTGCAAAAGGAGAAACTGCATCGCTTCTTTTGATGGTCATTCCTGACGCACTCAGATGCCGCCACCTATAGTCTACGGTCAGCGCAATGTACGTTTTGTAATCGTGGGTTTCGGGGCAAGATTTTAATGCAATTGACGAATCATACCTGACCTGTCGACCGTGACGGTGTAGTCTCCATCGACTCGGGCTCTCTGCCTGTCAGCCATTGTCTTTGACTTGACAACAAAGTACCCGCTGCCGAGGGATGCCAGAGTGAACAGAGTCATGTTGCGAGGACTGCAAGCTAGGGTCAGCATCACCTAGCTCGCTAGGTACAAGCTGAAGCTAGACAGCTCTCAATTAGCGGTCAACTTACGTGAGAAGTCTGGAGAGTTGAGACATGGTGGTGTATCTGGGATGTGTTCAGCTAGACGTGAATGTTGAAATGGGTGTACAATATCAGCTTTCCCCAGAAGGCGGAGAAGTTGTTGAGACAGCGGAGAGGGTTCCGGAACAGTCGTGTGATGTATTTCCCCTCTCGAGGGTGACGCAGCAAAAGCTTCCCCAGATCGGGCTGCCGAATCCCTGCCCGTGCGTGCGATGACCTCCGCGGCGGTATCCAATGCACGCTCTTCGCCGCCGATCTGCCACCGCCCGGCAGAAAAAGTTCGAGTTCCGCAGCTGCAATTCCGCGCCGCGCGACTGCCCACCGCTCACACCAACGCGCGCATCCCACCATGCCTCTCCCTAAGCGACAGACGATACCCGTAAAGGGCGCAAAGGCCAGCGCGCCTAAGGGTAAGTTGCGATTCGCGCGACAGCCGAGCACTGCGCTAACTTTCTCTAGACGACTCGCGATTCGCAAATTTCGAAACCGACCCCAAATTCAGACTCCCCTCGAAGAAGCACACCAAGACTAAGCTTGACCCGCGATTCTCGCGATTAAAAAGCGACCCCGACTTCTACAACAAGGCCACGGTCGACAAATATGGCCGCAAGGTGGACAAGAAGGCTGGCAAAAAGGCCATTGACCGGTTATACGACGCCGATAGCGACGACAAAGACGACGAAGACGAAGATGAAGCCGACGATGAGCCCGAGCTAGTACGTCCGGCCGACAAGAAGCGAGACAAGGCTGTCAAGAAGGAGATGCAGAGGGTGGAGCAGCAAGGCTTCGACCCTATCCGAGACGGTGGACTAGAGTCTTCATCGGATGAAAGCTCGAGCGACGAAGAGGATGAGGCTGAGCTGGAGGAGCAGACCGAGCTTGCCGGTGACGACAACGAAGTTCCGACGGGCGACATCTCGGCACGTCTGGCTGCCGTAAACATGGACTGGGATAACATACGGGCCACCGACATCATGGCCGTAGCAAACTCCTTCGTCCCGGCTGATGGACGCATTCTCAACGTCGTCATATACCCTAGCGAGTTCGGTATGGAGCGCCTACAACGAGAAGAAATCGAAGGACCCCCTCGTGAGATCTTCGCTTCGACGTCCAACAAAGACAAGAACAACATCAGCGCGCTCGACGACGACTCAGACGCTTCTGAGGTGGACGGCGAGGAACAAAACGGGGAAGACTTACAAGGAGATGAGACAGGCGAAGAGTTCGACTCCACCAAGTTGCGAGCCTACCAACTTGACCGGTTACGCTACTACTATGCCGTCATCACATGCTCTTCCGCAAATGTTGCAAAGTCCATCTACGACAACCTCGATGGGCGCGAGTATCTGACGAGCGCCAACTTCTTCGACCTGCGATTTGTCCCCGACGGCACAACCTTCGATCAAGATCCCCACGACGAATGCACAAAGCTGCCGGACGGTTACAAACCTAATGAGTTCTCCACGGATGCGCTCACACACTCAAAGGTCAAGCTGACCTGGGATGCCGATGATGCGACACGGAAGGAGGTACAAAAGCGTGCTTTCTCACGCAAGGAGATTGACGAGAACGAGCTGCAAGCATACTTGGGCTCAGACCAGTCGTCGTCCGAGGATGAGGAAGAAGCAGCAAAGATGGACAAAGCCGCAAGTCTCAGAGCGGCTCTTGGTTTGGAAGCACCAGGCAAATCTTCCAAAACGAAGAAGAAGGCGTCTGCGAAACGGGATCGCGACTTCCCAAAGCCGGATAGCGAGATGCAGATCACCTTCACGGGTGGCCTCTCTAGCGGAGCCGGCAACGGGGACGTATTCGAAAATGACATCCCACTGCAAGAGACTACAATGGAGAGGTACATTCGAAAGGAGAAGGAAAGGAAGGCGAAACGTAAAGAGAGGTGGGAAGCCAAGAAGGCTGGACGCGACCCTGACGCACCCGTCGAGCAGGAAGTAGAAGCGGCACCGGCTGCGGACGATGACGATCCGTTCAACGATCCTTTCTTTGCCTCTGATCCCGAAGAAGCTGCCAAGGCCTCCAAGCCCAAATCGAAGAAGTCTGAGAAGGCCAAGAAGAAGGCTGAACAAGAGGAAAAGGACCAGGCTGCAGCAGCTGAGCGAGCGAACCTGGAACTTCTTATGGCAGATGAAGACGATTCAAAGCTGCGTCACTTCGACATGAACGAGATCGTCAAATCAGAGAAGGCTAAGAAGAAGGGCAAGAAAGCGAAGAAGAACGCTCCTGTCATCGAGGACAACTTCCAGATCGATACCACCGATCCCCGTTTCGCCAAGCTATACGAGAGCCATGAGTTTGCCATCGATCCCACAAACCCAAGGTTCAAGGAGACATCTGCTATGAAGGCGCTGCTAGAAGAGGGCCGCAAGAAGCGAAAGCAAGGCAAGGACGATGACGAGCCAGATCATCAACGAGAGACGAAGAAATCTAAGCAAGATGCTGCAGACGGTGAGGATGACATCAAGAAGCTGGCTGCCCGTGTAAAGGCGAAGAGTAAACAAAAGTGAAGTAGGTTCTATAGATAGAATGTGATACCCAGCGAATGGCCTACACTAGCCATCCTACGCAGGATGTGCGCTCGATACGTGGATTTTTTGTTATTCCAGGGTCTCTCAGCTTGGCTTTAACGCAAGCCTCAGTGATAGCTCCTTCCTTCTCTATGCTCGCTCCGGGATGACACGTGCGAAGCTGGCAAACTAGTGGCCCCAGTTCACCTCGACCACATCGACGCCTCTCTCACACTCTCAACGCCTTCTTCTCACCTACTTCAAGCCCTCTCATCTTCCCATACATTTATCTGCAGCATTTTCCAAGGGGTCTCGCAATGCCCTGTTTGGGCAATTCACACAACCTTATACCATCGCGGTCGCGGCTCTCAGATCACTGCAAGCCCAGCTGTAAACTTCCGGTCAGTGCATGGCACCTCCATGGGTCACATTCGATAGCATTGCGACCTGGGATGGAGATTGTGCCAACGGAGCAGAGCCAGACATTGCTGGCGTCGGTGTAAGTGTTTCTATCATCCTGTCTCGGCTCAAGCTGACAACACCGCAGGTCGTCTTATCTTTTGTCATTGCAAGCTTCATGACCACGTTCGCGTCCATCCTCGCCATGCTTCTCGATCAAGCCTTCGATACGAAGGGTCACTTCACGCCTCGAGCGCCGCTCACATACATCCGTGAGCGCTTCTTGGAGAACGAGTGGAAGAAGCACTACGCGTGGCGTCCATTTCTTGACCCACTGATTATCGGGTTCGGTGATCAACAACTCATCACGGGCTATGCTGTACTTCTGAGCGGATGGATCAAAGTACGCTCGGTCTCCCATCGAGATGCCCCATGCTGACAGAACACAATCAGGTGGCTCAAGGCTCTTTCCGAGTGCAAGGTTCCCACTTCGTTCTTATCCTCTACGTGTGTGCGCTATCCTCCTCCTCTCACCTCGCCGCTCTGATAACGCTCCGCAAATACTTCCGCAAGTACAAGCTCATTGCGAAAATCCGCCTCACACTCGTCGTATTCTTCGCTGTTTTCCTACTCACTTCCATGATTGCCGCGATTGCCATGCCGCCGATCCTCGTCGAAGGCGACGATGGCACATCTATGGTACGAAGTCGTGTACAGAGGCTTTCATTCCTGGTCCCTCTATTCCTCATTCTCGTCGGCTTCTCAACAGCATTGGTATGCATTCTGTATGACCCAGAAGGAAGGGGACTGGAATCGCCGTCATCGTCATCCTCGGAAAGGTCATTACAGGCCCTTGTACGTCGATTCACAGACCCGACACAGAAGCAGAAGGGCTTCTCGCTTCGAGCGCTTTCCCCAGCGCGGCTCGGCCTTCAATGCATATACTACCTCTTTCTCAACCCAGCAATCACGTTTGTTGTTCAGATTCTCCTCGCTATACTGTCCGCCATCTTGGTCCTTACGCAGAAATTTGCATTGCCAGAGAACCCGGAAGAGTTCTGTGGACTGCAAGATGAGGAGGAGAATGTCTGGGGGTTCGGCCAGACGTTGAGCGTTGTCATGCTTCTGCTACCGGCTATCACAGCTCTGCAAACGTACCTCGAGGCACGACAGGATATCAAGAAGGGCTTTACTAGAACGCACGATTAATTTGGTACTCGATACCACCTAACATTAATAATCAACCATTATTGCACCGCATCAGTCTTCCATATGCGATTATCTACAGCTTTGCTTTTTTCTCCTCCTTCTCCCGAAGATACCTCACCGCAAACTCAATAGCAGCCTCATACCCAAACACCCCCAATCCACAGATAACCGCCTCCGCCTTATCACTCAGATAACTATGATGTCTAAACGCCTCCCTCCTATGCACATTGCTGATATGTATTTCCACAAACGGTATCTCCACACCCGCTAACGCATCTCGTAACGCGACACTCGTATGTGTGAACGCGCCTGGATTTATGACGATGAAGTCGACGTTGCCGCGTGCCTCATGTATACGGTCGACAAGGACGCCCTCGTGGTTCGATTGGATGTGAGCGAAGTTTGTGGATTGCGCGGTGCATTGTTTGTGTGCGGAGGCGATTACGTCGGAGAGGGATGTGGAGCCGTAGATTGTGGGTTCGCGCGTGCCGAGGAGGTTGAGGTTGGGGCCGTTTATTAGGAGGATGGATTTGGGCATTTTGATCTGTTTGGGTGGGAGATGTATGTGTGCTAGAGAAGTGGTTATCGATGATCGCATTCGTGAAGTTTGCCGAAATGCGCTGATATGAGGAGTATATGGCGACGACGGGATGGTACGTCTGTCGCGTCGCGTGGGTGGGCCCACCTTTCCATGTTTCATTCCGAGATTCCGATGGCTCTCGGAACATTGGGAAGGGGAAAAGTCCTTACCCCCACCCCTAACGATCGGCCTTCCTGCCCTCAGTTGCGAGCATGACGTCCCACTTCCCTACATACAGCTATCAGGTCGCTTTCCGTCTTTAACCGGTACGGCTTCAGACGGGACTTATGGGACGCGATTCGCTCTGGCGCGCGTCGGTCGCCATGGCGTTTGTGTCTTCCCAAACATCTGCCTGCCATGTACACAATACCCGCGATCAACATGATGGTAATATCAAGAGAAGAGCTAGATGAGATCTATGCGTTTACTGTGCAGCTGGGGCGGCAGGCGGGCAAGATGCTCATGGATGCTGCGCAACTGCGAATAGAGGGTGGGAATGCGACAGGCCAGGATGAACATGTTCAGAAGGAGAATGCTGTTGATCTGGTTACCGAGACGGATGAAGATGTTGAGGCGTTCATCAAGAACGCGATAGCTGACAAGTACCCTCAGCACAAGTATGTCCTTGACTACAAACTAACCTAGCTGCACACGTTAACATCCATTAGATTCGTCGGCGAAGAATCCTACAGCAAAGGCTCATCCCGCGACTACCTAATCGACAACTCCCCAACATGGTGTGTCGACCCGCTCGACGGAACCGTAAACTACATCCACCTCTTCCCCATGTTCTGTGTCAGCATCGGGTTCATCTACAAGTCCAAACCGCTCATTGGCGTTATCTACGCGCCGTTCACGAACCAATTCTTCTCTTCCTGCGCCGGTCGCGGCGCCTTCTTCAACGAAACCCAACGTCTCCCACTCGTCCGCAATCCCATACCACCCATGCCGGAGAAAGCGCCCAGCGGGTGTGTCTTTTCATGTGAATGGGGCAAAGATAGAAGGGATACGCCGGATGGCAATATGCATCGCAAGATTGAGAGTTTTGTCAACATGGCAGCTGAGATTGGGGGGAGGCAGGGAAGAGGAGGAATGGTACATGGAGTCAGAAGTTTAGGAAGTGCGACGCTCGATTTGGCATATGTTGCGATGGGTTCATTTGACATCTGGTGGGAAGGAGGTTGCTGGGAATGGGATGTCGCGGCTGGCATTGCTATATTACAAGAAGCTGGAGGTTTGGTGACTACAGCAAATCCACCGGAGGACTGGGCTGGCGCGCCTATAGAGGAGGTGAGGTTGGGAAGCCGGTTATATTTGGCGATCAGGTAAGTCGGTATTGCAGCAAGCCAGAGCGAGGCTTATGCTAATGTTTCGTTACAGACCAGCAGGACCATCACCCACGGAGACAGGTCGACAGAGTCAAGAGAGGACAGTCCGCGAGGTATGGCGGCGGGTACGCAACCTAGACTACACGCGGCCCGGAGCTTAGCGACTTGCAATTCTACCTTTTTCAAGTTAACTCATGACTTGCATATTCACTCGCACCTCGCATGCCGTGTGTATATGTCCAATTCCATTAATATCTACAGTCTTGCTTCGTTCAACTTCCTGGCGATCGCCTCCTGCACTTGCACCACCGGTAGATCCGCCACCGCTTTCCCTGTCCAATACCGGTCTTGTTCCAGACCCTGATATATCAATGCCTCTGTCCCTAGCACGATCTGCCAATCGTTCTGTTTTCCTACCTCCGCAATCTCCGTCCATGTCGTAGGGTGGTAGCACATCTCCAACAAAGCTCCCTTATGCGACTTCGCGAGGAAGCATTCGAGTACTTGTCGCGCCTCGATCTCGGCGGGTGTGACGGGTGTGAAGTTTGGTACGCAGGCTACAATCGCACCGACACCTTCGAGGCTTTGTGCTTGTGAGACGGAGGAGACGTGGACGAGGGAGTCGCCGTAGCCGCGGGCTGTGCACTCTTCGATTACGGCTGCGACTTCTGTGGGATCTCTGTTGACCTAGAATGGTATTGTTAGCACGATCCTCCATCTATGAAGAATGATTTCGTCTGGTTACTCACAAGATATATGGCGCTGGACTTCATCCACTTCCTCAGCGCATACACGGCGCTCCTCGCTGCGCCGCCTCCACCGATCACTAACGCAGGTCTGTTCTCAAACTTCGCTGGATCCACGTTGTATGCGAAAGCATCTCTTATCCCTATGACGTCGGTATTGGTGCCCATGTATAACCGGTTCCCTGAAGCATCTTGTTGGATGAAGAGTGTGTTGACTGCGCCTACGTCCCTTCCCTCTTCCGTGAGGCCGTCCAGGTGTTTTAGTATGGCGACCTTGTGGGGCATTGTGACCGAAGCGCCTGCACTTTTGTTAGTCATCTTTGTCAGTATCATTGCTTGATGTGTTGCGCATACCGTAGAACTGAGGATGCTTGATTAATTGCAGGAACAGATTCATGTCTCTTGACTCCAAAGGGTATTGTGCCCAGTTCAATCCAAGGTTGTCGTACACGGTCTTGTGTAGTAGAGGCGACATCGAGTGGGCGATTGGGTGGCCGAAGAGGTAGCCATGGCGCTCGGTTTGCGAGACTTCTGGTATGCTGGTTTCGGTAGACATGGTGGGATGTGAATGTCGTGTGCTTAGGAGACGAGGATGAAGTTTGGGGAGGTTTGCCGTTCTGGTGACGCTTGATGCTCTTCCAGATATTGAATCCTCAGAGAGCGGGTATTCGGGGTAGAAGTCGAGCGCTCCATGATTACGTCCAACGCATGCGCCAATACCCCAGACTCAACGCGTTGGGGACCGGAAAAAGTCATGTCGCGCGTGGAGGAGACGCGAGTCAAGCGCGTGCAGGCTATGCGACGGTCCGGTGTGCGACTGACAGCTGCGTCCCTCTTCCAATCAGCGAAGATGCCCCGGCCACTAAACCTCGCGTGTAAATGCGCTTCCGGGCCCTGCAGCATCACCAACCCTGTGGGTAATTCCTTCACTTCCCAACTAGGCATGACCGGCGCGAAAATCCAGGTCCCTAGGAACGGTCTGGGGTCGGCGAGAGCATGGTTCCTCTCCGCAATCGCACAATGTTCAATTCTTCCTGGGGGTGCTTAGCGATTCTTCCGGGCCAAGCTCAGCATCAACCTTTCTGCGAACTGGACGGCCAATGAGCACATGCGCAACTGCCTGACACCTTCATAGCTCATCTCCATGGGGTTTGTGGCGTTTTCTCCACATACTCCGCAAAACAGCACGTTGCCGGGTTCCTCTCGGTCGGGATATATAGGTGTAGGCCGATCTTCGTCCATTGAAGTACTCCTCATCTCGCCCAAGCTACGCCTACCTGTCTGGCTAGCAACCTTCATCGGTGCCATCTGAGTCCATCAACTTTGGATTCCTCAAGGCACATCGAATTACCACACCAACATGGGTATCCTTACCGTCGTCGAAGATCGACCGACACCAAAGGCGGTTTACAACTGGAGAGTCTACACAGCAGCATGCATTGCATCATGGGCAGCATGCATGATCGGCTACGACAGTGCCTTCATTGGCACGACTTTGGCCCTGCCGTCCTTCGTTGAGGAATTTCGTTTCGCGGAGATGGACCCCGCCGACTTGAACCTAACGAAGGCCAACATCGTCTCGGTGTACCAAGCTGGTGCATTCTTCGGAGCTTTTGGAGCGTATGCGTCCAGTCATTACATTGGCAGGAGGAAGTCGCTCATTCTCTGGGTTCTCATTGTGAGTCACCCGAGTACTTTACAGATATATTGGAGCAAATACTGACATACCCAGTTCATTTTGGGTGCTGGCATGATGCTGGGTGCCAATGGCGACCGAGGCCTCGGTTTGATCATTGGTGGCCGTGTACTAGCAGGTCTGGGAGTTGGTGGATGCAGCAACATGGTTCCTATCTACATCTCCGAATTATCTCCACCAGCTGTGCGCGGACGTTTGGTCGGTATCTACGAGCTCGGTTGGCAAATGGGAGGTCTCGTTGGATTGTAAGTCATGCAACCTGGATTCCGTTCGAGAGTAACACGTACTAACACACTCATAGCTGGATCAACTACGGTCTTCAGGAGACGATGGAGCCTTCTCACAAGCAGTGGATCATTCCATTCGCTGTGCAACTCATTCCTGCCGGCTGCCTCTTGCTTGGCGCCTTCTGGATGCCGGAATCACCTCGATGGTGCCTGACCAAGGGAAAACGCGAACAAGCACTGAAGGATCTATGCTGGATCCGTAACCTTCCCCAAGACCACACATATATTATGGAGGAGCTCGATGCCATAGATGCTCAGGTCGAACATGACAGAATCACTGTCGGACCTGGATTCTGGAAGCCGTTCCTTGCGCTTAAACAACGCAAGGTGCAATACCGTATCTTCCTCGGTGGCATGCTTTTCCTCTGGCAGAACGGATCCGGTGAGCATGTCAATGTACAACCTGCATGAGACAAAGACTGACATTTTAAAGGTATCAACGCAATCAACTACTACTCTCCGACTGTCTTCAAGAGTCTTGGTGTTACAGAAGGCTTCCTCACCACTGGCATCTTCGGTGTCGTCAAGTGTGTTCTGACTTTTGTCTGGCTTATCTGGCTCATCGATCGCCTCGGCCGCACTAAGCTTCTTATGTTCGGCGCTCTGGGTAAGTCTTCATTCTACCAACAGGACACGAAACATAGACTAATTACTTAAACAGGTGGATCTCTGTGCATGTGGTACATCGCTGCCTACATCAAGATCGCCGATCCAACGAACAACAAGAACGCTTCAGGCGAACTCTCCTCCGGCGGTATCAGCGCAGTCTTCTTCTTCTACCTCTGGACCGCCTTTTACACTCCTTCGTGGAACGGTACCCCATGGGTCATCAACTCCGAGATGTACAGCCAGCAGACGCGCTCCTTGGGTCAGGCATTCGCTGCGGCAAACAACTGGTTCTGGAACTTCATCATCTCTCGATTTACACCCCAGATGTTTGCCTCCATGGGATACGGAGTATACATGTTCTTCGCATGCCTCATGCTGCTCTCTATACCCTTTGTGTTCTTCTTGATACCCGAGACAAAGGGCGTCCCGCTTGAGCGCATGGACGAGCTCTTTACCATCAAGCCCGCTTTCAAGGCACATGGTATCCTCGTGGACAGGATGAAGGAGAACGAGGAAGTGAACTTGACGATTAGGGATGAGAAAGCAAGGGCAGATGAGCATACTGAGATGGCTTGAGCGTTTGGTAGTCCCGCATACTCGTAGTCGCGTGCAAACGAATACATCATGATCAATGAGCATCACCTGAGAGGCCTTCGATATCCGCGTTCATGACTAGATCATCAGAGATATGCACTGTTGAGGACAAATCAGGAACAGAAGACGGTTACAATAGCGATCCACGATTGCCTGCATGCGCACTTGAGTTCAAGCACTTGATCAAGGGCGAGCGTGTTGGCGAGTTTCCAGTGCAGCCGAGTTAGACTCATCACTAAGGCCACCAGAATACTTCTCGAGATGGCCCGGGGCGACATGATCGCGAACCGCGAGTCCAACCAGCGATCCCAATGACGTCATGGCCCCTACATTACAGAGGACGGCAGGATGCAGGCTATCTAACTAAGGGCGCGCTAAGACATAGCATACTAAGGCATCTATGCATAGTTAATACACACGCTAAAGTAGCGCCTTAGTAAATTAACTATAAATTATTCTAAAAATAATTTTACCTAAATAATAATAATATAATACTACTAAACTCTACTACTAAACTACGCTACTTATAATAGCCTACTAAATTTAGAGTATTTTTTAAGAAAACGTATAAACTATTTCTAAATTAATTTATAAATAATTCTAATAAATTTAGCCTACTTATAAGTAATTTCTTTAGCTTAACTAATACTTATTTAGGTACCTACTTTTTACTACTAATACGTAGAGTAAATCTATTATCTATATAAGTTAGCTATACTACTATATTAGAATTTAAAGTAGAATTCTTTATAAAGTATAAACTATTTTTAAATTATTTCTTAATTATTTTTAATACTTCTCTTAGTAGAAGTATACTAGTTACGCTACGCTTAGAAACTACTTATACTAAGCTTACTAGCTAAGAATAGCGCTTACTAAGTAAGTTAGAAATTCTACTAACGCTTTAATCTAAGCTAAGATAGGTAAGTTTATTTAAATTACTTCTTAATTAATTCTTAATTAATTTAACCTAGGTTTCTATATTTAGATTATAGCTACCTATAATACTATTACTAGCCTTTCTACTATTCTCTCTACTAACTCTTTTACCTCTTCTACTAACCTAGCCTCTATATAAGCTTTTATCTAGCTAGAATCTAATAATAAGTCTAAGTTAAATTATTTATTAAATAATTTAGACTATAAGTTAGATTAATTAGTAAATAATTTAGACTATAATAATTTTAAAAACTCTACTACTATACTAAATAATAAAAAAGAGAA
>JAGKPX010000072.1:0-116238 GCA_022609215.1 Alternaria triticina
TACTTTTCTATAAAAGTTTTAATAAATACTTGTAAATAAGTATTATATTAATAAATTATAGTACTAAAGTAATTTTTAGTAAAAAATTAAAAATATTAAAATATTAGCTAAAAGCTTAGCGCGCTAAGCTTTATAAAATTTAACTTACTTAATTATAAGTAGGCTATAAAGCCTTTATACTTTATACTTATCTCTATATAGATACTATTACTTGCAACAAATACTTAATAAATTTAATTACGTAGAGAACTAATAGCTAGGTTCAGCCGCAGACCGTGCCGCAATGCCAAGCGGCGCTAGTGGCGGAGCACGGAACCGAGCCGTCTCAACCCGATTTCCGTCTCGCTTTGCATCAACATTTGCAGTCCGATTCCATGCGTCCCTTACAGAATGCGTCAACTAACTGTCTTAGATCCGTCAATAAGCGGAAGAGATGCACTTTAGATGCGTATCGTTCTCAGCGCCCAAAAAGACATCTCTCGAAGAAGAGAGGCTCAGTACCCAAGATCAAAAGTGCAATCCCTTCAAAGTTAGCCAGGCATACAGGTCGCACCGTCTAGGTACAGGATCCTGCAGGGACTGTGCTTGCTCCTTACTTCCGCGAGGCAATATGTGCGACTTGCATACTGTGGGCATTCCGGTTCGCGGCCTGCCGCCTGTCACCTACAGAAGTAACGATCTGAACCTTGGAACCTTCGCGATTGGACAGCTTATATGATCTCACTAACACGCGCTGCACATCGCCTAGAAAACGCGCAACGGCGGTTCTAGACCCGTAATAGCCGTCTCATTACTCGCCCTGGGGGGCCCGCGGGTTTGGATACGACTACAAAAGGCTTGTCTTCTACGATCGATGGCCTGTCCCTTCACATCTAGGCCGCACAAGTTCCGATCTTAGTCCCTTGAGGGCGCGGCTCTATATCCAGTGGCCATGAAGCTTTTTCATCAACTATGCGTTTGCGCTCTTGCGGTGGCAGTTGGAGCATCAACTCATGATGTCTTCGAGCCGGCTGACTTCAATGTGACGGAGGCTCTTGTTGACAACGGCATCAACGTGTCTACCATCCCCGACTTAGCTGGTCTGGCGACCAGATCCTCCTTGAAAAGCTGCTCCATTGCCGTAGGTCTTGCTTACCCTATCTTACCCATCTTCCGCTAATGAGCTTCGGAAAGTGCAACTCCCTCAAGCTCGTTTTCGGAGCGGCCAAGGTATCTAGCGCTGCGCCAACAACGTACTGGTTTACACAGCAGCTCGAAGTCGAACCCCACTGCACATTCAAGCCTAGTACCGCCCTGGATGTCTCGAGCCTAGTACTGATCGCACGTCTCACAACTTGTCCCTTCGCAGTCAAGAGCGGAGGCCATGCGGCCTTTCCCGGCGCATCTAGCATTGAAGGCGGCATCACTGTCGATATGGTCAACCTGAACCAAAAGAAACTCTCTGCGGATAAGAAGACTTTTGCTGTTGGCCCTGGGAACCGATGGAAGGAGGTTTATGACTACCTGACGCCCTACGCTCTTGCCATTGTTGGTGGACGAGTAAGTTGAATGATCCTATTCAATACTTTGAGTTCGTTACTGATGCCAAATAGGCGGCATATGTCGGAGTCGGCGGACTCACACTTGGCGGAGGTATCAGTCATCACACCAACGAATATGGCTTAGCTTGTGACAACATTGCCTCATATGAGCTCGTCACGGCTTCGGGTATCATCCTTACTGTGAGCCAAAAGACTTTCCCAGACCTCTATTGGGCCCTTCGCGGCGGCGGCAACAACTTCGGCGTGATCACGGCGTTCAACTACGAAACCCTACCTCAAGGTCTTATGTTTGCGAGCAAACGCCAGTACAACGCAACTTACGCGCCTGCCCTGTTCGACGCGTTTGGAAACACAGTTGAGGCAGCTGAGACCGATACCAAGGCCGCCCACTTTGTTGCCGTCGCTTACTCTCGTGGCGTCAAGATTGCATCGACTGAGTACGAGTATTTCGAGCCGGTCGACCCAGCGAACCCACCCGCTATACTGAAGGAATACCTCGCATTGCCTCCACTCACCGACAACACCCGTAATTGCAGTCTGGCCGACACAACCCCTGGTCTCAGCCAAAGCATGCCAGACGGCTTCCGCACGACTATGTGGTCCCAGTCCTTCAAGTTAAACACAGAGTTGATGAAGCGTATGACAGACCATCTTTTCGAGATCGCGCCGGGTATCCCCGTTGGTTCGCCCAGTGTCACGTTTCAAGCCTTCAGCAAACCCGCCATTGCAGCCATGCAGAAAAAGGGCGGCAATGCGCTGGGTCTTCGGCCAGAAGACGGCTCTCTATTCCACGCCCTCTTCTACCTGTCTTGGACGGACGAGAAGGATGACAAGGTGGTCTTGAAAGCGGCGCAAGACTTCCTGAGCGCATCAGTTGCCATGGCGAAGGAGCTGGATGCGTATAATGACTACATGTATATGCCGTATAGTAGTCCTTACCAGCCTGTTATCTCGGGCTACGGCGCGGAAAATGTGGCTAGGCTGAATAAGGTCTCGAAAAAGTATGATCCGACTGGGGTGTTTCAGAACTTACAGCCTGGATACTTTAAGCTTGACGGTGCAGCGCCGTACGGCCAGGTTGTGTAGGAACACCATAGTACATGTTGATCGGACAATGCATGATATGCGCGCCACCAGTCTGCAAAAGCCATCAGAGTAGTGGCGTCGGCTGAACGACGCGATTCGCCATGCATATTGGGTTGGCTGCCTCAGCCTTGTCATATCCTCCATTGGCATACACCTAGCGCATGATCATATTGTTTGGGCGGCACCTGTGTGCTACCTCAGCCTTACCACATCTCATTACGTCTCAGTCGTGCTGCTCCGCCATTTTTAAACGAAGAATCACATTCAGTCTCGATGCTAATGAGGTATCTTAACAACTAGTCCACGTATTTTCTCACATCATCGCGCTTCTTTGTAGTAAGATCTCCTTCACAACAAACGCAGAAAAGAAATTTCGTCCTTGCGCGATGGTATTGACGCTTAAATCTGACATACTCATACGTAGCTGCTAAAGACGCCACTTTCCACATGCGGATGCATGGCGCAGCAGGTAGCGCTGCATCTCACGTGGGTGGCGCCCAAACTTCAAAACCCCGCAAGATGGTGTTCAGCCTTCCTTTCTGATTTCACATCTCCCCGTCCGCCCCGACTTATCCGACGATGTAACTTTGGCTACAACGCTACCCTGGGCAGATCGCATCGTACTATTGACCGCCACGATGGCGCGTGAACCGGAACCGCTCGAGCGTGTGCGTGCGTTGGTTTGCGAGCCTTGCTGGGTGAACTGCTTCGATACCGAGGGGTTTGAGAAACTGGGACGCGGTGATATTGACGAGTTCAAATACGACGTGAGTATCAAGCGCGGTCACTATCCTATGACTTGCATCATACAAAGCGTTCGTGGGTCTCGATTGCCGCAATCACCGGGGACATCCAATAGATACGACGTAGGCTGACCAAAGGTTGAAATAGATCACCAGAGAGAACCTCGAAGCGGGTACCGGGACTGGATGTACATGGTGTTCGATGGTCAAACAAGTCTGCTCTTGGCTTGAAGTGTCTGAGCACACTTATGAACTCAGTTTGAGCGTGAACTCCCGACATGTCATCACGCCGCTGGGCAGCAACCTTTACAAGTTTGACCTCGCGACTAAGCCCGTGAAGTGGGGCAAAGAAGCAGAACTTGAATTCTTCACTGAACACGAAAATTTTGCCTCCCCGCAAGTCACCGCTCGAGACTTGGGTCGAGATGTAACGCCGTCAAAGACATCTCCCCAGATCTTTAGGTGGCTTAAGGAATGCGATCAGCATCCATGCTGTCCCCAGCAAATCGATGTTCCTCTCCCCACACGTGTCATTGAAGTGGCGACAGCAAAGATCTGTCATACGAACGGAGCCTTCGGAAGATTTGTAGCATTGTCATATTGCTGGGGAACTGGCTCGCAAGTTCAGCTACGGTCAGATACTATCGAGACGCTGTCGCAGGACTTGGATGTCAGCAACCTACCTCAAACTATTAAGGATGCTGTCCTTGTAACACGTTCACTCTGCATTCCCTATCTTTGGGTATGTTGGGTACTCTCATTGTATCGATTGCCACAACTCGTATGTCTAATGAGATCGCGTTAGGTAGATGCACTATGCATAATTCAAGATGACGCGGAAGACAAAGCCCGCGAGATTGGGTCCATGGCCCAGATATATAGCAATGCTTATGTCACGATTTTGGCTTCCAATTCAGACGACGCGGCCCACGGATTCCTTGAACATCGTATCGAATATGAAGCTCTCAACGCGCGAATACCGTTCCGAATTGCACCGGATAGATTTGGAAGTATCACCGCTCGGCATTATGCAACTCGCTTGCTATCTGAAAGGTCAAACAACCCACTGAGCACACGAGCATGGGCATTACAAGAACAGATGATGGCTAGCCGAATACTAGCTTACACTGAGCATACTTTGCAGTGGCGATGTGCATCAAGTATGAACAGTCTCAACAACTCATTGGATGTAGATTTGAGTTATCACCGAATGCCAAAGCTGATCTCTCAGCTTGGCAAAGATCCACAGGAAGCTCTTTCGGAATGGATGCGAGTTGTTAAAGATTATTCGCGTCGAAGTATCTCCCTACCAAGCGACAAATTGCCAGCTATCGCCGCTTTAGCAGAAAGGTTTGCTGCACTCCTAGGGGTTTATTATGCGGGACTCTGGCGATACGATCTCATCAAGCAACTATGTTGGATGCCAGTAAAGCCATCACAAAGACAGCGTACCGGCAACCCGTACAGGGCACCATCCTGGTCCTGGGCTTCCGTTGGTGGAATTTCTCAGTGGTTTTACGATAAGGAAGAAGACTGCTGCAACTTGGTATCGGCGGTAGTACTCCCCAAGAACTCTCAAGTTCCGTATGGAGAAGTGGACTACGCATCAATCAAGATTCGTGGAAAGGTGTCGATTGTCAGCGTTACGACACCAGATGAGAGTCTCTACACAATAAGTACGCTTATTCATCACGAAAGTGTGGTGGCCGAACCGCCATTGCAAAAGTTTTACAAGACCTATTTCCACCAAGATACCAAGAGTGAGGGTCTTACCCGGGGTTCGGCATTTGAAGCGTGCTTTATCTGGGATTACGAACAAATCTGCAGCGACCCTTTCATTGTTTGTAAGTGCTCACCAACTCTGATAACTTATGTCAGCCAGCTCTAATAGTTGATGTTTTGTGGATTTAGTGCTTTTGTCACTACGACGCTACTGGCTAACAGCAAAGGATGGTCGTGTGCAGTACTGCTCAGGTCTCATTTTGATCCCGGCTGGGCCGGGCATTGTACGAAGGATTGGCATATTCAGAAACCTTCATGAACATGAGATAAGAGATGACGTTGAACAGGAGATCACAATCGTGTAACCGAACGACCTAGGGATTCGACCGATCACAGCTAGCAACATACAGAAGCAGTCAGAAAAGGCGCGCGTGGCGTTGGGAGACTGGCTCTCGCGTTAACGTAAAAGCTAGAAATAAGCTAGTAGTAGGCACTCTTTAGACTTCTGCTACAACACCCTCTAATAAAAACGTTAAAAATATAGAATTACTTACAGCACTCTCTTATATGCTTTTACCTTTTCTTATATTCTATTTCTAAAGGTTATAGTGCGTAGTAAGAAGATAGAGCGTTAGTATTGCGAATTTTACTTGCGACTTTTACGTTAACGCGAGAGACTGGGTAGTTGGCGACATAGCAGATCAGGACATGAATGCATTATCTACCGCAACTACGGCGCTGCATGAACAGTGCACGAAGGAATGTGCCACGTAGCTCTGAGCTGGTGACTCCATGAAGAGGAGCGGTGAGCGTATATGTTTGAGGGCGAGTCATACATAACGATTACGCCGAAAGGAATGAATCCCGGGAAGCCTCGCAGTAAGCGAAATAATGCTTTCCAAAAGTGCACTCTGACCCATCAACCATCACAAACATCGCAAAGCGCAAAAGAAGTCCCATCTTCCAAAAAAGCTAAGAATGAGTATGATTTCGCTAGTTTCGCTATGCAGTGCAACTGAATGCTTTCGCTCTTTCTAAATGTAATAACACCCAAAAATACCTTCCTCAATCAAACAACAACAAACAACCAACAAAAAAACGCCTCAGTCCAGTTTTCCCAAGTCCAGTCGATTCGTATCATTAAGTTCGTAGCAGGTGATTGCTGTAGATATCACATCCGTCCGTCGGTCCATGCGCAGCGCCTCTGCTCTATCGACTCCTCCAGCGTTCATTACGTTCGGCGGCGTAGTAGTAGTCGCATCCTTCAAGACTCGTTCGTCGGGCTGGTGGGGTTGGAGAAATTGGGTGTGGCAGGTGCGGAGTAAGTCTGGGTGATGGGTTCGCAGACGTTGCGGTGGGTCTTCCAGTCGGACTTTTGGCAGTTGCGGTCGCAGTAGTAGGCTGCCTTGCAGCGCGAGCAGCGGCGGCGGGCAGGTTCACCAGAGCATGTTGTGCAAGCTGTTTGCATGTTAGCATCAAGTCCCCTAGCATCATGAAGTTTGCATCGAGTGAAGTGGTGTTGTAGTGCCAGGCCAGTAAGGCGGCCGGCGATAATTGTGGGATAAAGTGGAGCGCCACATGCGCACTAATGCAGCCCAGCGAATCAAATCGGGTTCCTGCATCGCGCCACATGGGAGCTGGAGATAGGAGTCCAAACTTACGTTTGCTGTTGAATGCGCCGTTCAGACTTTCGGTGCTGGCCATGGGACGCAAGGAATGGAAGAGTTCGGGTCGGTTAAATGCAGGGAGTGGTGAGGTAGTCGCTGGTGGTGTGGCTTGCGATGCGACAGAGCCGTCAGAGGACCGTCTCGGAATGTCTGGTTTGCAAAGTTAGCATGCATCGCAATAGCGATTTCACGGTGCACAATTGCAACTTCGAAAAGGAGTCCAACATACCACTCTGCGCGCTATCCCTCCTGTCCATTATGGAATGTCGACCAGTGTTCACCGCTCCATTGCCATCGCCAAGACTGGACGTAAACACATTCAAACACACGCTTCGGGGTGGCATTTCTCCTTCTCTTTCTGTTTCGCAACGTCGTTTCCTTTCAAGCAACCGGTCAAGGGCAAGGTGTTCTAGAAAAGAAAGAATTAGGAGAATAGAAGGGATGTCTGGTATTTCAAGCAAAAATGCGGTCGCTGCGCTCCTGCAAAGTTTCGCTGAAAAGCGGTGTGAGGTGTGGAAGCACAGATCGCAAACTAGCCCAGGAACAGGCTAAGGCTTACCGTTCCGCTGAAACGCGCGGTCATGTGTCTCAGCCTTGGGTATCAATTCACCGTATCATCTTGGAGATGGACGTCTTCTTTTGCAGCTTCTGTGCATTGTGTGGTTGTTGCAGTGCGCTGAGGCTTGAAAATGGTGGTTGTAGTTCACGTTGCGCGACTTTGCTCCGATCATCGCGGGATCTGCAAAAGAAATCTCCGACTGTCTGGAGCGCGATTGAGTTTGAAAAGCAAGCAGCTCGATGCACATCCCCATTAACGGAAACGGCGAGACCGCCAGTTTGTGGGGTAGTCAGCGGCTGACGGTCCCCGTGGAAGCTTTGCGTGTACATGTCAGCAACAAGCTGATCAGGTATTGAGTGTTCGCTGTTCATCTACAATCGACGCTGGCGCGACAGTAGTTTCTTTTGCCAACCGCAAGGGTGATGCCGGACGCGATGGCGATTGAGGACCCCTATCTCGAGCTGGACACTACTGGTCTGCCTGGAGATCGTCACAACGCCCGCATGCCGCGAAGTCAATTTCAGCTGACCTTGAACTGCCGTTCACCGTGTTCGTTGTTCTAGAGAACAGGTTTGTGCTGATGAAAGGCCCAGCAACCGGTGAACTTGGTAAGCATTGCCGCTTACTACGGGAACAAGTCAGCTTCAGATCTGGACAAGATAAGAGAATCGCGAAGTATTGCCGAATTGATCGCCTCTATCGCCAGTATCCAGTCGATTTAGTAAGCGCCACGTCCGAAAGTCAAGTGGTACATGATGTCGCGCGGATGAAAGGGTGCGCACGTGACTGACCCGCTTCGCGTGGTCCCACAATCTTATCTGGACCCTCCTGCACTTGTCAGTTCAAATGCGGCTAGACGGTGTTATTAATCAGTCGAACCAATACTGCATACGACTCCACACTTTGAGATGCTAACGTACATACACTTGCTAATGTCACGAGGTACGTTGAACACGAAGACACATGTCAAGGCCAGCTTCTAAGAGCATTGAGTGAGCGAGAGGTCACGCCAGCCGAATGGTTTATGGGGCACGCCGGTATTCCGACGATATCCATCGCCTGGTACCTCATCCTCAGCTATGACGGCGACTCGTTGCCTAGTCTCTGGTAACGCAGATTCACCGAGGGCTTGATCCAGACCACGGCAAACCTACTCATATCAGCTGATCACAAATAACGGAAGATGCTTGGGCATGTTAGGAGAATGAAGCAGTGGAAGGATACTCCGGCGGCGTGCGCATCGAAGCTTGATTCCGGCAAGGCAACTGAGACAGTTCACAAGGAGAGACGGAGCGTTCCATCCTCAGAAGTACGACATGTGGAGACAACGATGCCGTAATTCCTAGGCTTCGTAAGACGCCTCTGTGGCGCCATGGTATGGCGTATTTCTGGATATCG
Organism: Alternaria triticina; assembly: GCA_022609215.1. NCBI lineage: Eukaryota > Fungi > Ascomycota > Dothideomycetes > Pleosporales > Pleosporaceae > Alternaria > Alternaria triticina. Next base: position 8,717 of record JAGKPX010000072.1, read on the forward strand.
GATGCTAGTGGCTTCTGGTCGCCATGCATGGTAGCCTTGGAAGAGGGTCTTGGTATGGCATGGAGGAGCTTACGAGATGGGAGAATGACGACTGGAGTTTCTATCGTGTAACTAGCGGCATTGTGTGGCGGTGCAGAGCCGACGAACCGGTGTTTGCGGCTGTCATGATGAGCGACATGGCGCTAGAAGCCATTAAATCTCCGGCCAAGGCCAGTGACTTGATCATGTGCCACTAGAAGATGCCTACAAGCGGGACTGGCAGTTTGATGGCTTGCTCCGACATACGGGGCGAGCCGACTGTCGAGTCGCAGTCGGAGTCATAGGAAAGCGCCAAGAGAGACACCGAGAAGTGCCAAACGGGGCACATTTGACTCACCGTTAGCAAAATTGAGCGACAGCCAGGTGTGAAACTTGACTTCTCAGGGGCCTGTCCACGTGTTTCTCGCGATGAAACACTTGCGCTGTATACCGAAGGATACATTGGTAGCCAGGGCCTGCTCAGCTCGGTGGGGCGGGTGCGAACTGCTGTACCAACGCGCCGATAGTGAAAAGAGTCACCAGAGAGCCCAATTGACGAATGACGAGGTGTCAAACTCCGGTCAACCAGAATGAGAAGAGCTAATACATCGGTAGGTGCGTAGCGCTATGCACGTTGTTCGGCAAGCGTCGAGTAACAGGGTGTCTGATGAGTCTTTCGCAGACACGCAAACAATTTGCATGTTCGGCGCCCTCGACTGGCGCACATTGAAGGGCGTAGACCCTTAGCACAGCCCTAAGTGAGGTGTTGCGGGTCTTGTCGTGGTTGCAACCGCCGGTCTGTAGCATGCCAGCCACGTAGAGTGCAATTTTGCAGCGATTCGCACAGTCGCACAAGGGCTTCAACAGCCACTCTGCGCTGTGCATTAGTTGACAGATGGGTTGCGGGAGGTTGTGGCTATGCGCGAACCTGTGTAGCGGTGAGATTGTGGGAGTGCTGCGCAAATGAGAAATCGATGGTGGGGAGAGAACAAGTCTAGGCCGGATTGGGTGTGGCTGATGCCTCGAGAAACAGGCAGCGACCACCCGCCCACCCCTCAACACCCTGCGAACGCGGACAGCGACATGAGGCGCAGCGTCGAATAATCAGACGCCATCCACGGAAGCGGCCGACCTCGTTGGAGAGACAGCATAGGTGTTCTCTCTGCCCGACTGGACACGTTGACGGGCGCCAGGAGTCGGTGCGGCGGGTGCTGGCACTGCTGGACCCATCCTCCGACAGCAGTGCGCGAAGCGACAGCTCACCATCGCCAATGACAGCGCCCTCGAGCAGCGGCCGTTGGCGGCCCTCTGACTGACGAAACATGCGTCTAGCGGCGGTTCCCAAGACATCGTCGTCATGCACGGATCGAAAGGAACATTTCAAGTCACCGCCCTCGCTAGCCGGCCATGGCCCCCCCCCCAGTCTGGGCACTAGGAGCAGCTAACCTAGCCCTGCTGATGGGCGCAGGCAACCCTGGCCTAGCTCAGGCTTCCACCCACACCCTGGGCATGCGGCCTCTGTACAGAGACAAGACATATATTCCATGGCACCCGCACCCACCATGGCCCCTCCATTCATACCAACTCACTCCAAACGACGACGACCTGCTATCTACATAACAACCAGTCTTCGCCATCCCATAACGACCAAAGTCAACCAACGCTCAACAACACTACACCAATATCACCCTCCCACCCGGGAGTGACTTCGCTACCATTCCGTACCTTGGCAACAACGTCACAACGGCTTACCCCAAGTCCATCCTGAAGAGCTCACCCCCTTCATCGCCCAAGATGCCTTCCGCACGCACAAACCAGCCTACCATCGTTCACTCGCGGCCTTCCACGGCCAAGAAGGAGCGCGTGGTCGGCTTCTACGAGGACCCAGTCGACTCTTTCTCCCGCCCCGTCAACACTGCTGAGAGCTGGGCCGCCTACCACTTCGAGATGCACGCCAGGAAATGTGCTTACTGCCACAACCCCTACGAAGTCCACCGCAACCACGAGCAGCTCTGCGACGTCGGCCACAGTCTCGCTCAACAGGTCGCTCGCTACATCTACCAGAAGTCCGATGGCGCCACCTACTCAACTGTCGAGGAAGACAACAAGCTCGTCCGTGTAGAGATCCCCGCCGGCTACATCGAGGTCTGCAGCCTCCTCAAGGCCATTGAGCGCAGCATCCGTCACCGATCCCGCAAGCCATTCGTCTCCATGGACCGCAGCTACTACGTTGCCCCCCGCACAGCACCCGCCTCTCCCCGACGAAGCCACTCCGTCAAGGTTGAGCAAGAGCCAAAGACCAAGAAGTCATCATCACGACGCAACAGCGAAATCGTCGACTGGCCACAGCACTCCACCAGCCGGCCGAAGCGTCCACTCGCCGAGATCAGCAACACTCCCAACTCCAAGCGCGGGTCGCTCTACGAGGAGGAAGTGGCTAAGCAGCGCCGAGCTGCTAAGCACTACGCTGTCGAGGTCCGCGAGCCATCATCACGCGACATCCGCGAGCACCGGTCGTCTGGCTACTACCGATGAATGATGACTTGAAGACTTTCTTTGCGCCTTACGAACTATGACTTATTGAGTAATACGATACCCACAATACCATCTACGGCTACGAGGCCTAGCGGCCACGCGGTCAACCGCTCCGATCCCACCACGACGACATCCGCGGGCGGACGCTGCAAAAGCTCCGCGCCGGTGCGCGCCACCGCCAAACACACGTTCATACATGCTTTATCGCACGCCTTGCTTATGCGTTGCTTATACATGCTATTGGGTGCTGGAGGAAGGACGGTGGAATGATACCTGCAAAGGATCAGACAGTTGCATGCCTCCACCTTTGCGGTGTTCGAGGAGGGAATGGATGATGCGCTCCAGGGTAATGGACCCTGGATGATGCGGAGGAACTTGGAATGACGTTAATGGGCTGAGACTAGAGGGTCTGGCTAGATAGCTAATAATGGAGACATCTCCTCATCACTCAACATCACTGTGCCATCATGAAGTGACTTTGCCCCCTTACCCAAGGATAACATCAAGATTACTTCCACGACAGTCTGGACATGCCTTTGCGACCGAACGCGACAAAATGCGCTCCGATAGCGCAAGTCTTGCTCCACACACACAGAATCCCACAGAATCACGCTACTCTGAAACAGTCACACACACAAGACCTCTCGAACCAACAATGACTCCTACAAGACACACACCTCGGCTGCTCCCCTCTGGCTCTTCCCTTTGTTACGCCTGAGACACGACCAATCAGACCCCAGGGCAGCCAGCAACACCTTGTCTTATCTCCAGCCAAGTTTCCCATCATGTGGCCAGGAATATATCGAGTGCGTGAACACCCTCGTTACCAAGACTTCCGCGCGTGTGCGAATGGACCCTGATGTCTGCCTGGTGTCGCAAGCACCCTCCCTTATCGCCCGGCGAGGTAAGTGGGTTTCGATACACCCTCCTGGAGTATCAAAGTGAGACTTGCATTTGCGCAACGGCTAGTGTATTCCGCGGTTGCGCAAAGATGTCATTCCGTCGCGGTTGATTTCAAAAGTGCAATACTGAGCCACAAAGCCACTTTCTTACACACATGACCTCAGCCCCCGAATGAAACCAGGACGACATCATCGTCAGCTGGACTGGGGCCCTGGTCGGATGTTTCTGATGACAGTCGGGATGCTGGGGGTAGTTTGCCCATGACGTCTTATCGTCAAGGTTCACGGCGGCAGAATTCTGATCTTCGTCAGGGAGGATTCCAAGGTTGCGATGCGGGGCAAATGATGGCAGACGTCAGGGTCCAGGCAGGAATCTTGGAATCTCACACGGGACGATGGAAGTCAAGGGTCTGCCAAGTTGCGGGTCGGCGACGGAGGTACCGTGATCGGTGGTGTTCGAGAATACGTCTACTGTGATGGTTGCCTTGGTAGGAGATTACTAAGAGCGTTCTGGATGGCTGGTAGCGATGGAATGTGGTGTTGCGGGGTACTTGCGCTGCACGGCAGCCGGCAGATAGGCAGCGGCCTCGCCGGCTGTGCTCTATCTTCAGCGCCGTCTGCCACAACCAGAACTCAATAGAAATTCTCGCCACTACCAAAAATACAACCCTGAAGCCAACAGCGATATTGCCACAATTCGAAGGATCTCAATAGTAGGAGCCTCACGATAATAGCAACTGTCTCGCTTCTTCACGCGACACGAAGATCGAACGAGAATGTACGAGCGTTATTGCGCGTCCGCCGCAGAACGACCGAGATGCCAATATCGGACGTCACATATCGTCACCACATGTTTGTCATCGAGCGATGGTGGAAAGAGTAGACTGCAAACCTCAGGAGAGATGGAGAATTGATGAGCTGCACTTCGCACTGTCCAGCCCAAAGGCCCCGCCAACCCCTCATACTAGCCAGACCTGATAGCGACATCTACAATCCAGAACACTTCTCCATCTTTATCGCGCATTGACAACTGTCCCAATATCGCGGCAGCTATCTGTTCTGATCAAGGACGTTCCCGACTGCGCATCCCCAGAGCCCGTGGGTGATGCCGGTAACCGCACTCCAGCCAGCCCCCAGCCCCACCCTGTCTATAATCAGGATTGCGCTCGTAACTGGCCAGACCAGCACAACAACGACAGTTCAACGAATGCGCGACTCCATCATGGATAATTGTCGATTGCATATGATATGCATATTCTTATTCTCCAGTGGAGCAGGCCGCGACTCCATTGTCACCGGTCAATATGCAGCTAGCCCTCTAGTCGACGTCGTAGTAGGTGCAGCGCGCATGCATTGCAGCCTCACCGGTCAACCAGAACGAGTACCTGCACGAAACCCACAGCACGCCCGGTCTCGAATCAACCATATCATCACGCTCCTGCATCGTCGGAGCTGCCCGTGTCAGTGTTTCAGGACAAAAGCAGTGCGCAAGCTGTATTGCCAGCTCACCAGCTCCCCCGCATTTACCAGGAGCTGCCCTTTGCCCATCCGGCGAGGCTGGTCTTGCTGGCCAACGTGTCTAGCTGGATTCCCGTGTTCGTCGACTCACACAGAAACAGCGCCAGCGCCAATATTCACCCTCGCTCCGAACCCAACCTCATCCCAACCACCCGATCCGATATGCTTCCCCACAGTCCAATACTTTAGTATTTTCTAATGTAGTCCGGTGCAAATGTCAACGTGTCGACCTCGCTTGCTGGGGTCCTGCCCCCGAGGAGTCATAGCGGCCCTGCCCAACTGTGGACTTTGGTGGTCAATCTTCGCCTGCTATGGGGCAGTAGCCGAGTATTGATGGGTACGTCGCTGAGTTGGACAGGGCTACGCTGGTCGCAGGTACTGGCAGAAAAAGTGTAGGTGATTGGGCAATGGCTTGGTCGTCGAGGTAGGTGTTCGGTGGTCGATGCGTGGTGGTTTGTCGCATGTCCGCGTGTTGCGGGAAGCTATCGTTCGGTGGGTGGTGGTGGGTGAGGCGCAGCACCGCGTTCACAGGGCTGAGCCATCAGATTGTCGTCCAAGGCGTCAAGCCACTGGTTCGATGCATGACCACCGGTCAGAACACCATCGCACCTGATCCTGCGGCTGATGGATTTCAAATCGATAGCAAACACACGAAGACGGCGCCCTCCGACACGCATTTGTAATGCGTAAGACGAACCCCCCCCCCCCCCCCCCCCCCCCCCCCCCCCCCCCCCCCCCCCCCCCCCCCCCCCCCCCCCCCCCCCCCCCCCCCCCACCCCCCCCCCCCCCCCCCCCCCCCCCCCCCCCCCCCCCCACCCCGCGGCGGAGGGCGTTCAACAAACGAAAAAACACACCGAGAGCGGGCCCCCCCCCCCCACTATTTGAACGGGGAAACCCGCCCCCCCCCCCCCCCCCCCCCCATCTCCCCATCGCCAAAACGGGCAAATGCGACAACCATCTCAAGACCTCCCGACCTCCCTAGGGGCCAAGTCTCGTATTACCGCCTAGTCTCAGGTACCGCCGCCGCGCCAGCCAGCGCCAGCCTTATGGCCCCCATTCTCATCGCGCCATCGCTTCCTTCCTTCCTCCCGTCGATTACAAAAATAGCCCCCAGATGTTCATGCGCCGTGTGCTGCGCCGCCTCCAGGTCTGTTTCGACATCAAACATTTTGCTCAGCCAATCGCAATAGGCCTTTCTGCCAGACATGGGTTCGGTTCCTGAGATGTGCGAGGCACCAGGTACGCGTCGTCTGGGTCGCTTTACTGGGTGGAATGAACGGGTGGTATGAGGATGGGGCTGGGGAGTTGGGGGTTGAGACAAGAGAGGTGGTATGACGACAGTGGTAGTGAGGGTGAGGAAGAGGTGTACGGTTGCCTTGAATGCTGATCTGGACAGATTGACAAGCTCTCGTTGGAGTATACTCAGGTTCTGGCCACGCGCGGATGCTACCTTGGGGCAGGAAGTTTTTTACCCTTGTTCGATCGCCATGCAGGATAGAGCATGCATCATGTCTTGCGGGTTTGCCTGATGCATAAAGAGCTCCACGATCGAAGTAACACACGCATGATTGCGCTCAGTGACGACATAGGCTGCGTGAGAAGACCCCGGCGTGCGCAATGGGAAGAATCGTGCGTTTTTCAACCAATATTGAAGCCTGACCTCGTAGGTCGTGAATCCTCTGGCAACCTTGTGGAAACAGCGAACCCTGATGAGACATTGAATTGGAGTTGACGTTCCGAGGATGTTGAATGTAAGCACAATCAGTAGGCAAAGAGGGTCCGCCATCGTAGGCTAATACCCAGGTATGCAAGCAGACTTCGAGATGAACGTCTAGTGCTGCCCCACTATGATCATGTTGCGCCAGAGATTATTTGCATGTACCAAAAGAAGACTGCAGATGAAGTACTGTCGTACTGACTACTTGAAGTCGTCGCTGCAAGGTCATAATGTAAACACAACTTAGCCTGAATGAAGTACTATCGTGTTGACTGTTGAGGTCGACGCCGCAATGTAACAATTTGAACACAATCTACTCTGAACGAAAAAGTATCGTGTGGGGTTATCCAGATATTTTACTTGTCGCTGCAAAGATAATATCACCACGGCGATCCTAACTTTGAAAGATGTATAAAGTTCTTTGTTCGCCGTTGAGCTTGGTTTCCACCACAGGGAACAGAATCATTCTGCACACCAAAAGCATCGTTACTACACCTACATTACTCTATTCACAATCTATGACTCCCAAGTCACGATGTTGACATTGTCCTGGATGGCATGCCTCGCCGCTCTTCTTCCCTTGGCTACCGCCGAGTGCTGTAACAGCAGTAACGACTTACATGTATGTAAAGATCACACTCCAGGTACACCATGCTGCGCATACCAAAAATGCAACATATTCTGCTGCGCCTGCAAAGGCGGCTGTCGTCACTTGAAACGGGATGTTCCGTTCGAACTGGCTGATCGTTCGGACGCTACCGCGACAGCTTTCATGGAAGCTGATACGGAGGGTACGGGCAGTATCACTCTGGACCGCTATCTGGAGTATATGGCGGTGGAGGGAGATAGTGAGGTATGGGTTAAGTGGTTTAACGAGTAAGTGCTGAGATCCTTCTTGTTGGTATTGGATGTGACGTTGACATGACAAAGGCACGACACGAACAACGATGGTGTCATCACTGTCGACGAAGCTGCTTAGGACCATCAACCATAAGGAACGCGGTTTTAGCCAAGAATCAAGAGGGCTTGCGGAATGATGCTGTAGGGTAAGCAGGGGATAGCGTGGCTAAGAGACGCTCAGGTATACGCACTCCAGAGAGAAGCGTTCAACACTCACTTAGACAACACATGTTCATATACACAATACATTCGTTCTTGCATCATCGATTCAAAACTTATTATCATGTCGGCTGAATGCTGGAAGTTAGATGCAGGTGTTGATTGATCGTGCATGCCCTGCGGCACAGTCTGCGGACGGGCGGGCGGGCCTGTCCGCAAGTTCTCCACGAAACTTTCAGTTTACATCCGGATCAGATTCCCGTACGCAGTCGAAGCCGAATGCTTCGGTTACGCTCCCGCATAAGATTCAGCGCACGGGGGCAGGCGCATATCCTCATCCTTTTTCAAGGGATGAAGGTCTTTCGCCGACGTTGGAAGCCTCACTCTTGTCAGCCACCCAAATAGCCTCAGCCACACAAATGCAAACGCCGCAGGACCCTGAAGTATCGAGCATTAACAGCTTTCCTCATGCGCGCTGTCTAAATACTCGCACCAAGCGGAGCTTTCCCGTCAAGCTTAAAGTACCCTGGTTGCAGGTTTTGGAAAACTTGCACCGGGTCATACCTTTGCGATATAGCCCTTAGTCTCGCCATGTTCTCCTGTCCATACCCAGCTACCACAGGCTCATATCCGCTGCTGTACGGCATGTAGTAGTACTCGTTATCGACACCCAGATCTTTAGCCATACCCTTGGACGTCTCAATATAGGACTGGGCAGCCTTCATCATCGTTGTGTCGTCGCTGGACTCGTTCCACGCCATATACACTAAGACATGAAAGAACGGGCCGTTCTCGGGGTACAGCCCGAGGGCGTTACCACCTTTCTTTTGCATCGCTTGTAGCGCTGGCTTAGAGAACGCTTGGAATGCAACGTTCACGGAGACGGCTGGCAGACCAGGTGCCACCTCAAAGAATCTGTCGGTCATCTTCTGGATGAGCTCGGCGCTCATTTTGAAACAGGCAGACCACATGGACGTGCGGAAACCAGATGGCATATCGTCGCTTCGGTGTGGCGTCAAATCTTCGAGGGTGCTGTTGCCCGTCTTGTCTTGCATAAATGGGATGTTGAGATACTCCCTGGCGATTTCGGGAGGGTTCGAGAGGTCGACTGGGAGGAGGTATTCGAGTTCGGTAAATGCGAGCTGGTACGTATCGTATGTTGTAAATGACACTACGTGTGCGAGCTTCGTATCTTCTTCGGCGTTGTTGATGGCATTCTCGAAAGCAGTGATCAATGCGGGAGTGGTGCTGGGGTCGTGGATACGCATGCCACCCCACATGGGTGGTTGTACAATAGTCTCAAAGTGGAAGGTCGTGACGATACCGAAGTTGTTTCCGCCACCGCGTAGCGCCCAGTAAAGATCGGGGTAGCGACTTGGAGACGCGTTGACAATAACGCCAGACGCGGTAACGACTTCGTAAGACGCGACATTGTCGCAGGCAAGACCGTATTCGTTTGTCAAGTCGCTGATGCCTCCACCTAGAGTCAGACCACCAACACCAACGTGTGCAGCCTAGAAGATGTGAGCGCACTTCATGGAGAGTACTCTCGCGTTTGGATTGAACGTACTCGGCCACCGACTATCGTTAAGTTGTACGGTGTGAGATACCGGTATGCATCTATCCACCGATTACCTGGCCCAATAGCGACATTCTTGTGGTCCGCAGACAGCTTGCGCACGGTGAAGTCTTTCAGGTCAACCGTAATACCTCCATGGATACTGGAAGCACCTGGAAACGCGGCATGTCCACCACTCTTTACCGCAAAGGGGCACTGGGTAAGGCGAGATATCAATATCAAGGATGAAACTTCAAGAGTGGCCTTGGTAGTAAAGGTGCAATACGGCACAACGGCGGCTTGTTGGTTCGACCAGTATTCGGCGTTCTGACCACGGGCAGTCTTTCCTTCACCGAAGAAGACTTCGAGCGAGTCACACTATCGCCGAGATTAGCTCATGCTGCAGTAAGGCACAGTGCCAAAACTTACTGCGATGGAGCAGCCGCTTGTAGACGATCGGATAGCCAAGCCCGCCAATTCAGGCATTGCGGAAACGTTGACCCCATTCTGAATGAGCGCTTCGGTTACATTGAAATCAGGTGCTTCGAACGTATCTTGGGCCGACGCCCTCACGGTGGCGGCAACGGTGCCACATGCTATCGCCGCGATGAGTTTCATGGTCGAGAGATAGGTAGAAAGACTGAGATGGGATCAAGGTCGAGGTTAGCTGGCTCTTTTACAGTCAAAATTTGACCGCAAATGCACGCTCATGTACGAGTGAGTAGGCAAGGAGTCCGCATGCACTGATATTGGGCGAACGGCTACAACGCGAGCTTCCAGTCGTGCATTAGTACGCGTTGAAGGAGGTCTCGATCCTTCTCATAGGATCGCTTCCCCGGCTCTGGTAGTTTGATAGCCGCTGGCCACGTTCACAGCTCCCGACAGGTGACGAAGGTACATCAATTGGTGCCTCCCGCGCGATGAACTTCTCGTACGCTTCCGAAGCACAGTGGCAATGTAAATCCTGTGGAGCAGCCATAAGGAACTATGCAAGTCGAAAAAATGATTGATGTAGAGATGAGTTGAGTGGGGCGCGCGAGAAGACACGGCAGGTGCGACCTCGGATGGGCGCGTCGGCTGAGGCCCGTGCCGCTTTGCCAAGGTGGCCCCGTCCTCGCGCGCATCATTGCAGTTTCCCCCCTTCAGGGCTCGATCAAAACATCATTCTTTACCTTTACGACCGGCGCCCGCAAAGTACTAGCATTCGTATCGACAGGGTAAAATGACGAAGCACATATGTCAGGTCACGGGTCGGGGCTTTGCGCGCACGCGGCGGCACTATGCTAGGACTCCTTACCTTCGCGGATGCATTCTTCCGCGGCACCCGCATGTCACATTGTCACGTCTGGAGCATGGCTCTACACTGCTATTGCATATACCGCTTTGGTAACAGTATCCAGATAGCTAACGGTAGAGCATCGAGAGAGTTCTGCAACATTTCGGAGACCTCCAGAATTGCCAACAGCCGCTTCCAACACCTCTCTGGACATCAGGGGCCCACTGCCCTAGCATCTTGCCATAACGATGCTACTTGTCAAGGAGCCAAGACAATTTTCACCAGAAATGACGAACAGAATGCATCGAGGTGTGGTGTACACAACACAGCGCCTTGGATGAGCGCGGGCGGTACGACGCGTCTGTCGACCAAGCTGGGCATCAGCACCAACAGAGATTGTCTGGATCACTAATCACCTACCGGACCACCGGGCCATCGATCGGCCTCACTGCTGCAATCAGAACCAAAGCTGAACACCATGAAGCCTGGGATACAAGGTTGCGGGAAAGCGAATTACTCAGAGGACTATCTCTCTCGGGATGCATAGAGTAAAGTGACATATTGTAAGCAGTGAAATTTTGTCTTCGTGAGGATTGCGTGAGAAATCCGCTAAATCTACGTCTGTCTTCAGTCCGATAGCCAAAAGCTTCATATTAAACGCAATGCATGGTCAAGAGCAAAGCTTCCTCCTGAAGAAATCGGCCTGTCGCTTGACGCATTCCTCGAAGTTGGGTTGCGTGGCGTATGCTTTGTAATGACCACCGCGGAACAAATGCAGCTCCTTTGGCTCAAGTGCACGATTGTATGCTTCCAATGTAGTCGCAGTAGGCGTCACAACATCGTTATCTGCAACAGTCATGAGCAATGGTGTCGGAGAAATGTGGTGAATCCAGGCCGCTCCAGGATGCGCTCTAAGATTCTCCATGCTGACCACGAGTTAGTTGAATGAATCTTCGCTGGCATTGCCAGTTTGATTTTTGTGTAACAAACCTCCTCAAGGTTACTTGGTTTTTGAAGTGAGGAACGACGCCCTCAGCACCTCCCATGGACGCGTTACTATCTTTTGTAGTCATGGCCGATCGGTTTAATCGATTTGAATCGACAACAGGAATCATCATAGGTGGTTTGCCAGCAGAACGATCAATTCGATCTAGAATAATCAAATTAGTCAAAACTCAATAGACGTGTTAGAAAATCGGGTCGACACGCACCTTTCTGGAAATCTGCTTCCCAATCTGCGATGTCATCTGACCGCAACAAATTGGCAAAAGCAGAGTACCCCTCTACCAACGGCACCTGCGAAACAACGGCCTTCACTCTTCGGTCCACCGCGGCAACCCAAAGCACATTACCACCGCTGAACGACGAGCCCCAAATCCCGATCTTGGTAGGATCCACCTCAGGTCGGGTCTGAGCGTAAGTAATGGCGTCGGAAATATCACTCATTTGTATCGGTGCGTCAACTTCCAGTCTAGGTCTGCCTACTCCAGCATCGCTCTCTCCAAATCCACGATTGTCGAAAACCAAAGCGGTGATGGGAAGGTTCGCCACAAGATGTTCAGCGACCGCTGTCAGGCCCTGATCTTTCGTGGCCGAGAAGCCATGTGAAATGACTACGCATGGCAACTTTTGCCCGGAGTAGTTTTTAGGGGTATAGAACAAGCCACGCAGGGTGGTTTGGTCCAGCGTTAGGAAAGAAACTGGTTGGGTGGACATGATCGCAAGAATGTGCTTCCAATTCAGAGAAAAATCGTTTGTGGAAGAGGGTAATGAGTTTGAGGTGGTTGAGGTGGTTGAAGAGGCGAATCGAGCCATTAGAATGCTTTATATTATAGACTACCCTCAAGCTATCGTGGTTACTCATACATGTAGGCTACTTTGTAATCCATACTTTAGTGCAACCTCAGGTAAATCCTATCACAATGCTGCACAGATTCCACCCTTACGACCCTCCGGATCTCCGCGTCAAAGCTTACGTAACTGACTTCGGAGCATGTGCGGGCAATCTCATACGGCCGTAACTTTACACAATTCGGAACAGTACTGCTCCGGACTTTTCCCGATCGGTAAAATCGACGCTTCTAGTTCGACAGCCTTTCTTAACCTCCAGGCTAGCTTGTCAGATGGCACGGTGGAATAGAGATTGTTTATATGGTGGCGTCCATCGCATCAGATAGTAGATTACCAAGCATCCATCTCGACTTACTGAACTCGCAACCTCTGTTCTTACCATTTTACCATAACAACCTACGACACACTCTACAATGCCTCTCTGGCTCATCTTCTACCCCGAAGGCCATTTCCAGGATACGGCCGCGAGGAAGGCTCTCACTCAAGACATCACCAAAATCTATACGGACATAGGCCTTCCTGCTTTTTACGTTGTCATCAACTTCATCCAAATGGGTCCGCAGGATATGTGGATAGGCGGGGAGCAGAAAACGGACAAGCCGTTCATTCGATTCGTCATCGACCACATTGCCGTCAACATGCCAGACGACGACATCGTGAGGGACAAAACAGCCAGGCGAATTGACCAGGCTTTGAAGCCTCACGTTGCTGACAAGGGATACGATTGGGAGTTCCACGTGGATGAAACGGACCGACGTTTGTGGAAGGTCAATGGATTGGTTCCGCCGAAGTTTGGAAGTGAGCAGGAGAAAGTTTGGGTTAAAGAAAATCGTGCTGTACCATATCGCCAAGGATTGTAGACTGATAATGGCGTGTGGAACACGATATAGCTTGACCTCCTGGTCTGCCAATCTCACAGAAACCAAGAAAAAAGCATACTTTGCGAACTCTGTGTACTGCTTGAGATCTGTACATTTTGCATCCGTGCAGTTAAACTACCTTCTCGCTTGGCTTTTTTGATAAGCCTCCGTTAATCGACTCATTGCGACTCAAAAACGTCAGAAGTATGACCTGTGAGTACACGGTTGCAGAGCAGGGAAAGTACATGCGGCAAGATGTATTCTCGATAGCGGGTGTTGGTCGTTGCATCCACATCATACTCCACAACAAGCCTCTGCGGAGTTAGAGATCTCCACGTGAACTAAATAACCTTGGAAGTTCACATGATCAATTGCTAACAGCAAGTCGACAGGACAATGAACCTGAAACTTGCATTACTAATCACCAAATGTGTGAGGCGATAGCCAAGCCGGAAGTCTACCTAGCATTGCGATTAGAGTTCCACGCATTTACGGGCGTAAGCTAGGGTATACACATACCTATGGGTCTCTCCGCATGCCCCCGATGCGCATATGTACGGACGTAAACTAGTTTTGAGTTTCCCCGCACCCCACACCTGCATTGATCATTCTACGTAACCAACCAAGAGTTCACATCGTCGCCGGTACCGATTATCCTCTTATCCACACAAGCGCTCCTCTATAAAGATGTCATTAAACTAGAGATATTCTACATCTTCATCATAATATTGCCCAGTTTACTGCACACAAATCACAAGATGGGTAATACCAAGCTTCAAGTCGATATCTATATTGCCCCCGTTATCCCAGCTACAACCGGCTTTCCTGATTACGAAAGGGCAGCTTGGTCACCCATCAGCTGTGTACTTGTCCACGGACCCGAGTCAGCCGCCCTCATCGATACTCCCATCACCGTCAAGCAAGGCGAGGAGATCGCCAAATGGATTCGCGAGACAGCTCCGAATAAGAAGCTCAAATATGTTTATACCACCCACGCACATCCCGATCACTTCGCGGCTGTGCCAGTACTGCAAGAACACTTCCCGGGCCTTAAATTCGTCGCCACGCAAAACGTTGTAGCCGGCATCCAAGAGTTGTACAACACGACCTTCGACCATGTTTGGCCAAATCTTTTTCCCAATCAGATACATCAAACCAGGCCGATACCGAAAGCCCTCCCTGCCTCGGGCGAGTTCTTCATCGACGGCGAGAAGCTGCATGGCGTCGAAGTCGGACACACGGACAATGAGTTCTCCAGCTTTCTCCACGTCCCTGCAGTCGACCTTGTCGTTACGGGCGACATTGTGTACGGCGATTGTCATCAGCATTTTGGCGAGGCCAACACCCCAGAGAAACGTAAGGAGTGGCTGGATGCTATCGATCTCATTGAGGCAAAGAATCCGCATATTGTTGTTGCAGGACATAAGAGAGCTTCACAGGCAGATGCGCCATATTTGATCCAGTCGACTAGGGAGTACATCTACACATTTGAAAAGGAGTTGGGCAGGGCAACGAGTGCTGAGGCATTGTATGACAGGATGAAGGAGTTGTATCCGCAGAGATGGAACCTTTTTATCTTGCATTTCGCGTGCCAACAGTCGTTTGCGGCGCGAGAGAGCAAACTTTGAGGAACAGTAGAGTAGAAACAGTTAAGCAGTCGAGCAAGAGTTTTTGGTAGTTGGTACAGAATGTGAAAAATGCTTTACGGCTCGTAATCAAGATGCATCATCACTCCTACGCTTTTTGTCATTTCTACTCTCCGGAAATCACGCTATCGAGAGCACCGAGGTATATGACTCTGTTTCTCATCAATACCTCGTCGACAACGGTGTATATCATGATACGAACGAGTATCCGGATAGGAGTGTGTCCGCTATACCAGAGAGTTTAGATACGCTCACATGAATGCTGACCCAGCCTCGACCGTCGCTGTCGCCGTCTCGTTTCGCTGACGCAATGTTCAGAGAATTCAGACGAGCTGATTCGCATGCTGCCAAAGAAAAACAGGTGTCCGAGTCGGTGTTTCCTACATATTCCTGCGCGCGCCCGCGGGCTTAGAGAAAGAGGGGCGGGACTAGGCCTGAATCCAGTTAGCGCATTCCCTTATCGATACTGAACGCTGGCCTCACAGCATTGAACAGGGCGCGTCTTTGAACCCCGCTATACTCACGAACTCAGTACATCAACACCCATCAGCAATAGGGTCTGGCTTCTTTCTGCAAAAGTTTCCTCGTCTTCAATCTACCCAGATATCATACGAAGTCGCTATACCGGCCCGACGTATCGGCCTTCTGAAAGTTCTTTCCTTCGCATTCAACCCGTGCATGACAGAATGAAAGCCTATGCAGTGCTTGTCTCATAGCATCTATGGGCAGCGGCTGCTTCCAGGCATGTTCTGAGCTTCATTAGAAGCTCTGAAGCCGGGAGTTCAAAGGCCCAGCCCGAGTAGAACGCAAGACATGTCTATCTGAGTGATAGCCTGTCATGGTGCTCACAAAGCTAACTAACCGTTCGCGTGCTTCGGGTCGTAGACGGCCTTACCAACGTCACCGGGCTTCGCTATCGTCTATTACACCCCGAATCTATGCTCTATAAGGTCGCCAAGCGCAAGAGCGGAGCCTCAAGCGGAGAACCAAGCGAGAGCTGGGTTTATCCACCAATGGACCTCGACCATCACGGCCACGCAACAAAACCACCTATACCAGCGCATCTACTCTTGGATTGATCACAATCATCTTCTTACGGTTCATCACGCCCGTCTTCTGGCAGTTTCAAGTACCAACATGGCCGCTAATGCTCTCGTTGAATCGCTGAAAAGCGCCAACCTACTCCCTTCAGCCATTATCCCAGAGTCTTTTACACCAGCCCTAGACCTCAGCGTCAAGTTCTCCTCCGGACTTGCTCCAGAACATGGAAGTCTCGCTCGTGTGAGCCAGGTCAAAGAGCAACCCATCATTTCCATCTCGTCTCCACCGACATCTTCCGCCGCGAGCTTCACATTCATGATGATCGACCCGGATGCGCCTACACCAGATGACCCAAAGTTCGGCTACTGGCGCCATTGGGTCGTTACTTCCATTCCGTCCCCATCAGCGACAACATCTCCAGACGACATCACCGCGAGAGGAAAGACGCTCACACAATATTTGGCACCTGGACCGAAGGATGAGAGCGGACCACATCGGTATCTTTTCCTTCTCTTTGAGGAGAAGGCAGGCGAGACTGTAGAGAAAGCGGATGTTGGAGGAGAGGAGTTCGTTGAGAGAAGAAGTTTTAGAGCAGAGCAGTTGGCGGAGAAGAAGGGATTGAAGTTGGTTGGAGTCCAATGGATGCGAGGAGTGGGCGATGGGTGGAAGGAAGAAAAGGATGAGCTATAGAAAGAGAAAGGACGAAGCTAGTTGCGTTTTTCCTGTAACTAGAGGCTCACAACAGCTCCATTCAGTTATGGAATCTTCCGTTCAGGATATGAAGATGCTTCGGTGCTGAACAGGGAGGCAGGACTCTTGCTGACTCAGCCGTGCCGCCGCGCTAGCGCTCGACGCGTGTCAGGCTTCAGCGCACCTGTGGTCCCGTGAGCAACAATGCGCAACGTCACGACTATTCCTTGACAGCACACCATGTTTGAAGGCCGCGAGTGTGCTCAAGGTTCTTGCGAGATGTCAAAACAAGATACTGCTATGATGTCACCGATCCGTTTCGAACGGCACGCGTAGGTCATTCCGTCCCGACTGACCGCAAACCAGTACCATCATCATGGTCGCCGCGACCCCATCCTCAATATCTCCATCGCTGTTCGTCTTTCGCGTCCCAGAGGTCGACTTCCACGCAAACGCTCTTTCACTGCGGCCGCCGCCTGCTTCCTGATATCCCGCTGGCGTTCTTTCCCATGCGACACGTTTGAGCGTCCTCGAATACTGTCTCTATTGGACCTGCCTGTATACCGACTGGCTCCTCGATCGCTCGACCGATTATTACTACGCGTATCGACATCCTCCCTTCTTCCACGGCTATGCCGCCTCGATGCTTCAGCAGCCCTACGTGAATACGATGCGGTTCGAGGAGCTCGATTCCGATGTGAGCTTTGCTCGCTGTTTTTGTGGCTATGACTGCTAGTCTGGTCTATCACGTCGACCTCGCTAGCTGAGGAACTATACTGGCGGTAGCCGTGGTGCTCGCGATCCTGTACGTTGGTTCGGGGTGCGTCTCGATGCGAGTGCAAGCTGCTCTGTGCCTTGCTCTTCCTCATAGACTTTTGTCTCATCGCGGCACGTCGAAAGCCCTCAAGTGGCGATAGGCCTACCTCTGAGGGTCTGAGCTCGCTACGCCAGACCGGCAGTCTAGCTTTCCTCGCTTCCGCAGAGTTACGGGGAGACGGTTGAGCACGCCTGCTATAGGGCGCTGCCCTGTACTCATCTATCAGTCGAGAACCGCTGTCCTGGGGCCGTACCGAATATTTATAGATGCTATCCCTCATGTTGTTCGGGCTGGTCACAGAGTGGCCTACGTCACTCCCAAGACCCTCGCTTGCAGCGATCTGACGCCAGCCTTGACAAGCTTTCATCAGCTTCAACCTTGCTGATTCTCCGGATCTCCAGACCCCATCCTCGGTAACATTAAAGTAACTGGACCGTATGGATAGGCTGCTCTCAAGTTCCGGGAGCAATTCGACAGCACGTAGTTGCGCGGACTTCAGGTCATCCCGTTTTTGTTCCCACCCCCTGCCCAGCTCTTGCGCTTTCGTAATCCAAATGTCCTGGCGGAAGTCATCGCGAGCTTTGGCTTCATTTTCGTCGTCTGCTGCTACGGATGCAGACCCTCTTGGTCCAGCGTTGTCTTGGCTCTTTGATCTAGCCTTTGCGAACTCATCATCGAAGTTATCACGATACTTTCTGTATAGAAGTTCCGCTATCTCGGCAGCCTGCTGCTTTCCGGATATGTCCGTCACAACTCTTGCCCGATTTCGCGGACGGCCTGCTGTATCACTCTGACGATCAACACCAGCAGCATTGACCTGGGATTTACCATTCCCATGACGTCTTTGTGTTGCTCGCCTTATAACAGTATCTCCTTGCCTCGGCTCTGGATATGGCTTAAGGAACCCCGATTCTATTAACACTGGATCTAGCATGCGGTCAACGACGAGCCAAGCGTCGCGCCACGCATCTCGCTTTTCATTGAGTTTGTCTTCCAGCATCATTTTGTTGTTGAGGATGATCTTCTGGTTGTTTCGGCTTCGCATCAACTGTTGCCATAGATCATCCAACTCTTCTGCTTGTCTATCGCTGGGAGTGCCGGCTTGTTCCAGTTCTTTCTTTTTGAGTTGTAATCGAAATTTTGTGGACTCAGCTATGCCAGCAGCATCCTGACCCTGCGTCTCAAATCGCTGTCGATGAACCTCTGCTTCGCTTTCGAACTTTCGGAAGCTTCTCCCAAGACAAAGCGCTCGCTGTATGCTAGCAGCAAGCTGTCTGGAAAAGACTAAGGCCTTAACCTGATCTTGATCTTGGTCAAGAGCTATGTCAACAACCCTGGGTTGATTGTAGAAGGTTGATTGGTTAATCACCGTAGTCGCCCACTGCTTGCAGGCCTTTTCAGACGACGTCTCTGGATGTGGCAGTTCATGCGACATGTTGACATGTATTGGTGTAATGGTATAGGGTAGGTGGACACGATTGTTGGTGAATGTTGAACGACAGACAGTTATTGTGGAGATACAAGTGCAAGTCCTTGTCGTAGATCTCTGGCTGTGGAAGTCAACAAAGGCACAAAGACACTCGACGAGTAGACAAAGAGCCACTTTGAGCCCCGAAAACATGACTGTCAACCATATATCCGACGTCAATGTTGTTGTGTTCGCATGTCATCAGTACGTGCACGTCTACTAGTATTACGGGAAAGTCGAACCTCTTCAGCAATGTTTCATATTCATGACTCAACTCTGTTCTGACATCGCAAGCAGTTCGTCCTTCGGTAGCCCCATGGAGGCTGTTAGATATGGGAACAAGAATACCAGGGTAGCTGCATATGCAGCGTAAATTGAGGCAATGCGCTCTACTTCAGTGCGCGCGTGCACAGATTGACCACATTCGTAAAAAAGAGATTGGGTTTCATTGTAGGCTCGGCGCTCGACTTGCGTGAATATCAGTGATAGCGTATGTACCCTGCAGGCTACAGCTCATTCATTATCCCTCCATCGCATCCGCCTGACGGGCCCTCGTAAACAAGCTAGTCTCGCCCCTAGCGCTATATCAACATCAAACCCTCCATACGAAACCATTCCTTCCCGATCACAGCGCGTAACTAGGTGACACATTGCAATGGCGGGTCATGGGCAGCAAGGTAGGCTCTATGACTCCCTTCCAGGGATTCGCGATATTGACCACCACCAGGACGCGAAGCTGGCGAGTACGACTTCAAGGACATCGACCAGGACTACGAAGATGTCAGTCGCTAACTTTTGTAATGATGTCGGATTACTAACGATAGATAGTCCGGCATTCCTCCATTTGTTCCCGCCTTTGGCACCCCTACTGCTCAGATCGAGAAGCGCAAGTTCTCGACCAAGTCAGATGTCGCCTCGGGGCATAGCAGTAGTAGCGAACCGGAGCGCTCCAACGAACAGCCGAGTACGACCCCTGAAGAAGGCCATAGATCGAAGCGACCCAGAATCGAAAAGGATGGTTCTACCGCCAAGACATCAGGGCGTCCGCGAAAGCGTACGCCAGACTCCGCGTGGCAGGGTAATCGCATGGCTTCTCACCTGGATCGATTTGGTCGATTTGGTGACATCAGCACCGAAGAAACTTCTGAGATACTGCGGCAAAGAATTAGGACCAAGCAAACTGAACTTGGCTCTCGTATCTACGGTCTTGAAGACTCCATGAACGAGTCGTTTCGCAACCGCGTATTCATGGTTCTGAGTGAGGAGGCGGTGAGTATTCCTCGTCGCCCCGAGATGCCTCTTGGATTTCGAGTCAAGGTCGGTATGGCGTTTTGGGAACGAGCAGTGGGATTCTCTCATGACGAAGACACCCCTATCGGAGACCACGCCGCTGGCTCTGCACTTGGAAAGACCACCACGAAGCGGCGCTTGCATATCGTTCGCGCTATTCTTGGCGACGACAAGTTTCTGACTACGTGTGTGGAGACTCATGGTGAGCGAGGGCTCCACGCTCCGTACATATTGCCAGATACATACTGGCAGTGGCTACGTGTAGCTGATGCGCGCGATCGAAACCCCACCAACCATGGTCCTCATGGTGTTCTCAAGCTGGACACAAGCCAGGCAAAGCATCCTGTTCGAATCTCGGATATGTCATACGTGTTTGCAGGAGTTTCCAGTCAATGCACGCTTACAGAGCACTGGGATTTCGCTGGATACCTTGATGAAGACAGTGTTACTCTGTTGGAAGCGCTTTCGAAGCGAGTCACAACATCGCAACGAGATGACAAAATGGATCACGATCTCTACCACTCCATGGACTGGCGCGCTATAGACGATGGTCGAAAGGCCAAAGGCCTCGCAGCATACCCCCGACCTGAACGGCGGTCACCCCCTCGTCGCATCAAGACTCCTCAACCTCTCCTGGATGATGACGAGTCCGACAACGATCGTAGGCGTTCCGATCATGGCCGCCGCTCTGATGATCGACGAGGTCGAGACGACCGGGCTTCATCTCGAAAGGATCGTGGTTACTCAAACACCGCATCTCACGAGAAAGATCGGCCACAGCGCCCTCGTGATTCAGATACCAGGAGCTCTCGACCGCGATCAGGCAAGGGAAAGAGGGCCGATCAATATGACGACATTGACCGAAGCAAGGCTGATGGCCCTCGCGGAGACCATACCACAGAAGGTACTCAGTCCTGGAAAGGTGCTGTTCAAGGTATCAGGGCCGGTAGTGTGTATGTTGGCCCCAACTATTACAGCCGGGAGTCTACAGGCCGGACCGGCCGCCAGAACGACGACGAAGGTCCTCCTGGATCGCGTGGCCTTGGTGGTTATTACGATCGCTCCTAATGCTGCGAATCAGTACTTCCTAGAGGGTTCTGGCGAGGAGAAAAAGCGCGACGGTATACGGAGAAGAGTAGACAGAAGGATGGTGGAGAAGCAGGACGAGAGGAGGTGTTTTTAGCACCCCGTCTCTGTGCCCTTGTGGTTCATACCCTGCATTAAGGTGGACTTAACTGATATAAGCTTTCCAAAATCATGGAAGCCAAGCTGGTCGGATTCATGTAAAGTATCATTGTTGCCAATGGAAGATGACACCTAATGTTCTCGTGAGTGAATGTTAAGTTGCTTGCTTGTATGTGGAGATCGGGCAGAGAAGAGCCGGTGGTGACGTCAGTGCACGGGCCATGACGCGAAAGTCACGCGTAAGCCAGAGTTCAGCGTCCTTTTACCACTCGCGCTGTCACTGCACTTATTCACCCTCCGTCCACAACAGTAGCCCTACCTCACTGTTTTCTCGTGTCTTTGATCGGATGCGATGACTTCCTTCTGTAAATTATGAACGCCAAAAGGCGACGAAGAACCACAAGTTTGCGCGCTCGGCACAGACGCCCGCTTGCATCGAAAGTCTCCTGGAGACCAGCATCGCGCCCATGCAGAACCTTAAGCTAAGACATAGTTCTTCCGCTCATTCCAATTCGGTGGCCTAATTTGCTACGTACATGGTGTAAAGCTGTCATCTCAAGTCGTCCTAAACCCATGCTGATCTTGCCCAGGAAACCTTGCTATCACCTACCGGCATGATGGTCAATTCCTCATTCGACACTTCGCCCACGCTCCACGCCGTCCTATGATCGTCTTGGGTCATTCTGCTACCAAATGTCGAGTTTCGTGGATGAGAACAAGGGACTCCACCGCTCGATTTCGACCTGCGTCCCACCACACTATAATTGATGAGAGCGCTACCTGGAAGTGCATTCGGTGGATACACGGCGATGAGCTTCTGCCGCGCTTGACAGTTTGCGTGGTACATGATGCACGAATTACGCATCGTATACCCTTACGAGCTTCGTGTCTTGGGGCCTATCACCTGGCCTCTGCTTGCGTATGAATGTGATGGTGTCGATTCTCCTCACCTACGGACCAAAGCCAGTATCTGTCACTGTCTGAGCCTTCAGCGTAGTTTACGGTCGGTTTCGCCTCTCGAATAGTAACTGCTCGAACTTTGGATGGCTTATCTACGGTGCTCTCGTGAGGAACGCCTGCGTTCGCCGCCGACTCGATAACGGTTATCTTGGTCCACATCTTCGCGGTCACGATATTCTCCGCCTCTTCTGACATCGCGTCTCTCTCGATTCACATCCAAGGAGGGTGATCGACTCCGACTTCGACTTGGACTTCTCTGCCTGGGCGAATCCCTCCTTCTTTTTCTGGTTTCCCCTCGTTGAGCTGAAGCTTGTCGCGAGCGTAGTCGTGAGCTGCTTCTTCTTCGTCGTTCATAATCATCACGTTCTTGTCTAACAAGTCGTTCGATGCGTAAAGTTCGTTCCTCCCTTACTTTGCTGTCAGCGGACGGACTACGCCTATGGCGATTTCTGTCTTCTTGATCGGAGCTACCATTTCGCTGGTCAAGCTCATCGCTGTCGTTCACAACTCGCGTCCCGTCTTGACGTCTGCATCTTCCACGTGGCTCATGTTCCGTCCGCCTTCTACGTCTTGACTGAGAACGATCTCTTCGTCCCCCGCGGCCCCTGGCATTCGTTCCATCGTCGCGAGCCGACTCCTGTCCGCCAGCCAAGCCCCTTTCCCTTCCGGATCGATGGCCAGGTGCCGCTGCAGGTCTCTCGGTTCGATCTCCACCGGTGCTTTCATACTGCTTCAATATGCCAGCTTCCATCCATACGGTATCTAGCAGTTTATCCACTTCAAACCACGCATCTCTCCATCGCTCGACCTCTCTTTGGTCGCCTTCCTCCAGTATGATCAAGTTCCTCTCGATTACGTCGTTTTTATTGCGCATTCGATGGAAGTCTCGAGCCAAAGTACTAAGCTCTTCTCTTTGCTTGTCACTCGGAACGAGAGCCTGTTCAATTTCCATCTTCTTTAGCCGCAACTCAAACTCAAGTGTCTCGACAAGGGCTGCATTGTCCAGTCGCTCGGTTCTTGTCTCTTTTAATTTCGCTTTCGTATAATGAGCAGACAATCTATGCTGTCGACCCATGGATAATGCTCGCTGGAACTTCATCGCTAGATCGCTCGAAAGTGTCAATACAAGGACCCTTTCCTCGCCTTCTTTCATCTCTTTGAGCTTGGCATACTGTCCAGTTTGGGTCTGGGTTATGTCTCGTGCCGCCCAACGGGCGACAGCGGCCTCCTCTTTTGTGGAGGGATGCCTCGCATTGTAGCTCATTCTTGCTTCTACCATCAAGCCGTACGATTGGTTCAAGCAATTTCCAGATTCCGATGGTGAAAGTTCTTAGGACAACATGATCCGCGCGACTACCTTTTATAAGCGACATAAAAGTTCAAAGACACAAACAAAGAAACATACACAACGCAAAACTCTCTTTCATCTGGAGAGTGTGCTTCGAAACTGGCTATATACTATACATGCTGACGCTAAATCGTGTGACCCTTGTCGGGAGACAGGGGTTGAAATCACGGGCTTTCGTTGAACAGTTGCACGACAATCTTTTACCCGCTCTACACACCAAGCAACCCCCATAAAGCGAGTTGTACAACAAGATTGAGAAGACACAACTCCCAGGTAACACAACTAGTGAATGATTTGATACATTCACTCAAGGCTTGAACACTCCCAATACTCCCCAATCTGGTAATTTCGCCGCGCGGGTCGCTTCATACTACCTCGTGCATGGGCGATGTTCAACAGCAAATACTTCATGCTGCACCTCAATGAAATCAAGTGGGTCTTGAGACTCTTCATTGGCTTTCTGCTCTCATGGGCCGCACGAACTACGCAGTCAAGCGACACACTCTCAACCCACCCCGTTCAACCAGATCGCGCTATCGAGAGAGCAAGAACTCACGGCTACGCCACGCTACAGCGAACCAGTGCGTACTGTAACACCTCGCCTGAATCATTGTGCTCTCAACAACCATGTCGCCACCAGACCCTGGATCTTCGGTACGTACTGTTTTTAAATGAGCAATTAGTTGTATTGTTATTCTTAAAGCATGTACATCATCCAGAAATAATCGCTAACCGCGACTAATTTAACATAGCCTGCCCAATCTAGTTCTCTCCCGGAAGTCCCGTCAGACGGTGTTACGGTTCAAGAGCTTGAGACTTACGACGACGCGTCCATCAGGGCACAGGCTCGAACAAGCAAAGAAAGCAATGAGTCGAAACGGATTGACGAGAAAACCCTGTCCGCGGGCACCAGGAAACGTCCTCGCGCGCTCACGCCTGACGACGACGATGCCGATCGAAGAGTTCGCGCCAAAACCAACACAACGCTACTAGGCCCAACAGTACCGGACGACCCTTTGACAACACCTTTAGTACCCGTCGACGGGCAACCAGCAGACATTAGGCAGATTATGACGGACCTTGCAGCAGTCACTGGTCAGATTGTTGCATCTACTAAAGACAAGTCCTCGACTGATAGTAGCTCTGCCTCTAAGACTATTGTGGACAAGTTACGAGAAGTGCTTAAGATGCTCGTTCCTTGCGTGACCAAGGTCCGTTCCATGGAGGCTCTCGGCGTTGAGATCTTAGGGCTTGCAGATTTGGTGGATCCCTCGCTCGGGCGTGAGGGCATACTTACCATCATCTCGTCGCCCTACGCCAATAGTATTCCCAAGCCAATTGTTCTCTATTACACCGATTACTTCGCCGTTGGAGACACATTCTGGGATCGGGTGGTAGAGTTTGCGGCTGACCAAACCCTGGAACCTGGTGAGAAAGCCGCTCCAAGCTCACAAGGAATGGTTTGTGTTGCCTTCCGTTTACATATTGTTACAAAAGTGACTCCGGCAAATATGTGGACGACAGTTGGCCGACTCAAAGGTGGAAACGGGCTTTCACATCTACACAAAGACGACCTTTGGATGCACCTGCATCTTCACGACAGTGTGCACGGGCCGCTGCCACGAAATGGGCTATTCAAGACGAACGGCACACCACACGAGTCGCTGACCTATAGACGGGTCAGAGGTTACAATCACTGGAACGTCGATAAGAACACCCACTTCTCCGCAGTAGATGCAGTACCACACATTCCTAGCGAAGGCATGAAACCTCTGGGATTACTTGATGAGGACAGTCGCGACCTGCTCATGGGACTAAAAGCCAATGCACACAGTCCAGACGGGGAAGTCTTCGTACGTCCAAAAGGTATGAATGTGGATGCGGTGAAGAGCGGCCTTCGGCAGGCGAACCATCATCCTCCGGGTGATATGCCTCGTCCACACCATGCACAGAAGCGTGAACACTTGTTCGGTCAATTACGCACTCATCCTTCCAAGGGAGATTCCACGGGCCTCATACGAGAGTCAAGTACATTCAGCTCCGCGTACTCGACATCAGTTCCCCAAGCAGGAGAAGCCAAGTCTTCTGTCGATCAGTCTCGAGACCAGTCCTCCAAAAAGGTCAGTCCATCTCAAGTCATGTCTCAAACCCTTGACAGCCAGGCATCACGTTCGCAGCAGCAAGCACAAGCTCCGGATGTGGTGAGGGAAGGTCGAGACTCTGCGGGCGAAAAGGCCGATACCACAGCCACGGGTCTACGGGAAGCTCTTTCTCATGCTAACATGAAGCTCCAGACCGGTCCAATCACCAACCAGCCGGCTATGGCACAAGTTCTGAATCAGACTCACAGTGGAGCAATGGTCAACCCCGTCCTCAACGTGACAGAGCAAAACCAATCGTTAAACATCAACCAGCCTGTCTCGAACTCATCATTTAGCCCGGAAAGGAAAGGTGGCGATGGAGGCTCTTAGCTGTCTTAGCAATCGTTGATCGAGATCTGGAGACAGGGGGTCGCAGGGTTTAGTGCAGGTTTTCACGATGCGATCATTCTATTGATTGCGCAGCATGGGATAGCTAGGGGTTATTGTTTTCTTTACACTATCTGGTTTCGGTAGCATGTGAACGGACTACCGTCCAACCAGTCACGATACGATACAACGCAGCTTGCATTCATCGATAATGTAACTCCTCAAGTCATGTCAGAATGTCTCTTCACGTTAACGGCACTTTCCAGAACGCCACATGACCCGCGATTGCTCAACATTAACAAGGTAACGACACTGCCCTACTACACGATGTTTCACAAGATGCCCACTAGCAAACTTCTCACAAAGCACCCTATCTACCACAGCCCCTCTTGTCGTCTTCAGGAGGGTTTCGACGTCTTATCCTCCGGGCGCTTTCCTCGCGAGTCCTGTGCTGCTGACTTTCGCGGTGATTACGTTCCCGATATCCTGGTGCGTCTCTAGATGTACCTCGTTCTCGTGCTGGACTGCTTGATCGACTTCGGTTCCGTAATTCGCGATGCGCTTCATGATCATCCGCTTGTTGTCGCGCATGGCGGGGCATGGAGACATCGTGGCCATGACGCGGTGGTGGGGGCGGCGGCGGCGGCGGGCGCGACGAATATGCCCGATACGATCTTCGCGGATGCTCACTAGAGTGTTGGGACAAGCTCGGAGATGTTTGAAGATCCCCATTGTTATAGGGTCGTCCTGTGGGATGCCTGTGATGAGTATTTACACCTTTCCCTTTGTCGAGGTTCGTGGGGCTTTGGGTTTGGACACTGTTTTGCCATTCTGAGATTTCGCTTCTTCGCCCTCCTGTCTGCCTTTGTCGGGCGGGCTCTGCCTCTGGTGCAGCTAACGGCACGTCGTCGCCAACTATGTTCGCCCGGCCTCCGTTTCTTCCGGCTTCGTTCTTTGACTCAGTTGCTTTGGGTGGTCCTTCGTTGTCCGCATCCGAATCGTCGTCGGGTACTAGCCGCCCTGCATCTGTCCACACTTTGGCTAGAATCTTGTCTATGTCGGCCCATGCCTTCCGCCACCTGTTCAAACCGCGCGCAAGATCCCTATCGTAGTTCGCTATCGTTTCATCCATGATACCTTGGTTGGCTTTCGTTCGCTCGACACTTTGGGCTAACATCTTCAAAGTCTTCTTTTGGAACTCGGTCGGCTCTTTGTTTGGCTGTATTTCTGCGCACTTGGCGTTGAAGCGATGAGTGAACGACTCCAAAGAACCTTTGTTATCGGCTTGCTTCAAGCGCGTTTCGTGCTTCCATCTTTTGACGTCCTGTACTGCATGAATGTGACCACGACCTAATGCAAGAGCGGTCTGAATCTTCTTCTCAAGCTCTTCTGTTAGAACCAATGCCAAAGCCTCGCGTCTACCATCTCGTACTCTCTTGAGCCGCGGCCGCAAGGTACTCGATCCCGAGCTGTGTGCCGTTGGATGCACCCATATCTGACAAGCTCTTTCGGAGAAAGTTGTATCCAATTCTGCATCGTCGTACATGGCTATCGTCTTGGAAGATAGGATTCGTTGCGACAAGATGCGCGAAGCTTCCCTGCTTTTAAGCATCATGACAAGGCTAGCAGATTTCTTTGACCGCAACGCTGCTTTGTAAGTTGACAACAAAGGTTTGCTTAGTACTATCAGCCAGGCCAATTTCAATATATTCATTATGGAAGACTTCACAGTGTACGACTGCGCGAGTTGATTGGCTGTTGCAAGACACCATCGTCCACGTACATCCCAGAACTCGGAAGTGGGATCTAGATATACACCAAGTTTTCGAAAGCAGCCAGTTCTGTATCAATTAAGGATGCCCATTAGGTTGGTTCCATCCAAGGGGCAGTGGCAGTGGCAGACACAACTACTAGATGATCACGCTACATTCACTTACTCGTTGCACGGATCGCCCCAATGCAGCAGTGCACTACGTCAGGAACTTTCTGATTACGATGAATTGATCCACCCGGAGGGGGCAGAGCTTGCGCTACTGTTGCGAATCACTGCGCTGAAATCGACTACATCAAGTGCGCATTTCACTGATCCTTCCCAGATAGACCTTTCTACACAAACTAATTCTCGACCGAACCCTCAACCGAAATATCACAACTGTTTCGATCATTACACCTACCAAAACCCTTCAACACTTGCGCATCCGCCAAACATGTCGGGTCGTCGTGGTCAGGAAGGTAAGCCTCTCCCCTCTACAACTTCCAGAACTATCCTAATCAAGACAGACAAAGACAGTTCGCAAGCATCACGAGTAACACGCCCTAGAGGCTATGTAGCGAACTCTGGTCAGACCTTCGATGAACTCGAGGAGGTGGTCGTCGCCGATTCGGAAAGCTCGACACTGAGCCCGGCCAGCCCTCCCCCGCAACCTGAACAAGACATCGAGCGCGTACCGCAGCCTATTCACGCACCTTCTTCACGACCACAACAAGAAGCACGCGAAGCGAGTGTTGATAGCCAAGACGGGTATCATACACCTTCGGAGTTTCCTCAAGTAGAGCGCGAACCTGCTGCGAGCTCGCGAGAGCAACCTACACGCCCTCATGATAGGCAAACGTCCAACCATGCGCCAACCGAGCCGCAGTCTCGTCCGGATATTAACACAGCTCCTCCACTATCTCGTCAAGAAGAGCGTAGCTTAGTCGCCATTCCCCAAGACCAGAGCGCACTGCTCCATGAAACTGGTAGACATGTCGCCAGCACTCCACCGACCGGCCCGCGACCTCGTCTGGGTAACAGTCTAGCACATCGGCTTTTCGAAAGCTTCCTGCTCGCCCAGGATGAGCCCATTCCACCTGTTGACATGTCCACAAATGAAGGAAAAAACCGCTTCATTCAAGTCCTACAAGACTTCTTCCAGTACGCAGCGCGTCGACCAGAGTCAGATGGAGGTGTCGTCAGGCGTGGAGGCCTTGGGCTAGACATGGGCAACATTTTGACCGTCCTCTTTCCTGGATTCGCTGGCTTTACAGCTCTTGTCCTTTCCCAGCGCGCCAACAGCGTTCCTAGACAAGTCCGACGACCGCTTGGAACCTTCTTACGCAAGGGCGATCTGTTCTGGGCAGTCACCAACGAGTGGGTTGCTGATAGACACCAAGAACTTGGAGACAAATCCGCGCCAACCAACTATGGACCCATCTTGACAGCCTTCCGGCTTCAAGTAGTCGTAGACTCTGATCCAGACATGCTACATGTCGTCTACGGTCGCTGCAGACAGTTCAGTGGGCTGGAAAAGATTCCCGATCGTCAGAAATGGAAGAATCTTCGACTGCTTGACGAATCGCTACCAGACAACCAGCCTGGGAATGACAGCCCCCACGGCAACGCCCGAGTTCTGGTAGGAGATCAATGGGACAATTGTATGGCTATCAGCTCGCTTTGCCACATCGATGTGGTCGAAGTGCAGTCAATCACAACCATGCCTTGGGGATGGATCTATGCTGGCCGTCTATCGGGCGACGCACTTGCCATGTTAGACTACCTTCGCAAAGCGCATTTCAACAAGGATGCCGACATCGCTCCGGTGCCTCAGGGCATATGTCATCAAGCAGTATGTGAAGGAGTTCGCGGATTTGCTCCGCCTATCCACCCACCGAGGGAGAGCGAGTTTAAGAAGGCGAAACACAATCCGCGCCATCTTTTTCCAGACTACAAGGCGAGTGTAGAGCCCAATTGGGATGCTCAGCGCACAACTAGAGCTCAGCGTACTCGCAACCCGTATCAAGGATATGGACAACAACGCCGGCCCGGTGATCGAGGACAAGATAGGGGCCGCCAGGATCAGCGTGACGCCTATGGCCGGACCCGTCCAGATTCGCATCCGCGTCCGCGTACCCGTAGTCGTTCACCCCGTCCAAGGGACGACCATCGTCGAGCACGATCTCGCGATGACCGTCACTACCGACCAGAAAACTACGGAGGTCAGCATCCGCGCCGCCATCAAGACGATCGCCCTGCTGAGACGCGTCTCGGCGATCATGTCCATACTCGGCCTGTGTTCCATCCCGTGAACAACGTGATGCAAGATGGGCGATATCAGCCTCACGTTTACCACAACTATGCGTCGCGCGAGCACGATGACAACCATAATCCCGAGCGTGAGAACTACGAGGACGACCGTGGCCATGACCGAAATGAAGAGGGTGGCGCGTACCAGAATCCTGAGCCGCGCGATCACGACGACAACCGCAATCGCGAGCGTGAACACTACGAGGACGATGGTGGCCATGGCAGGCATGAGCAGGGTGGCGAGTACCAGAATGGAGATTTACTCAACTATGGTTGAGAGTACAAGAGGCCTCTCGTACGAAGAAGCCTCTTTGTCCCCTATTATCCGGATTCGGAGCGCGTGAATGGGTCGATGTCGGTATCTCATCTAAAGAGGTATTCTCGATATACCTTACGCTGAGCTTCAATTGAAGAAATGGGCTTGTTACCACCGAGATATAAAGCGAGGTCTTGTTCATTGTAAATGATGTAGAACAATGAAGTGTGGGATTCTTGATGGCGCGATGTGCTTTGTTCAAGCTTTTGTTATCGATGTTCCTTGACGACCGAGGGACGAGACGATGTCCGCGTGATTCTTTGTGTGATTTCCTGACTGCAAGACCCCTACGTTAAGTGACCTCGTTGTTCAAAGTGTAGTATATGCGAGCTTTAACAGGGGTATCGCAACGTGATAGCCTTGGTCAATCCTCGCTGTTCGTATGATGACTGCGTTGACGATGGTACGACGAGCCTAATTGCTGCGGCCGCAACATGGGCCGACAGCTGTCGCGTGCTGATCACAACGAAATTGTAGGTCTCGCCGCATCTCGAGTCGTGGTCCTCATTGATTCGCGAAAGCTGTAACACAGGATAAGTGAAGTCTTCGGACTCTAATGGCGCGGCGGACTTGGGGCACGAAAGTCCTAATAAAGACGTGTTCTCGTGTGCTTGTGTCCCGAACATGTCGCTTGCGACGAGAATTGAGGCGCAGAGGGATTGATAACCATCTGAAGAACGAAAGACTGTGCGATAGCCGTTTCGATTTTGATATAATAAGAGGAAAAAGGTGTCGAGGGGCGGAGATGCGAGACCTCCGACATGATCGCCTGGATCTAATCCAAAAACGAGGGGCACGGAGACACCAAACACGTGTCATGACATCACTCATAGCCTTGCAATCATCATGTTCTCTTTCTCCAATTCTTCGATTGGAGTTAGATGCATATCAAAATGATTGTATCAATTGTCTGCCATTACATACGATTACTTGGGAACGATGACACGCTGCGCCATGCCTCTCATTATCGCTTCCGATGGTCGCAGCTGCTAGGCGCTTTGCGTGCATCACGCTGCGACCTGCTACTCCTTCCGGAACCAAGCATCCTGAACAACCTCTTTCGCTGATGCCCTAGCGGATGGCTCTATTCGTAGCATGCTGCCGATGAGTGCGCCGACTCGCAAAATGTCTTCTCGGCTCATATCCTCGCGCCTTTCCCCATCAAAGTACATTTCCTCCAACCATTCTTGAAGTGAGCTAGTGGGATCGCTGTCATCCAATGTCTTTTCCATGGCATACCAATCCATCTTCCAACGATCCGGCAAATCGTCGCTGACTGTCTCAAGCATTTGACGGACAAGGCCTGCAGGCGTTATCATGAAGCTGTCAAACGGCGGTTGTCCGACAATGAGCTCGAAAAGCTTGATACCATGTCAGCTATTTATCCAGACTAGGGCTTTCATGGCAGAAGTTGGACTTACCAAACAACCCATGCTCCAAAGATCTACACGATAATCCACCTTATCTTTGAAGATAATCTCAGGGGCGCGAACGGGAAGTGGAGTACGCAGGGCGCCAGGACACTCTTCGTGTAAGAAAGATTGACCATAATCAATGATCTTGATCGAGCTGAAGGATGACTTGATGTCTATAGGGTAGGAAGTGGGTCTGACGAGATATCGAGGCATGTTAGGTCCTATTGGCTGGCCATCCTTTCTTTGGACAGCGCCCGTTTCGGGTCGTCCAAATTTCTGGAGGAAATCGTCTTTTCGCAAGGCTTGGAGCGAAGGGATCGTAAACGCTAGGTTGCGGGCATGCAGATCTGAGGACGATGAGCAATTGCTTCAAACACTGGCATCATACTGTACCTGCATGCGCAGATTTCCGCTCGTGCAGGAAGCACAAACCAAGCAAAGCTTGTTTCGCAATTGTTTTCGCAAGCGTTCCGGGAAGCCTTCCCATGAAATGCGCGTCGAGGTAATCGGCCACACTCGGTCCTAACAGCTCTAGCACCAGGCACTCATGGTTTCCATTTGGACCACTGATATGGAAAAAATCTATCATTCTCATGAGATGGTGGTAGCCAGGCTGATCCGATTGCACCGCCGCTAATGTACGCAAGACTGCAGTCTCTCGATTCTCATGGGTTGTCTCAGATACCGATATCTTTAAAGCGACATACGTTTGGTCCCTGGCAGCATCTCAGCTCAAGTCGTCGATGTTTCGTAGAAAGCGGAACCTAATATCGCGCGCAGCCCAGACAGTCGAGTATCCACCCCAGCCTAATTTGTGCAGGACTTTGTATCTGCCATTGCTTAAACGATCGCCCAGGTGAACGGGATGATAGCCACCCCTTTTGTAACGATGCAAAGGTTCAGCATCAATATCGCAACTATGTGTAGACCAATCCATCGACGAACTGGGCAGAGAAGGCCGTGCAAGCGTAGATGAAAGTGAACGTCGAGGCGCGAGTGCCGCCAAAGACAATCTGTTGACTAGCCCCTTCTGAGCTGATATAATTCGAGTTCGAACGACTATCCCGGCGACAATCATGCTTTCGATCATATGCTTGCGTTAAGCTGTGCGAGGTGTCTAGCTACTCTATGGTGGCGTGGAGATCAGACCTCGGGAGCCTTGAGAAGGGACCCGTGGACGCCAAGAAACTACAGTGCCGGGCCGCGAGTTGAGCCGGCGCGCGTTTCGAGCCACCCAAACATCACAACCAGCTATTCGTCCCAACTCCAACGCGCCACAACTCCATCAACACGCACCCGATTTAGAAAGCAACCGAATCAATCAATTCGCGCAAAGAAGGCGCAAGTTATAGCAAAAGGTAGAAATAAGCTCACATTCGCGCCTCCCACTCGTGATCGCTCCTGCTGCGCCGTGTCTCCAACACGCGTGGGAAAAACAGAGAAGACTCGTCTGGGGTTTAGACCGCTATTCGCATCCAATCATCTATCTAAATCTAACACAAACTCTCGCCACGGCTTTGATACGGATTGAAAAAGTCACGTATCGACATTCTCATGGACTCTGGAGTCCTTCCCGCGACTGCCTGCACACGCGGCTCTTCCTGAGCCCACCCGACAGTCGGAACTTCACGCGTGGAGTATTCACTCCCACCCTTTTGGTGTTCAACTACCTTCCGAGTCTTCCTTTCACTCGATTCACAATCGTCCCTCTTCCGCTTAACGCCACTGGGGCGATGAGGCAAGCCTTCACACGGTTCGGTCGGTTTCGGAGATGGCGTCTCTCTCTTGTTGTACTCTAGCGCTAATTGTCTCAGGCCAGCTTTGAAGTCCTGAGCCTGTTGCGACAATGGTACGGAGGTTTTAATAGCTTGGGCTGCCAATGCTTCGACGCTGTCGTCGATGCTTACATCGCTGAATGATTGCTCGACGTCATCTGCCATGGTTGCTGATGGCATAACGTCACACAAAGAGATTTGGCTACCTCCGCCTCGATAGCCGTCTAGTCTCTTCCAGTCAAGAAACGGTTTCGCTGCAATCTCCAGACGGGCTGGGGTGATCTCGCATGTGTCGCAATTGGATTCCGCCACACGCCACAGTTCCGGGTCACTCTGAACATGGGAATGAGATGGACCCGGCGAACGCGGACTCGCAAGACCATCATGTGAATTCTCGGATTGAGCTCGGTCATGGTGTTGTCCATGGTGTTGTCTACGGTCATGCCTTTGCGACCGTGAGCGGGACTGAGACCGATGTCGAGATTGTCCACGACTTCGCCCACTCGATCGTTCCTGCCTTCCGTGGTCATGGGTACGAGGCTCTCTTCTACGATGCCTGGGCCTGTTGTCTTGTCTTCGCGGTCGAGAATGAGACCTGGACCGAGACTCAGTGCGAGGATGTTGGGCATGATTTGTATTTCGCGATCTAGCCTCCCGCCTCTGTTCGCGGTGTGATCTTCGACGTCTTCTGTCTCTGGATCTTGAGCGATCACGCGGTTCTCGGTGTCTGGGTACCGAACCACTACGGCTAGATGCTTGATCAGGGTCATATTTATTGATCTGACCATCACGCACCCACAGGCGATCGAGTTCCTGTTGCACCGCAAACCAAGCATTTATCCATCTCTCTTTGCCTAACTTCACCGAGTCCTCGGCTAAGCGACGGTAATACTGGTAGTATTTTTTCGTCCTATGACACTTCTTCCGCTCTTCCAAAAGATCCTGCAGCTTGTATCTTTCTTGATCAGTTGCTCGTCCTGTCTTCTTAACCTTCTTTTTCATAACTTCTATCAGATGCTCCAACTCTTCCTCCCAAGCCTCGGTTCTGGCTTCAGCCTCGAAACGGCCTTTGTCTTCTTCAGCTACGCTTGCGGGAGTTCTCCAGTATTGGTGAGCGATGCATAAAGCTTTGCGTATCTTTTCCGCCAGTGGTTTGGACAGCACCAACGCATCAGGCGACTCTCGCCCGTCCTGAACGCGTAGAAAATGTGCTGATCCATCGGTGCATTCTATTCTCTCTCTGTCTTTCGACGTCCAACGACGATATATGCCTTTCAATTGGTTGGCGTGATATTCAGGGTCCCAGTCAT
Organism: Alternaria triticina; assembly: GCA_022609215.1. NCBI lineage: Eukaryota > Fungi > Ascomycota > Dothideomycetes > Pleosporales > Pleosporaceae > Alternaria > Alternaria triticina. The sequence goes on from JAGKPX010000072.1 coordinate 43,803, forward strand.
GATAAAAAAGGTGATTAGGCTCCATCTTGGCAGGTGTATAGATATCATGATGGCAAAACGAGTCGTGATGATATAGGCTTAAACAAAGGAGGCTTACAGATCCACGTATATCCGGATTCGGTAAACGCAGTGCGACTACAACAAAGACAACATTCTTCTTTCATTTAGACAACGGCCTTTCACACTCGCTAGCTCTCGACGGCCCAGCTCTATCAGAGAGATTGCCAGACTAGACTGGATCGAGCATACACAACACCACTGGTCACGTACCTCAGCCTGCGACTAGCAGATGCAACGACTTTCGACATTCACTGAGGCCAAGACAACCACGATGCCTGCCCCTATTTCAACAGAGCCCCCTCTGGGATTACAGTCGCTACCACTCCATGGGCACCTCAACTCGCCTGGACCTTTCAACCACGCCTCGACACTTGAACGGGATCGACCCCCATGCCTCGCGGGAGCCAAACCCCAAAGCAGCCTCCGGGCCTCGAACGTGCACAGGTTCCACAGGAGGTTGCCAAAGGGTCACCATACGATTTACGCAATGATCGTAGACCGGCCGAAGAGCACGATGACAATCGCGCGGAGGAGCAAGATCACCGCGGCCGCGACGGACAAGGCGATGAGCCCTCTAAACATGGCGAACCAGATGAGCCTCCTCGTCGTCAAAAACGATCACGCTCACGCACGCGCTCTCGTGACCGAGATCAAGGCCATCCCAGGAGCCCATCTAGGGTTGCAAAACGAGCCCGGAAAGGTAAACCTTCCCGGCCGCGGCGGGAACACCCAGCCAGAGCAGGCGATCGACCTTCCAGGAACGAGCATGCTCGAGGTCGCGATGCCCACCAGAAACAATCGCCCTCCCCTGAGCGTACTCCAGCTCCCCCCAAGCGGATTCCAGATTCCACCAAGCGGATTCCAGATCCCACCAAGCGCACTCCAGATCCATCCGATCGCACTCCAGATCTGCTACGCCTGTCTCCAGCTCCCGGCATAAGCTACACTGTGATAGACCACAGCAAGAACACAAGCTTTCAATGGGGACCGGCGTATGGACAGCCCCAAGATACGTGTCAGGAAGATCTGACGAAGCTACTCAAAACCGGGACTGTGATATCCGTTCGACATTGCGATTTTTCGTCCGACCCTGATGCGGATGTTGGAGAGAAGTTCACGTTGTCTTCGCAAGGACTGATATACATCAAAGAAGATGTCCCTTTTGTGGTTTGCCGAGTTGAACCTACTTACGTCACCGGCTGGTATTGTCGCAGCGTCGGTGATCGCGGCTTAGAAGTGCCTTGGATATCGGACTCGGAACGCGCAAAGTACATGGGAATGGCCACGAAGGACGACCCGAACGGACCTGGGGGAAACAACAGTCCGCACGCCCAGCTCCAAATGACGCGAAGGGGACACTCCAGGATGCTCAAGCCAACAACTCATGTCTTCGCTGGCGAGATATCAAGGGCCAAGGTTCCACCAAATGTCTACATCTGGGGCTGGCTCGCTCCCGAGGAATACTACCGTTTGATGAAACTGCACGAGTTTCTCACGGCATCTCCTGGATCGGCTGCCGGAAGGATCGCTTTGGTTCCAAAGACTATCGGCTTCGATATCGATGCGCTGAGTAGGTTACGGACAGCGGAGCAATCTTTGCATGTAGGCTTCGAAAAGAGAATCGCGGCTCTCGAGGCTCAACACAAGCCGAAGCCACCCACCGACGACACGGACGCAAACACCCGTCCGCCTCGGGCTCAGACAGCACCGGATGGGCGTAACACAGCTCCTATCGCGCGCGCCGGTGCCGGAGACGTTAGTACGACAAGGACGCCGCCGCCGCCACCACCACCACCACCACCAGCGACTGTGCAGGCTAATCACAAACGGACACGGCCAGCGCAGCCTCAACAACCACGGGCTGGGAATGGTACGAGGGACAGCGAATTCAATCCACCCACGGGCCCGAGAAACATGCGCGAGCGCGACCGTCAGCCTCGTTCGTCAACAAGGCCTCGTCAACCACCAAATCCTTAGGGCCACGCCAGTCTAGGAAAAAGCCGAACACCCTGGAGCCTACGTTGACGTTGGGTCACACACTTAGCAGGTCTTTGTCTTGATGTAGTCCGCAGGCCTGTTCAGTTGTCCCTTGTATGAGGTGGGGCAGCGTAACAAGTCTTTCAGACGGGTTGGAAGGAACAACGGGTGACATTGGTTCACACCAATCTCCAGTTCACAATGAGCAGCGCGATGTGCTCAAGGAACAAAGCGCGGAAGATTGTTCGTCGGCTTTAGGCGATACAGACCTCGGGAGGCACGAAGAGGGCCATACAGGTGTCCTGTTGATGTCAGACATGAGATGCGCTCATGAAACCAGGTTATATAGCGAGGATGTCGTTGCGAGGTCAATATTTTGCTGTGTATATAGGGGTCGGTATGACATTTTGGAATCGAGGCCCATGTTGTGTCTTGTATGGGAAAGATGCTTGCTATACGACTCAAAGAAGATAACAAATAGTCTGTTTGTACATAGAATGTAACATCATTATAACAAACGAATGAGGCTGAATGGCGCAAAGCTTGTGAAGGAAGGAAGGATGCGTAGATGCCCAAGCGACGATGCAGCTCCTTGCTCGCCAAGACCCCGGAGATTGCCGGCGCCGATCATCACAACTCAAGGAAGCATCGCTCGTGAACTTCGACAACTGCGCCAGCTTCTTCTCTACGGGCTATACAGCATGCCCCGTGTAGTCGCTCGTCACCTTCTCGTTCTTTCCGTATAGATTATAGATCTCCGTTCACACTAGCGCGTACACAGCTCCACCGCTTCCGCCAGCCACCGTCGCGCGCCTTCGATGGGTATCTGCTCGTCATGCCTGGGAGGGCGCAGGACTTCTGAGTCTGATGTAAGTCCCAAGGGATATCATACTGCGTTGCATAAGTACTTACCCCTCTTTACAGAACTCGGACGCCTCGCACCTACTCGGAGACCAGTACCAGCCCAACTATGGAACCGCCAGCAGCACCCACAACGCGCCCCAGCCAGACCCGGAGGAGCTTCGACGTCAGCGAGAGAACTTGGAGCGTATTTGCGCCGAGACGAATGAGTGAGTGCCGCCTTCCTTATCTCCGAGCGTTCCTTCCCCCAGCGGAGACCGCACCTTTCCACCGAGGAGGTCGCACCTTCCCTCAAAGGAGCCCGTACCTTCCAAGTTACAGGCCACAAAGCTCCTTAGACGTTCTCCATCTTCACTAGAACACATCGCTAATCCCATCCAGGCAACTAATCCCCGTCTCCCAACCGAGCGCCCTCCCCGAAGTCACCGAACAGCCCTCCAAGAACGACGAATACGCACACCTCTTCAACGAGCGCTTCAAGTCGATACGAAGCCAGCGCCCTTCCTCCGCCGGCAACGACGATGACGACGAGACGACATGGCTCGAGAACGCCATGGGCAACCAGGGCGAGGATGAGCTGGAGCAGATTAAGCCGGCCAAGGGGAAGCTGACGATTCAGTTTGGTCAGCGGTAGACACCTACGCGGCAGGTCGAGGTCGAGGGCTCGTTCGGCCAGTGCGGAGTCTTCAGCTGAGGCTATACGGATTTTTTCATTGTTTGTCGCATTCTGCATTGCATCAGCGCCATTACGGATACCCATAATCTTTTCCTTCTGTTATTCCTACGCCTCGGGATGAGGTCGTTTACGTACGTCTTCAAGTAGCATAATCATGTCTGCATCACTATGTCTTCCCATCGTCTGTTGCTCTTTCTTTTCTGCTCCTCAACAGCCGGCCTTGGAACGACACTAACACGAACCACGTTCTTCTTCAACACTAGTTTGATGCAATTGGTTTCTAGATACAAGCTCCTACGATAGTACTTCGCTATCCTAGGCGAATGCCAAGCTGATCAGACGAAGCCAACCAATGTAGACTCCCTACCCATGTGAATGGACTGATGAAAGTCCCGACAACTCTGTCTATCGCTGAAGATCTATCAACACAAGACATGCAAAAGCAATCATCGCTCAGGCCAATGCAACACCATCACCGCCACCACCTACCCTAAACAGCCTTAAACAACAAGTCCGGCGGCCCAGTCGCAGGCTTCTCATCACCCACACCCAACTCCGCCAGCATACTGCCAGCGCGCTCATCCATCAACTTGGCCAACTCCTCCCGAAACTCCGCATCGATGAAGTCAAGACGCAGTTTCAAGCCTGGTTGTACCACTTGCTGCTTCTCCGGGTCAAGCTTCTTGAACGTCTTCTTGCCCCAGACCAACGCGGCGCTCTCCATGGCGTTGAAGAGAGCTTTGTTGTCGTCTCCGTCCATGGTGTCGGCGTTGAGGTACTTTGTTGCCATTTGCTCTACGAAAGCGCCGACGGTGCATTCGTTAGCGTGCTGTTCGTCGGTCTTTTTCGATGGGTCAGCTTTCTCAGTGTCAATCACAGCTCTATACTCATTACTTACGCTCTGCTCAGCCAAGGACGCCACAGTCTCTTCTCCAGCTGTCTCGTCTGCCTGCTCTAATCCCATTTTCTCACGCAGATGCTTCTGGATGTACTTGTACGTCTCGCCTTGTGGCCTCGGTACACCACCTCGCTTGATGATATCGGGGATCCTCGAGGCAGGGTTCGACAGGACGGGGTTCTGGCGACTCAACAACGGCTCGTCGTATGGTGCGATGGCAGCGTCGTAGAGGTCTGGATCGCCCTTGTACTCGCCGCCTAGGTAGCCGTTTGACCTACCGCCACTGCGCACACTGCCGTCGACGGGGTCTGAGTGCGGGGATGGTGGATCTTGGTAGGTTGGAGCGGTGGTGGATCGTCGAGTCGCGCGTGTGGCAGGCGGTGTCCGAGTAGCGGTAGCGAGGGCGCTCTCGGCGAAGGTGAGTTCGGTCTTGCGCTTCTTGCTGGGTGTGGGTGAGTGATCGTCTGGCTCGAAGTCGTCTTCGGAAGATAGCTCGTCAACCTCACTGTCTAGAACAACCGGCTTCTTCCTGATCGAGCGCTTCTTCGCCGACGACTTCTGGGCAGACGCAGTAGTCTCCTTCGGCGCGGACTCAACCACTTCCTCCTCTTCCTTGACCTCGTCTTCTTTCTTCTCTTCACTCTCACGTACGGGTGTGCTGCTCGGCGCGGGCTTACGCCTCACCGTCCTACCCGCAGGAGTAGTACCAGCGCCAACCCCAGCCGCACCTGGCGTCGCCATATTACCATGAAGAAGACCTTTATTATTCTTCACCCGTTTCTCATAGCACGGCTGACAGACCTGGAATGTACAGCCAGGACAACGGCGCATGGTATCCATATTCCGCTGGTCGCACTCAGTGCACTTGGCCGTGTGGACAGTCACCCTACTAAACAGCGTCTCGTCGACAGTGCAGGGCTGGATTGCCGACGATGCTCCTGGGGTGCGGGGCGCGCGTGTGGGGAACGGGCTGCTGGATGAACGTGGGGTGTTGGGGAGGAGGGGGCGGTTACGTCGGCCTGGTGTGGACGGTGCGGGTGTTGTTGCAGTTGGAACCTTAGCGCGAAGGCCCGCATCTGGACCTGGTGTCGCTGGAGGATCCATGGCACCACGTGGTGAGCCTTGCTCTGCTTGCTCTGGTGGGGGTGGGGGTGGGTCGGGTGCTGTGTCGCTCATGTTGTTTAGTTGCCTTGTCCTTGCGGAGGATGAGTGTACTGAGGGTTGTATCGCAGTACTTTGAACTGCTGGTGTGGACGCCGGAAGAAAAGTCGACGGTGGGGGATATATACTTTGAAAATCTGAGACTGACAAAGGGTCTCAGTAGTCGCCTGAGACTTTCTTGGTGACTTGCCGCTTGGGCCGTTGTCTTTGGTTCAGAGTCCGTAATGAGAATATTGATTCAGGAAGCTATTGATCGCAATGGTTGTGGACGTAAAAGCTTTGCTCTCATCAATCTGAACGGAGTTGGTGCTTTACGCTCGGACTAACGCGGGGTATAATGACGCGAGATTCAGGCGCCAGAGTTGTAGAAATCGAACCGGAATGGAATGTCGGGTCCGGGGCGAGCGGGTTCAAACGGGGGTGACTGAGGATTATGGGTGGCGGGATTCGAGGATCGAGGGTAAATATTGCTCGTTCGAGTGTTTGAGAGAGTATTCACTGACTGGGACTGGGGCTGGGATTGTTCGAGGCCTTGGTTGAGGCTTTAAGATAGACGGATAGAGACGGGTGGAGAGTGGGATGTATGTAAAAGTACAGGTGCAAAGAGCAGGAAGAAGACAACCACCGCAACCACCACCAAGCTATATACAATCCTTCCGACGCGCTATGTGAAGAGAAGGATAAGAGATAGCCAGCCGACTCACATACACGACGGAAGCGGGCTGCACAACGAACAAGAAGCCGAAGGCGAACGAAGGACCAGTCATTGTTGATTATGTGAAGAGGAAATAGTTCTTTATAGAACGTGTGACATGTCACATCTGTCATAAGTGGTATTGGAGTCATAGAGTATTGCGTAGCATTCACATCCAGGGATCGAAGGGAGCTGCGTGCGTTGGTGGTACGGTGGCAGGTGCAGTGGGGAGATGGTGACAAACGGTGGGGATGGGAGTTGGGGCTCGGGTTACTGGATGGGGTAATCGTGGTCGTTGCAAGGCGTAAGCGGGGATGATATTGTTGGGTGTACGTAGTGAACTCTGAATTTTGCGTCTTTGATCTGTAGGTCAAGTTTTGTGACTTTGGAGTGGTTCGTGGTGCACTTAGATGTCTCGAAGTGATGAGCCACTCACAGCTTCCGCGATATAACCAATAGGCGTACGGAGAAAAAATTCGAATGTCAAGCGTCGCTGCGATGAGAGACTGTAGTTTCTTTGGAGTCTTTGTATATGTGTTGGGTGGGGTGTGGTACGGTTTCCAAAGGACCCTGGGCCGGGTCGCTGTTGGATGGCTGTGGTCGTTGGATGGCCCCATCTTTGCCATGCGAACGTGCGGATCCTGCGGGCCGATCTCGCAGTGGATCTAGATCTGTTGGATGTCGTGCCACATTGCATAATCGATGGCTTTGCGATGCTACCCTGGTACTGACAGAGGCGTGCTTGACATCTGGACCAGACTTCGGAACCGAGGATGCAGATGTGCTGGGTGGATCGCAGCAGCATCAGCGACGCTTCTGAGCGTGGAAACAGTCAGTCTTGATATCAAACGCGGTGTCGTAGTCATGACGTGGCGACAAAAGCTCGGTACAGCATTCTCCCAGACCAACGGCGTGAGGCTCTTGCCAGTCGCTAGTGAGGCTCTCGTGGTGACTAGCAAGGCTGCTAGAGGACTGGGCGGTGTGCTTGTCTGACAAGAAAGCTAGATCAAACGCTAGGAGTGGATGCCGTTGATGGTATTCAAGTCGACGTGTCGTGCATTGCGGATCTACAGAAAGCATGCACGGTACCTGAGGAAGTGCAGCCTCGCTTACCCAATGCGGCGCAGAAGGAACTCGCATCTTGCAGATGTGACACCTGCAAGGAGCCGCATCGTCCATCAAGTCCAACCCCGCTATGGGCCGTGAACCATTTTCCCGAAACTCTTTTGCCGCCTCGAGCGCCGACGGTCGTTCTGCCGCCATGGCTGTTGTGTTGGGTGCTTGCTTCTGCCTAGAGCGGGGTCTCGCCGCTTGATGACGGCTCTAGAGAAATTTGGGGGTGTGCGGCCTCACCGGCGACTCTCTTGGAAAATGCAGCGCTATATATACATCGTTGCCGCTTCTTCAGCAGCGGCGGCACCGGAGTGTCGCCGTACGCTGTACGCCGCATCAAGCAGATAGCTGGAGACGGCGGTGAGTGGACTGCATGGTGATTGCAGTAGACCTAACAGCGGGCACTAGCCACACCGACTAGGCTAACAAGGGCGCGCAGCTTCTTCAGTTCGGAATGCGCAAAGCGCGACAACCAAACATCGCGCGTCCATCAACAGACCGCCAAAATCATCAAGCGCGCGTGACAGTCGACTGCGCGGAAGTTTGCGCCGCGCAATCGTATAACTCTGGAGGCTGTCGCAAAGTACGCGCCGCGGGCTGTTCGAAACCCAGGCCTTAAGCGAAGACAACCCTGCCCATCACGACAGCATACACATACTCCATTCCTCCTGGCTGAGCTCGCCGGGTATTCTTAAGCGGAGAAGAGCGTTGTGGCGGTGCGGCTGAAGACCATATCACCAAATCAAAAGCTTGGGGCTGCAGCCTCTGCCTCCTCGCAGCGGCCGGATTCGCACACCACCAAGCACCTTCCTCTCGGCGGCCTGCCCTTGCCAGTTCGAGACCTGGTGTGCGACCTACTCCCAGGCCTCCAACAACCGTGTGAGACGATAAAGTCGCCTCCCACGACCTTGCACAGACCGTGTATCTGTGCGCAGCCATAAGTGTCTAAGACAGACGCTACGAGAACAGGAACATCAACGAAGAAACGAGCTCACGATCACGACTACGACCATGGATCAGCCAGAACCCGCGACACCGCTTTACCCGGCCATGGCCCTCCTCAACTACATGCATGCGCCCACCGTCGGCTTCTACTACATGGGAGCTTGCGCATTCAGTTTGTGCATACTGCAAAAACCACGGTTAGTATCAGCAAAGAGGCGGTGGAGCATACTTATCGCCATGCTCACAATACTGGTTGCGTACATCACAGAGGTACTTTACTACTTCAGCCGGTCAATGAGCGATTGGAACTACGAGGCACCACAACCTGCAGCAATCCGCTGCTTAGGGTCGATACTGGTCTGGAGTCCGCTCGCATATATACTCTGGTCGAGCAAGGCGTTACGGTGGCACGCTTACTTTGGCGCATTCGTCCTGCAATTCGCTTTCGAGACTACAACATGCCTTATAACGGCATTTTCCATCCCGGAGAAGGGTCGGCAGAAGAATGCGCCTTTCGTGATTGACTGCGTCAGGGCGTTGGCTTCGCTCATATTACTTCTTGACGCCTTCATCATTTTGGTCACCAAGCAGGCGGTGGTCAGCACAGACGAGGAACGCCAGTCTCTGCTAGGAAAGCAAGCGAATGGCTCATCAACACCCAACGGCAACGCTGGATATGGCACCATCCCTACTGGAACATCGAGCGATGATGAGGACGCACCACCGAAGGATGATGACAAGGATATCAAAGAGCAGCAAGCAAAGCGTCTCGAAGAGGAGGGTGGCTGGTTCGGATATCTCAAGGGTTTCGCCGTGTTCTTGCCTTACCTGTTTCCGAGGGACGACTGGAAAGTCATGGCTTGCCTGGGCATACGACTTATTCATATGCTCACAGAGCGCGTTCTCAACTTGCTTACTCCTCGCCAAATCGGTATCATCACGAACGAATTGCAGCACTCATATGAGACTCAGAGTGGCGTCATGCCGTGGAAGGATATCGGCCTCTGGATCTTGTTCTCATACATCAACAGCTATGCTGGGCTCGGCATACTCGACGGCATCGCAAACCTAGTCATCTCGAACTCTGCGTATCGGCGCATTACTTTACTCGCGTATGAGCATGTCCTAGGTCTATCCATGGACTTCCACACCTCGAAAGACTCCGGAGAGGTTCTGAAGGCTGTTGAACAGGCGTCGTCTCTAAACTCGCTCATCGAGATGGTTCTGTTCGATATTGCGCCCATTCTGCTGGACCTCTTCGTAGCCATGTACTACGTGACGCACTTGTTTGACGCTTACATGGCCTTCATCATCCTCTTCATGGGCGCAGCATACATCGTAATCGGATTCTACTTCACGACGCTCTCTCAGCCGAAGCGAAGAGACTATGTCGAGAAGCAGCGTACTGAAAGCTCTACGGTCAATGAGACTGTCCACAACTGGCAGACGGTCGCTTACTTCAACCGACTGGTGTTTGAACACAAGCGCTATGCCGAGAACATCATGAACACCATCTCCGCTCAATACGCATACTACTTCCGGTCTATGGGCGGCCATGCGGCACAGGACGTTCTGACAACTCTCGGATTCGCCGGTGCTTGCGTCTTTGGTATGTCGCAGATTGTCACTGGCCGCAAGCCAGTTGGTAATCTTGTCACCCTGATCATGTACTGGCACACAATGACATCGCCTCTATACGTTCTCTCATACAGCTACCGCCACATCTCTAGCTCGCTCATTGATGCTGAGCGCCTTCTGCAGCTACTCAATACTAAACCTACAGTTGCCGACCAAGACGGTGCGAGAGACATTGTGGTTTCGGCGGGTGAAGTCGAGTTCAAGGACGTCGACTTCCACTACGACGAACGCAAACCCATCATCAAGGGCGTGAACCTGAAGGCGGAAGGTGGACAGACCATCGCCTTCGTTGGTGAGACAGGAGGCGGCAAGTCCACAATGCTCAAACTGCTCTTCCGTTTCTACGACGTCACCGGCGGTTCAATCATGATCGATGGTCAAGACCTACGTTCAGTTACGCAAGCCAGTCTCAGGAATGCTCTTGGTCTTGTGCCGCAAGACCCTGTTCTCTTCAACCAGACCATCCGACAAAATATTCGCTACGCCAAACTCGACGCGACGGACAAGGAGATCGAGGATGCCTGCGCCGCCGCTGCCATTCACGACGATATCGTTGGCTTCCCCGACGGCTACAACTCCAAGGTTGGCGAGCGCGGTGTTCGTCTCTCAGGCGGTCAACTCCAGCGCATAGCTATTGCTCGTGTGCTCCTCAAGAACCCCAAGATCGTCATGCTTGACGAAGCCACCTCAGCAATCGACTCTTCTATCGAGGCACTCATTCAACAAGCGTTTCGCAAACTTAGCCAAGGCCGCACGACCTTCGTCATTGCGCATCGCCTCAGCACGATCGCTGATGCGGATCAGATTTTGGTCGTAGAGAAGGGTGAGATCATCGAGCGGGGCACGCACCAAGAGCTGCTGAAGAACGAAGCTGGAAAGTATTCAGAGCTCTGGTCGAAGCAGACTGCAGGGCACTTGTCGAAGACGCCATCAAAAGAGGATGTCAAGAAGGATGTCGCGACAAAGGACACCGAAGACACGGTGACCGAAAACAAGGACACCGAAAACAAGGACACCGAAAACAAGAAGACGAAGCAAACAGATGAGGCGACAGCAACGGCGGTAGAAAGGAAAAGCGATAATGAGGACACAACAATAACGAAGCGTAAATGAGCATAGCTTGCTATCTAGGGAGGAACGTAATTAGGGCTTTCGGCCACGTAGTATCGCGATACAGCAACGCGAATCGCATTAATCGCAGCCCATACAGTTGCTCAAACACGCATTAGAGGTTGTAAGGCAGACTATGCATCGCATTGAACGAAACATGAATATCTTACATTTGCACAATATGAATCAAATTAAATCCCATAGCGTTATCGTAACAGTCCACACATTCAAGAGCCGGAAACGCCATCCATCCATGCATCCCCCGGCCCAAAAAGACTGAACCCAACATATCTTTAAAACATGTTACACCGATCACTTCCCCGCGAACGCACCATCCTAGTCATCGCTATCATACTCGTCATCCTCAGCAAGCAGCGCAGGGTACTGGCGGCGCCTGAGATCCTGTTCAAGACCGCCGTCGCTTTCCGGGTCGACATAGCCGCCGCCGCCTACAAGGCTTAGGAGCACGGGGAGGAGGATGAGAGCGTGAGTTGAAGCCCAAAGGACGAGGGCGACCCAGACGCGGAAGTAGTAGATTTCGAAAATCTGAGGACTTGTTAGCGGGTGGGAATGGAAAGGGAAGTCGGGGTGGGGGGGATCTTGGTAACATACCTTACTCCTCGTGAAAGCCAAGACACCCACGCCAAGGATCTTAGTGATGGTGATACCGCTGATGACGCTGCTTGCGACGTTGACCATGGCAGTCCAAGCGCGGGCGTCACGGCCGCGGAAGCGGTGTCGCGGTGCCTTTTCCATGGTAGCGCGGCTGGGGAAGGTGAAAGCACGGGCAATGTGTGCGGTGAACTCGACGCTGATGCCGACGCAGATGATGAGGTTGACGAGCGACACAGCGTTAAGAGATACGCCGAGGACAGCCATGGAGCCGATGATGGCAGAGACTGTCATGCCGACTACGAGGGTGACGACGAGACCTGTGGCTAGGGAGCCGAGCATGATGGTGGTGATGACGAGGACGGCGGCGAGGGCGGAGCCGATGAGGGCGCCGGCAAGGCGGACGATGGTCGTGTATTGGTCGAAGAAGATGTAGAATTTGGAGTAGGGGAAGACTTCCGTGTCGACGTCCTTGGAGATCTCTTTCGAAATGCGACGTGCCGCGGTGTAGGCAGAGATGAAGTCGCTCTGCGAGCGGAGAGGCGTGTGCGAAGTGCGGAAGTGCGATGCGGGGATGGTGAGGTGCTTTGAGTCGATGACTAGGGCGTCAGAGTAAGCAGCCTTTCCACCTAGCGGGCAGTCTTCTGTAGTCGGTGCGTCGATCCAGAGTTGAAGATAGTGGATGAACTCCTCGCCTTCGGGCATGCCCGACAAAGTCATGTTCCAAGGTGGTTCACGACCCTGGAAACACGGCTTGCCCTTGTCGTCGACGCAGCACTTCTCGTTCTCGGGGTTGAGCCATAGGAAGAAGTCATCAAGCCAGTTGGCGGCTGAAGCTGCGAGATGGGAGACCTCAGGTCGCTTGCGCTCCGCTTCGATGATGTTGGCCAAGCTCTCTCGGTCGCAGGTGGAAAAGCGTCCACAAAGCTCCTTTTGAGGCTTCCGTTCGGTAACGTTCAGCTCCTTGGTGACAAAGTAGACTGGCGGGCCCACGTCAAGGTAGTCGTAAAGATCGTTGAAGTAAGGAATGAGATAAGAATCGCTGGGAATAGCAATGCGTTGATCAAGGCCTAGCTCCACACTTGGGAAGAGTGCGATACCAGCTGTGAAGATTCCGAAGAATAGCGCAATGATGCCGACCTTCGTCTTCTTTCCCAAAATCGCTGGGGCATATGTCTTGCGGATGAACTTCTGTAATGCACCCTCCTCGCCAGCGCCGTATCCCATGCCGCCATTTAGGTAGCCGGGATCAGCACGACCAACACGAACACACGGGAAGCAGTCAGCTCGGTTGTTTTCCACACGTTGCTGGTTCAGAGCGAGGACAGCAATGAACATGGTGACTTGAAGGATAGCGTTGATGAAGACAGCGCCTGCGGCGTACGCGGCGAAGTTTCGCACGGCAGGCATACCTACGGCACACCCAAGGGCGAATGCGGTGGTCTCTGTGAGCGCAGAGAGTAGAATAGAAGGGCCCATGCGTCCAAGTGCACGTGATACACGTTCTGGGATGCTGCCTTCGGGGTGGCTGATGTTGATGCGCTCAAACTCGTGGACAATGAGGAAGATGTTATCCACACCAACAGCTAGAACAAGGAACGGAATGACCTCTGCGATGATCAGGGTGACTTTGATACCGGCTGCCGAGAACAATCCAACCGATGCAGACACAGACATGAGCACAATCAAGATACCGACAGTACCGAGCATGAACTTGGACTGCACAAACGCGTTCGCGGGGTTGCGAAGAACGGATTTTACGGTGAGCGTGGTAGAGCCCAGAGCCAAGGATGCGTACAGGAACATGATGATGTAGCTGATGACCACGATCTTGGCATCCGTGTTGGTGCTCTTACTCAGTTCCTGCTCAAGACTGACCTCAGTGTTGAAGCTCAGTCGGAGACCTCTCTTGTGAGCTTCATCGGATACGAACTTGAGGTAGTTCTTCATCTCATTCTCAAAGTCCATGGCGCGCTGTTCTTCCGGGGTGCCCTTGGGGAAATTCTGCACAACCCATGTAACGACGAGCGCTTTGGCGTCCAGAACGGTCTTGTTGACGCCGCCAAAAAGAAGATGAGGGTCAAGCGGCTGCTGGAAGGTTGGCAAGCACTGAGAAGGATTGTCGACACATTGCAGTAGATCGTCTTGCCAGCTGTCGGGAGAAACATTGGCAAAATCGCCTTGGAAGTATCCAGTCACAGACTGAACGACACAGTCGTCGCCTACTGGCTTGAAGCAGACCTTGTCGAGAGTCACACCGTGCTCGTAAGACTTGAGACGCTGGATCTGGTTCTCTACGCCAAACCACCAATCCAAAGTCTCGTAACTGAGAACGGGTCCGGCTTCTCCGTGGGTATCGTTGACAAGGAAAGCCTGTTCAGCACGGAAGAAGGGGCCAAATTTCTCATCGAAGAAGGTCTTCTCTTGCGCGGCAGCGGAATCAGGAGAGACCCATAGATTGACAGGGTCGGTTTCGATCTGGAAGCGCAACCATCCCAAGCTCATCAGGCCAACCACAATGACGCTGGTGATGATGGTAATGGCAGGGAAGCGAGCGCAAATGTAACCAAGACGGCTGAACATGCGATCGCACCACGTGTTGATGAAGTAGTGTTTAGTGGGGCGATCCAACATGCCAACGTTGTGTACGATATCACCCTCATCTTCATCGTCGCTAGGGCTCGTGTCCTGCAACAGGCGCATACGCTCGGTCTTGTGTTTCGAGTGATTCTTGTAAGCGACGTGTCCTGCGACAGCAGTGCAGAGCAAGCCGAGGAAGAATGAGTAGATGATGATGACGGCGAATGATAAGCAGGGCAGCAGACCAACGTGGCATTGCTTCTCCTCTTGCACTTCTGGCAGTTCAGTGCATGATCCACCACAGTCGAGGCAGGCGCAACGATACTTCTCGTCGTCAGTGTCGCATGGGTAGGCGTGCTTGTTCATGGCATCCATTCCAGGAAACTCGTCTTCGCTGGGCCGGGGAAAGTTGATCTGGAAGGGCGAACCCAAAAACTTCTTGTCGCCCAGGAACTTGAGGAATTGTGTATAGTTCTTCGCGCCACCTCCAATAAAGTCCATAGCTTTGCCATTTGTCGCACCGAATTTGACATCTTTGCAGCTGTCATAGAAGGTTGACGCGTACTTGTCGGATACCAGGTTGTCTAGTTCGGTGACCAGGTACTTGTCTCCTTTGGGCTCGGTTCGCGTGACGTTGATGAAGGTGGATTGGTCGGGAGAGCAGGTGAACGTGCAGAAGAGGTTGTAGAAGTTCTCCTTGCAGGCAGGGCATGCGTTTATGATGGGCGTGGCGCGGTCGAGGTTTGTCTTGAGGGCGTCGAGTTGGTCTTCGTCACAGCAAATGTCTGTGTCTGACCACTGACTGCCGCAGATGTCGACCAACTTCTTCCGCACATCGCTCTCCGGCGTCTCGGCCGGGCCGTTGTCAGGGCAGGGCAGCTCTGACCCGAAGAAGCTCTGCTTCCCGCATTGTCCGCGGATCGCGCACCTTCCCTTCTCGTGTTTCGACGTCAGGTCTGGCCCTGCGAGCGCTGATCCGGTGAGGATGGAGAGCAGGCCAAACGTCATGGCCTTCCATCCTCGCGTGCTTGGCTGCACCATCTTGTGCGATGCGCCGGAGCGCTGAGACCGGTCGCGATGCGATATCGTGCGAAGAGCTATGTGCGACTGAATATGGAAGAGTGCGAAGGAATCGACGATGTAAAGGCGATGGTAGACGATGGGTGGTGAGGACTACACGTTCGAGCCGAGGTGGCGGGTGAAGCTGTCGAGAGCTATGTACGAGGCGAACGCGGTCCAGGAGCGTCTAGCACTCGCGCGCTGTCATAGAGCTAGTGAAGGAATGCACACGGAATGGGATGGCGTTGTAAAGAAACAGCTCGCTGTGAAGAGTGTTGGTGTTGTGGTGAGGCGTGGGCGCACAGGCAACCGCAAGTGTCTGGGGTGCAGACGTCACTGCTCCAGCTTGGATAAATGGCGCGCGCCGGCCCAGGAACAGGAAGCTTGGGCCCCTTGTCACGCGTCTCAGCCACCCAACACCAGTCCACATGGTCCAGGTTATCACAGTCTTCACCACATTGAAATTCAGGGCAGTCTGTATATTGAACATTCATTCATGCGCATGGTATCGTAAATCCGTGTCTATATCCTATCCTACCATCCCATGCCTAAATCCATCACGTGTGTCTTTCGACGGGTATCCCTCTCTTTTAGCAAAACGAAACCTTCCTACTTGCGCAGATGCTGCACCAGCTCAACAAGCTGCGAGCGCGTCTCGTCCTCGAGCTGGTCCTCAGGCGGGCCGAGAACCTTCTCGAACACGGGCATCAGCGTAGATGTGAGCTGCTGCACAGTGGGCTCGTTGAGTTGGTAGAGCTTGACAATCATGCCAAACACAGGCTTGTTCTCCTCGTAGTCCTCGCGCAGAGGCAGGAGCTGCACCAAGCGGGGCAGTACCTCGGCAATGGGAAGCTTGCCAGGGTGCTTCGCGATGAATCGGCTGACGCATCCAGCTGTGTTGTCAAGAAGGCGTGCTTGGTCCTGAGCATCGAGCAGAGGCTCGAGCTTGGAGAAGATGGTAGGCAATGATTTGAGGATCTCGTCGTCATTGGTCGTCTTCTCGCACAGGAGGCCAATACCGTAGACAGCATTGGACTTGGTCTCTGGGTCCTCATCTGAGAGGCGGTGGAGGAAGAGCTTCAGCATGCTAGTGGTGTAAGGAGTGCAGGCGGCACCCATGTTGCCGACACACTCAGCAATAGCGCCAACGGCAGCGGAGCGCTCGGTGGATTCCTGGCTGCTGGCGTACTTGACGATCGGCTTTTCGAACATCTTCCACAGCTCAGCGAACTGCTCGCCAAGTGCGACAGAGAGACAGGTGACGGCCTCAAGGGCTGTCTCAATCACGAGCCAGTCGTACTCGGAGGATTCATCCATGATCTCCTCCTCAGCCTCGTCGCCGAGATCCTGCTGGCAAGGGTGTCGCTTGGTGATGACAGCAAGCAGGTGCTGGCAAAGATCAGGTACAACGGTGCCGTTGTCGGTCAACAAGATAGCCGGTCCGCAGACCTTGAGGGTAGCCGCGACATCACGGTTGATGTCGGTGACAGTGCCACTGGAGAACGTTAGCAGATTCTCAGGTATGCATCATGTATATGTAGTAGTGTTGGGAGTTGCTCAGTCGTGATTTCGCTTTCACCTCAAGTGCACTTTGGCATCGGAGTGAGCTGGGATTAACGACAGTTGTGTCATCTTTGCAACGTGTTCCAGAATTGAAAATAGAAGGTACATACCGGTCCATCTCGTCTTGCCAGATTGTCATGGTGGCAGTCATGACGAGGTTGCCCAGCTTCTTCAGCTCATCGGGAATGTCCACCTTCAGAGGAAGACCAGGCTGCCACTTGGCCATACCATCGCCCTCGGCCATGCCGAAGAGGCAGGCAAAGGTGCGCCAGAGCGTACTGATAGCGGCCTTGCGGATACCCTCGTAGGAGTGATCGACAAGTTCGAGCAGCTTGGTGACAGTCGACTCCATGTAAGGGATGAATTCACGGCGGGTGTGGGTGATGATGTCTCCGAAGACTTCAGCCGCAATCTCCTTCTCCATGGCAACAGCGCTGACGCCCTCGAGGTCGTCCCAGTCATCGTCGTCATCGCCGGCCATGAGAGCTTCGTTCAAGTCGCTGTCATCGTCGTCGTCATCGCTAGCAGCTGCGACCTTGATCTTTTGGCCCTGGATGGTAACTTCCTGGCCGGCGAGGTCTGCTGCCTCCTCGCCGAACTCGAGATCAAGGTTGGTCTCCTCCTGCTCAAGGCAGTCGTTGAGTCCCTTGACAATGCCGGCAAGGTACTTGGCGAAACCCTCCTCGTAGACCTTGGCCAGGACACTCCAGAGGATGTAGCTGGTCTCCCTGAGACGGGGGTGGTCCAAGTGCAGAGCTTCCTCGGAGGCCTCCATTAGTGGCATAACGTATGGCTCGAAAGGCTCTGGGCCGACAGCGGACGCAATCTTGGCCATGGAATCGCAAGTGACACCGCGGAGATCGAGCTCGTCTTGGCTGTCCTTGATCCTTACGTATGGCGAAAGCTCTTGCATGGTCTGGGCGAAGAAGGGGATGAAGGCCGTCTCAGCGGCAGAGGCGATGGAGCCAACGGCACCGATAGCTGCGCTCTTCACCTTGAGATCCTCGTGGTGGAAGAGCTTGCTGAAGCGTGGGATGAGTTCAGGCACGTACTTGCCAGCGTCCTCAGGCTCGAGACCCTCGATGAGAGAATCGATAGCATGGCAGCTACCACGGACAATAGAAAGGTTGCGCTCGTCATCCGAACCCTGCATGTTGTTGGCGGCGAGGTCGAAGTTCTTGATCATGGCGGGGATCAGGCGGGCGTGCTCCTTGCCAACGTCCTCGGCCAGGTCATCAGCCAAGCGAGCGACACCGTTGAGAGCGGCAGCTCGGACCTTGAGCTCAGGGTCCTCCAACAAGTGCAGAACCATGGGCATGATCTCGTTAAGCTGGGTAGCAATGAAGTCAGGCGCGCCCTCAACACACATGCCAAGAGCCAGAATACCGGCTTGACGGTAGTCGGGGTTCTGCGACTGGAAGTAGTTGCCAAGGTTCTTGAGAAGAGGAATGACAACTTGGCTGGGAGGTAGGCTTGAGGCAAGGATATCGAGGAGTCCAAGAGCGGAACGGGCAGGAGTGACATCCTCCTCCTCGCTGGAGAGGTCACCGAGCTCGGTGACGATGTGGAGAGCCTTCAAGGTCATCTCCTCACCAATCCTCAGACCCTGCACCTTGAGCTTCCTGTAGCGAACGCATTGCATGAGGAATGCGAGCGCCTGGGAACGGTAGTCGTCTTCGACGTTGGTGCTTGACGCAAGCTCGAGCATGAAGCGGACGAGATCGCCAAAGTGCTTTGCGAGAAGCGCGGACTCGCAGCCAAGAAGAGTCTGGAAGACCTCGAAAGCTTGCATGGCGCGGTCCTCGTCACCCTCATCGACAGTAGTCTTCAGAACGTTGACCATGCCAGGGATAGACTCCTGGAACAGAGCAAGCTCCTTGGGGCTCTCGTCAGGCTCAAGCAACATAGCTAAGCGACTGAGACCAAGCATGGTGTTGATCCTGACTTCAACGCTCTGGGGGTCTTGGATGGTGGAGCTGAACAGCTTGTACAGATCGGCTTGCTTGCCGGGGAACGAGTCGCCCGCTGACTCAAGCGTGGTGAAGATGATGTAGGTACCGACTTCACGATGGCGCGCCTCGTTGCTGGTGGCAGCCTGCTGGAGGTAGCCGGGTAGGTCAGCCCACTCGCCATCTTCGAAGTCTTGCGACGCGATAGCCGAGATGACGCGGGCAGCAGAGTGCCGTGTGAGAGTCACGTCCTCGTTCAGTGTGAACTGGAACAGTTGGTTGCGGAGAGAGTTCTTCTGGTCCGCAGGCAGGTTGGCCCAGTGCTTCGTCACCAGCTTCCTAGCCTCGACGGCCGCCAGTTGGCGGAGCTGAGGCTTGGGGTGGCCGCAAAGGATCTGAAGGAGGGCATTGAGAGAGGCGGGGGAGTTGTAGTAGTTCTTGTTGAGGGTAGAGGTAGCGGATTTGACACGCTCGGTGTCGGCTGAAGAAAGTCAGTCCAGGTTCTGTGGTAGAGCGGGGTTGGGTAACATACGCTCCATGAGGCCCTCGAGCAGCTGGACAAACTGTTGCTCGTCCATGGCGATGCTCTCACGGTGTGGTTGTGTAGAAAGCAAGGCTGTGGTGATCTATCGCGGGGCAGCGAAGACCTTTGATATTTACAGTTGTGAAAAGAGCGCCGCTCGATAGAAGAAGGTGGGATTTCAACTTTTTTAGTGGGTCCAAAAATTAGGGTCCAAAAGTTAGGTAAGCCGGTTCACCGACCAATGGCAAACGAGCGCGGCAAACTCGAGAAACAAACGCTGCACGAGCACGTAGCAGCGCGGAAAGCCTTCGGTGGGGACCCTCCTTTCGGTGTCCCTGTTGGCTAGTGGTCGTAGAGTCTGACCTGGTCCGTCGGTAGACTGCGCTGAGGATCGACTGCGCGAGCTGGCAGAGGTTCTTGAGCTCGAGCATTGAAGCTGCTTCGTAGAGAGACTGAAGAAAAGCCCTAAGGAGGAAGAAGTGTGTCAAATGCCGTCATCTGAAGTTGGTGACAGCTCTTCAGGTAGCTAGGAGACGAGGCCGCGATGGCTGGCAGTGATGCCAGGTGCATGCCAGAAGGTAATGCAGAGGGAAGCCATCTTTTCAGAAGCTTCCATGACAGAAACGAGATGAAGAAACAGCGATACCATGAGGAAACAAAGTTCAATGGATGGAGGAAGCTGGGGGAGCTGGAGATGTAGAGGTTCCAGACAGCTCCAACGCGACTTGATAGGACGCGCTAGGCCAGGGTCTGTGCGGCGGAAAGCTGTTAGCAAAAACAGAAGGAGCAACGGCAGACCAGACAACTCGCCGCTGCCATCACTAAAGAGGAGGCTCTTCCACTACATTCTCTCTTACTCCGAAATTGTAATACCCCACCCCATCTCCGCCGCCCACCCCAGCCATCTGCATACCTCACCAGGACACGTTGCTCGACCCCTCCGCCTCCGACTCCATGGCTTCAGTATGTCTGGCAATTGCCGCTCCAGTCTGACAACATGTGACATCGATACTGACCTCATCCAGCAAGCTCCCAACCAGCCGCGCCCTTACCCAGGCAACTACCTCCCTAATGGCGGCGCTCCCGGTGGTCCCTCAGGCCCAGCGCCTGGAGCTGTCCCGCTGCTCCCTAACCAGGGCCGCGTGATCCAGCAGGGAAGCGTACGAGTGCTGTGCATTGCAGATGTCCGAGGTGAGGGCGATAACAACACCAGAACATCCATTCCATCTCTAACATCAATCAGGAAACCTGCAATCGCTAAACCAGCTCGCCGCCGACGCCCGCGCAAACTACATCATCCATACCGGCGACTTTGGCTTCTACGACGACCGCTCGCTCGATCGCATCGCCGAGAAGACTCTAAAGCACGTGGCACAATACTCACCGCTGCTGTCAGATGCAGTTAAGCGCTCCATTGCTACAGCCCCTCCGCAACCGCCTATCAAGGAGCGCTTCGCACGGGAGCACCTGCCACTCTCAGAATTGCCCCTCTTCCTCAACAAGACATACACCCTGAACGTGCCAGTGTACACCGTATGGGGTGCCTGCGAGGATGTTCAGGTCCTGGAGAAGCTGCGATCGGGCGAGTACAAGGTGGACAACCTGCACATCATCGATGAGGCGCATTCGCGGCTGCTCGATGTAGGTGGCGTCAAGCTGCGCCTGCTCGGTCTCGGTGGCGCTGTCGTCATGCACAAGCTCTTCGACAACGGCGAGGGCAGGACGACCATTGCCGGTGGACAGGGCACCATGTGGACTACCCTGCTACAGATGGGCGAGCTGGTCGACACAGCCAACCGCGTATACGATCCGACCGAAACCCGCATATTCGTCACCCACGCATCTCCCGCTCGCGAAGGCCTGCTCAACCAGCTGTCCGTCACGCTCAAGGCCGACTTCTCCGTCTCCGCTGGTCTGCATTTCCGCTACGGTAGCTCCTACAACGAGTTCAGTGTCAACCCCACTCTCGACCATTACCGCGGAAAGCTCGCTGCATCCAAGGCCTCCTTCAACGACGTTTGGGATACAGTCAAGACTGAAGTCGAGCCCGCGGTCGCTGACAGCGAATCTCAGCAACGTCTGCTGGCACTGGCACTTGATATAGTAAACAAGATGCCAACCGTAGCCAACGGCGGCAACCCATTCGGTGGCCCTGCTCCTGGTCCTCAGAGCGGCCAAATCGACGAGAGCGCTTTCAAGAACATGTGGAACTTTAACCTTGCGGATGCTGCTTACGGTTGGCTCGTACTGGACATTGACAATGGCAGAATTGGTACTGAAATGAGGGCCCAAGGTTTCAACTTCGCTCACCGAGGCGGAAAGGTTGCACCTGGCCAGACTCAGCCCGCAGCTGCAAACACTAGCACTGGCCCCCCAGCTGCCGTGAACCCCAGCCCCTCCGCCCAGCCATCGCCTGCCCCAGGTCGTTCAGCCGGACCACCAGCGAACGCTCCTCAGCAGCCCCGCCCTGCCGTTGCGACCCCACCGGTTCCTCAACAGCAGAAGCAGAATGCCGGCCAGGCTGCACGGACCGGACCCTCGCCCGCCCCTGCTGCTACACCCAAGGAGTCCGTCAAGGCCGCTACACCCCAGCCTCCGGCCAACAACACAGCAGCAAATGCTGCTGAAAAGTCCATTCCAAGCGAGGTCAAGCCCAATGGCACCGGCGCGCCAGAGAAGGCTACATCCCCAGCTCCCCGGGAACCCGTCGAGCGCAAGGAGAGCAAGGGTCTCTTTATCGCCGGTGTAAAGGATGAGGAAGAAGCCAAGGGTCTGCTCGCAGAGGAAGACAGGTCCAAGGTCGAGAAGATGGAGAAAATCAAGCACTTCTTCGTCGCCCACTTCGCCACCTCGCAGGACATGCACGGTGCGCTTCGTCGCGTTGCGGACGATGTCAGGAACGCTAGGGGCGGCCCAGACAACAAGACCGTCAAGGTGTACAACGAGCGCGGCCCTGGGCCCAACCAGCCTAGGTACGGAGCCGGCAGCTGGCAAGCCAGCACCCGTGGTGGCGTCTCAGGCGGCGGCTACCGAAGTGGAGGTGCCTCAGACAGCGAGGGTGGTCGCGGCGGTCGCGGAGGCCGTGGCGGTGCTTCTCGTGGTGGACGAGGTGGCGAGCGAGGCGCACGCGGAGGCCGCGGAGGAAGGGGATCATTCAGAGGTGGTGAAGGTGCTCCCGCAGCATCAACAGGAGGCGAGTCATAAACACTGCCTGACCGCACCTCCACACCCTCACCGACTCTGATACCCCTTCTTTCTTCTTCGGTTCCGTGCTAATGGCTGCCATAGCAAACATGACGCGGTCTGTTCCAGGCGAGTTCGTCTCTGGCGACATCCGCAACCATGTGCTCTAGCTTTTATCATGTTTTCTGGGAGCGATTTTCCATACCTTCTTCGTAGCGGGCGTGGGTTGTGCGGGTTTTCCTTTTCAAGTCCCTGTTTAGATGGGATCAGGATGGGTGGATCGGCGCTTTATGTGGTCCTTGGCTTCCATGTTTTGGATCGCTGAGGCAGGCTTTCGATGAAGTATGGTATCTATGTACTGTAATCACAAAACATTGAGAAATATGTCGTGAGCAATAGTCTTTGACCTGTTCGTGTTCTTGATGCACCCAAAATAAGGAAAAGTCTGAACACTCTGGAGCCTACCGTAACGTTGGGTAATCTATCTCGTATGTTTCTACGTTGGTGTAGGCTGCAGACCTGTTCAGACTTGTCATGTATGAGGTGGCTGTCTCGTATATCGTCTTTGGGCTGTACCTTGGTTGGGACATATTGTCTAGTCTAAACCCAGCGTGACTGCCACATCTCAACCAAGGTACGTTAATTCATCAGTTAATGTTGTATACATTAGAGAACACCAAGTCCTGCCCTCGTTTTTCATTCTCAATTTTCGAAATCTTACAGCATACTACCCAATACCCACTTTTTCCTCTTCTATCATCACCGCTCTCGATACCATCAAGATCATGAAGACCGCTTCAAACATGCCAAAATCCAATATCATGCAGGGCAAGCCAAATTCACAGCCAACACTCCCCGTAGACGAACCCGCACCAGTCTTCGATTCCTTCAATTCCCTTCCTGCAGAACTCCAAGCCCGCATCATCAAATACGCTTGGAACAATGCCATCCACGCATCACCCCTCCATCTCCACGCCGACATCAAATTCTGCCGAGCCCCTTCTGGAGCGTCCGCACTAGCAATAAGCATTCCCTACTCAGTACATTACCGAATCCTCCCCTCCGTCAATCGAGACATCACCTTGCACCTAACCAGCAAGCTCTTCTCCGCCGAATGCAAATTCCTCGCTGCGCCGCACCACCTCCACCTCCCCGTTTCCAACTCAAAGGATGGAAGCAAATCCGGCACAACCAAACCCCTCCTCTTCATCCCAGACACAGACACCCTACACATCAACATCAAAAGCGAAATAACTTACAAACACACCGTATTCTCCGCTTTTGCTATCCTACCAAAATCCCTCCGGGATATGGTCAAACATGTCGATATTGACTATACAGACGCACAGGATATGCTTGAGCTCTGCTTACAGCTGGGGCCGAAGGGCAGTCTTACGAGCTTGATCGAAGGGCTCGGAGCGCCGGGGTTGGAGACTGTGACGATCTCGGTGTGTAGCCTTATTGTGGAGGGGAATCAAAGGATGGGGGTTTTGACGATTTCTGGGAGGGAGGGTAGGGGGGTGGAGATGAGGGTGAGGGGTGTGGATGTACGGGAGGGGCTGACATTTTGGGAGAGGATTATGAGATGAAGAGGGTGGTGACTACCTTACAGAAGGGAGAAACTGAAAACTCCAGAGCCGACGTTGACGTTAGGTCCCCTACTTTGCATGTTTTCATGCTGATGTAGGCTACAGGGTGTTTAGTTTTTCTCTTTTATAAGATAGTGTTAGATTGATGCCACACCCACCCTTAGGCATTCCATCAACGTACTCCTGCTCTTTACAGTACAGGTAACGATGCAAATGTCAAAGACGCGCGAATTCACATGTCTGGAACTCCGTGGAAAGGCGACGTGGCTGTAGAGTGGGTCGCTTATATAACCGTCTGATGCGCCGAGGTCAGTCCCATCCGCATGCCGCCATCGATGTCACCAAGCCAACCCCATCTTGCCATGCAGCCGCCATAGCTCTTCCGCATGATGCCCGCGCTTACACAAGACAATAGGCGTTTGCGACCCGGTCCCTGAACGCCGCCTACAAAAACTTCGCGTTTGCCACATTTCATCCACCAATGGCTACACGACGTGTCCGCGGTAGTTCGACGGCAGATACTCCTAAGCCTCTCCAACACCGTAGCGCCGATGGATGATGCTTGTTGAGACACGACTACCGCGACTTTGGCGAAGGCGAACCAATGCATGACGCAGAAGTCTGTAAGGTGGACCGTCGGACATTGTTGATGCGCGGAGGCGGCTGCCAAACATGGAGATGGTGCCGTCTGGGGCTCGGTGACGTCTCCGACCCCTCCATCCCACCTCCGACAACTTTTTCCCCAGACAACGCTTAAAGGTCCAGAACATCCACATTTGAGCACTCACAAACTCTTTACTTTTTCTTCTTGATACCCCAACTTCACCAACTGCAATCATGTCTCTCGGAAGGAAGGTTACTCTCAACACTGGCGCTGCCATTCCGTGAGTACCCAAACAAACACCCCGCAGACATACGTAGCGATTGCTAACCTTTCCAGCCAACTTGGTTTCGGCACATGGCAAGCTGAGCCTGGTCAGGTCGGCGCTGCCGTCCTCGAGGCCCTCAAGGCTGGCTACCGCCACCTTGATCTCGCTAAGGTCTACGGCAACCAGAAGGAGATTGCGCAGGCCCTCAAGAAGGCTTTCGGCGGCGAGGTCCCCAACCTCAAGCGTGAAGACGTCTTCATCACATCCAAGCTGTGGAACTCGCAGCACCGACCCAAGGACGTGCCCGGCGCTCTCGACGACTGCCTGGCTGAGCTTGGCCTCGACTACCTAGACCTTTACCTCGTCCACTTCCCCGTCGCTTTCGACGAGCGCGGCGATGTCCACAACAACCTCTTCCCTCTTGAGGGCGAGGACGTCAAGATGCTCGACGACGTCTCCATCGTCGACACATGGAAGGCAATGACACAGCTGCCCAAGGAGAAGGCGCGCGCTGTCGGTGTCTCCAACCACACCAAGGAGCACCTCCAGGCCATCATCGACGGCACTGGCGTCACCCCCGCTGCCAATCAGATCGAGCGCCACCCCCGTCTCCTCCAGCCAGAGCTCATCCAGTACTGCAAGGAGAAGAACATCCACATCACCGAGTACTCCGTAAGCCACCTCCCCTCCATCTCCCTAACCCAACCCTCACTAACAACCCCACGCAGGCCTTCGGTAACAACATGGTCGGCGAGCCTCTCCTCGTCCAGCACCCCACCATCAAGGAGATCGCCACCCGCATCAACGCCTCCCCCGCACAAGTCATCCTCGCCTGGGCCCAGGTCGGCGGCCACTCCGTCATCCCCAAGTCCGTCACCGCGTCGCGCATCCAAGAGAACTTCAAGGAGGTTGATCTGTCGGAAGACGACTTTGCAAAGGTCGAGGAGATTGGCAAGAAGGAGCCGCGTCGCTTCAACATTCCTTACACGGCTAACAAGCCGAGGTGGCCGGTTAACATCTTTGGTGAGCCTGAGGAGAAGGATGCGCCGCATAAGGTTGTGATCAAGGTCTAGATTTCTTGGACTGGTCGATGATGCAAGAATGTAAATGAATAATAGAATAAACGAACAATACCCCCCACATATATCATGCTCTGAACTATGAATCTGATGCGTGGATCTGTGTGGACCTCTTTGAAGCTTTTATTTCATACTTCATCTAGCTGCTACTACTGCAACTATTGCAACCCAAGCTTGACCTCGATGTTTACTCATTCGTGACATCCTTTGCGCAAGGTGTAACTTCGGTGTGGGTTTTATCCAACAGGATTGAACTTGCATATGACCTTACTCACATTCTAGCACAACAGCAGTGCAAACGTAAAACCTTCCTTGGCATCGACTTCGGGGCGCTGCGTTCACATCTAAGGTTATCGGGGCAGGAGCGCGATGACCCGAAGATACAGGGATTAACACGCGGGTACCTAGGTAGGCTAGACTAGTCATCATGACGTAGGTGTGGTCTCGAAACCAACGCGCTTCACTGCGCTGCATTTACGCACTTCACATCCAACACTGCATGTTATATCGTGATTAACATTCTGCTCTATCCATAGAACATGTGATGATATGCAGCACAAGATCTAGATCATGCCTTCCTCATTCTGGTGCTCTGGACCCTGGTCGAGCACTGTTGAGCCTATTACGACGCGACTAATCACTTTCTGGGCTCACATGTCTCGTTACCGTCCTTACAATTCCCAGTCACTTGCTCTTTTTGCGGTCTTTCCGTTTGCCTGCGTACCATGAGGACGAACACTTTCTTGCGGGGCTTTATGGGCCCGGTATGCTCTGCGTCAATCATCTATAATCACTTGCTCACCTACACCACTACACCTGCCGCGACAGCAAGAAGAACACTTGTGGAAGCAACACTGCAGCAGTCGAAGACCCTTATCTGTTCGCTAATCTGACACGCGAACGTCACAAGAACTTTCAGGGTACTACTGCACCTCAACCCTACACACACGCACCGTCTTGATTCTTAGCAGCACATTCACTCCGGCTTTTCGTCATCGCTTATATTTGTAGACAGACTTAGATTTACAACACCAAGATTTTCGCAAATACAATCCAAAGCCCCACAATCCCGCGCACACTGCGCAACCGTCGCGATGCCTCTGAACAATGGCGCCAAAGCAGCGAACGAGCACCTAATCTTCGTTAAGAACGTCCCCGGCTACATCGAGACAGACGAGTTAAAAAGAATGTACGAAAGCTACAATCCGACAAGCCTTAAAAACGTCTATCCGAATAGCAATGTCACCACCATCGTCGTCGGTTTCCGCACCAAAGCCGAAGCAGCGCGTGCTCAAGAGGAAACAGACCAGACGCGCATAGCAAACGTCATTCTCAAAGTGGAAATGTACAATCAGCGGCAATCGGTGAGATACCTGAGGGATCAAGGGCAAGCGAGTCGGCCGCTGGGGATTGCGGAGCAGGACGAACCAGGATACTTCGACGAGCCAGCGCAAGAAGACGCGCCGATCTTCACGCCACCGCTGGAGCCATATGTTGCGAGAGATCCCGCTGCCGCGCCGCAAGGTACCACGTGGGCCGACATCGCTGGCAATCGAGCTGCTCCGGTTAAGCACACGGCGAAGCTAGAAGGAACAGACAGCCCAGCAACCGTACCATCCACACCCAACTTCACACCTCGCATGCCAATAGCTGTCCCGCAGAAGCTGCTCCCGCCCGGTCAACCACAGCCTGGAAGCTCACCACCCCCAGCAGCCGTCTCACTAGGACACAGCACTCCCGATGCGCTTCCCATCCCGCCAGCTGTCACCGCCGTTAGCACCGACACAGACTCAGTTACCACAGATGAGACCGAAGAACGCGACAGGATGATTAGCGATATCGCGATCTGGCAAGCGACTGCACAATGGGCGACCGAGACCGGTAGTTACCAACCCACATACCAAGAAGTAGAGCCTATGGATACTACAGCGCGGATTCGGTACCGACATTGTCGGGACTGCGTGTTTTGTCAGATGCGAAATCGCTCTTAGGAGGAATGCGATGAGTGTGAAGGCAGGCGTCAAGATACAGAGTCTGTTTCGAGGATGGGAGAGGACCCAGCGCCTTGCGTCGGGCAGACTTTGGAGGAATTGGAGATACTTGGACCCTGCCTTGGTCAACATCTGATGAAATCTTTGGGCTTTTGCTAGATTAGTCGCGATAGTCGGAGAATCAGAAGGTTATGTGACCGTCTTTTTCTGTGTATGTGATCTTAGTGATGCGTTATGGCCTAGAGGCGGTCGTCTAGGCGGAACGTATGCTAGCCACCATTGCATCTATTCCATCTTGTGCTGATGTCGGTATCCGCGTATGCGCCGTACCAATTACCCTCTGGTCGCAACAACGAACATAGTACGCCTTTGGCTCGGACTGAGACTTGTAGTTGGTTCGCGCTGGTTATCGACCTCTGCTGCAGGTTAACCGCGATGAGCAGATGACTTTGATCGGCCCATGTGATCGCATGAGAAACGCAGGTTGGGAGGATAAAGACGCGTATGACATCGAGGCTATCGCAATTATACCGTATACCAAAGTACCATCTCAATGACCTGCCCGAAGGACCAGACCGCAGTCTGAGTCAAAGGCGCATTTTATCCATTCTGAGGACAATGACGCGTCGCGCATCTGGCAGCGGCGACGCGACGCATGCGCGGGTTCCGTTCGCGTCAGCGCACCTGCATGTGGGCAGGGGCTTCTTGCCTGGTCCGCCATCCTCAAACCATCAACCTTCATCGCTTTCATCATCAAATTCATCACAGGCGCTCGTTTCTCTTTAGGTGAGGGTCTGGAAATTCGGAGGGCTGTGGGGGTTACGTGTCATGCTCCATGTACAAAGTGTGGTGCAAGACATGGATACATTGACCACATTGGTTTTCCATTCGTAAGCCCGTTGAGAGCTCTCATTACCGTGTGTTACGCTACTCCCATATTCCAATGCAAAATCATGCGAAAAGAACCTGCTGACAAGGACTTGCAGCTATCCATGAGCTCGCGAAGAGCTTTGCGTGTCTGTACTCCACTCTACCCATATTGCAATCCCGGACAAAGCGGGAGAAATGTTTAACGTGAACATCCAACACCCCATATACCCCATATCGCGAGTTCGTCCTGCCCCGCTCGTCTTAAATCGATTCTCGTCGCACACCTACCATGCTCTTGTCCGATGGTACCCAGGCTGTCTTGTCGCTGGTGCAGTTGCAAGGACCGGGCTCACTGCAGCAAGCGTGTTGAGACTGGTCCTAAGGTGATTAGTAAGCTTGACAACGAAGATGGATCTCAGCGAACGTACCGATGGGGTCCATGCTCTACCTCAAGCTGTCCGGATTGTCGCTCCCTAGCTAGGGCTGCCTCAGCAGCTGATGCATCGATTTCAGCTTGAACCTCTTTTAGTGCAGCCTCAGTCTTCGCCTTAAAACGGCGCATGTATTCTCTCAAGAAAAACGATGCCGAGCCCGGATACAGCGTGCCCCAGATGGTTGTATCTTGCGTAGCGCGGAAAGTCCTTATCTCTTCCATGTTGATGAGCGACACCCTGTCGCCTGCCTGCGAGTCCTGGCACTCTTGGACATGCACGACAGGAAGCCCATGAACGTTAGAGTTGTCCTTTCCATCCGGATACAGTACGCGCATTGTCTGGGCAACCTCCCCTGGTGTCAATTTCGAATCGCCGTCCCAGCCGTGTCGGGTCATTCTCAGGCATTCGAGACTCGCGTCCTCTTCGTTCTTGAAGAGAACCATCCAGGGCGCGCCCTTCACACAATAAAGACCGTCGAAAGTTGGGAAATAGTCTGATCTGGCGACGCTGGCATTAGGGTTCATTGTTTTGTCAGCAGTAACCTCCCAGATGATCGTGCCGGTGGTGATCTTCTTGAGTTTCTCCTCTGATATCTTCTCCCTTACCCAAACGCATTCTTCCAGACGTGACATCTGTTCGATCAGTTCCATCAACTCTGTCATGTCGGGCCTGCCTTTATCTTCTTCGGACGAATCAGATAGGTTGGCAATACGATGGCCTGTCATGCGGTCGAGCAAGGACGGTGAGACAGTTGGTGGTACAGCCATCTTTCCAGCCACCGATACAGTATCCGGTGCGATTGAAGATGCGTTGCTCTCTGGAGTAGCGACGCTAGAGCTGCCGAATTTCTTAAACCCAAAGACACGATCATCCTTTGCTAACGCAGATGTAATATTAGTCAAGACCCTTTGGCTCGCATAGTCAAACTATGACATCATGCGATTGAGTTACTTACAGAGTGGTGCCTGTCCGTCTACAATCTTGATCACTTTGGGTCCAATATCGCGCGGCGCAT
Organism: Alternaria triticina; assembly: GCA_022609215.1. Lineage (NCBI taxonomy): Eukaryota > Fungi > Ascomycota > Dothideomycetes > Pleosporales > Pleosporaceae > Alternaria > Alternaria triticina. Next base: position 74,252 of record JAGKPX010000072.1, read on the forward strand.
CCTCATCATCAGCCTTCCTCTTCCTGCTTTGGCCCGCCATGTCGAGTCAACGCGTCGTGGTTATGAGGGTTGATTATTGAGTGTTGGTCACACTGTGTAGGGGACGAGTGACTTTGGTGGGGGCGGCAAAGGGGATTTGGAGACTGACGAATCCAAGGGTAGCGAGCTCGAAGGAGGCTGGTGGTCCGTCTAGGGTAGTTCAGGGGACGGGGAGGGGGCCTTCAGCGTGCAGTGGATGTTCAAGTTCCGCAATTCGCGCGGTGTGCGAGCGGTAGGTCTTCCGGGCGGCGGACCTTTTGAAAGGGTGGTAGACAGAACACTCGACGGGTAGTTGAGTGTAAGGGCGATCGGTGTGGAGAATAAGGTACTACCTCCACTAGTAGTCATGGAATCGCCTAGGGCGACTAGGGCCTGAAATGAATGCCTTGAGCACGACATCGGTCATAGCGCCCACACATCACGTGGAGATGCTCAGATCGGTGAATACCTGACTCCTGAGAGTATCTCTACCCTGCACTTGCGCAGGCGCTGCTGACCTCTCTAGTGTCGTCAAATTGCATATTTACTCGGGTATCTGCTGACTCGATATGAAACCACGGCGAAAGTACTACGCATAAGTCGGTGATAAGCTTGACCGGTAGTCGTCCTGATTCGAATCATAACAGTAGCGTACCAAGGCTGGTTTGCAGAACGACTGGTAAAAGGCGAGGTCTTGCGTTTCTTGACTGACGAAGTCACAAGGCGAGTCTAGTACGCAACGATACAAAGAGAAAACTTCTTCCTAAAGATGGAAAAGATCATATTCGGTTTCGTGTCTTTGGGGAATGACTCGGAAGACAGATGAGCTCCTCCGTAGGGCGAGATGGTCCGGTCTCAAGGGATTTATTCCCGGCTATCGCAGCGGATAGGAAACGATGCATAAGAACAAAGACGTTAGTATGCTCTTTGATGGTTTTGACAAAGCTGCCAGAACCCTCGCGGTACCGTCTTTGTCTTCAGTCGAACGAAGTTTCAATTCATCAGCTCGACCCCAAGCTGGCTCATATCTGAATCAACTCGCGCATGTCATCCAGCGGCACCACGAGAGACCCTAACTATTAGCACTGCCAGCGTACTAATGTCGCAGCATGACGGCGGCCAAGTGCCGGGAGACCAGTCGAATTATACCGAGAAGGAGGAGAATTCCTCGCATTCGCAGCCATCAGCAAGTCCAAAGGATCACGATGCAGGTTCAAAGGCGGCGGGCGAAGAGGCTGAAGAGCATTTCAAATTTCGGCAGACGGTGGACAGAGACGAAGACTTCAAGACAAGCTACACTGGCTCGGCTGCGTTCATTGCGGTTCCTGTAGATGGAGAGCCAGTCACGGCGCTATTGCTATCTTCCCAACTCGGTCAAAAGATGTTAAATTGCGTAAAGCATCAGCGCGCTCATGGAAAGTTCGAGGCCCGCTCCAAAATCGATATTGAACGTATCGATAAGAAGATCTCAGAACTTCAACGAGTCGTCTACTCCTCCGGCGCGGCACTAGCAAAGGCTAAGATGACAAAGTATACCTCTGAACAGGAGCACCAAGATGGGTCGGGTACGAGAATCATAAGAATGAGGGAGAGATTATCGAAAACCGAAGAGGACATCTCACGGCTTCGGCGGGAGAAAGAGGCCATCAAAAAGAAACAGGAAGAACTAAAAGAGGAATGGTACAATTGGATGGAGGCTGTTTCTTTGGGTCATGACGACGCTTTCATCAAGGCAGGGATCTTGCCGGACTACGGCAAAGACCAGAGTGGAGATATAACAGGTAATAAATCTGCAGAAGAACAACAACCCGAAGGCGCTGGTGCTCCCATAGAGGTTGAGAAGTCGCACGAAAACCCAGCTAAAAAGACGAAAGGAGCGGAAGCCGAAGGTGTGCTAGCTACAACGCCCGCCATTGAGACCGTCGCAAGAAAAGAAATACCGACCGGCAAAGAACTTGTACCTTACGACAAAAGCAACGAACCCAGCGAAGCCCAATTGCTGAAGGAGGCTAACATCAGAAGCAAACTCCACGCAGCAAGGAAAGCCTTTCGCGAGGCTGAGAAAGCACACGAGGACCATCGATCTTCTTACAACCTCGAACTTACCAAATTCTGCGCCCAAAATCCAACCAAACCCTATAACGAATTAGCTACTGTATTTCCCGGCTTCTTCCTCAGAAACGGACAAAAGCTGATAGGTGAATTACTTGAAGCGGAGGATGCGTATGCGGTCGCAGAGAGACGCGCTCTCGATGCAAATATCTTCTTAATTGCGGACGAACTTATCGAACCGGATGTCAACCCATACCTGGATCTTGACGAGCTGGACGCGAGGAATACCGTTGGCGACAAACGGCCTATTTACGGATGGCGTCATGTTGAAGCTGGTATGCTTACTCCGCCGTCTATTCATACGATAGATACGTTCTATGACGCTAGCTCCAGTGACGATGAAGACAGTACTGTGAGTGTTGTAGGCGCGGAAGACGTTGGGGTTCGGAGGATAGAAGACAATCAACCGTCAACGCCTCCCGCCAATCCAGATATCGACGGACACGCAGATCCACCAGCAGATGATGAGCCTGAGCCTCGTCCGGTAGATGAACATACCGCGCAGCACGCGGTCCAATTGAGCAAGCCTATTGCAAGTCACTATTCCGGCTCGTCTACCGAATTAGCATCTACAATAGATGGCGCAGCTTCCCCTGTGGTTGTGGAAAAGCGTAAGTTCTGGGGCCAGGTACAAGGACATGAGAGCAATAGCGTTGTTAATCAGGATATCAAACGACAGAAGATTGATATTTGGCAAAGGGAATGCGCGCGATGGAGGGCTAGTAATTTACATTTCGAATGAAAGGTGTTCTCTCTCCTTCTTGATATGAATTCTCTAGCATACTTGTCACGCCGTGGCTCGTAAAGGCCAGTCGTGTCCATATTAGCTCACCTAAAGTGCGTGATGAACAGGTGACGTCGGGCGCAATGCTCTCAGTGAAGACGAGCGCACCGGATCAGGTCACGCTTTGCCTTTCTGGGTTAGTGCAGGCTCGTGATTAGTTCCCGACTTCTTCTCGCAAACACGCAGGTACTTATTTGTAGCCTTACCACCTCTGCTTCCTATCTGCTGAAGTCAGAACCAACGCCACGAAGCTGATCTAGTCATGCCTCTGTCCGATTTCCAGATACCCGATACCGTCGAGGGCTTGAAGGCAGCCCTTAGCAACGTCGATGAAGAGTGAGCGACCCGACATCTAATGAATGGACAACTGACTGACGTTGGCTACCAGCATACGTGCGACCGAAGATAAGGACCAGGAACAAGCCCGCTCAGCATCTGAGGACCTCACGTTACTGGACGCGAAACGTCTTGCCATACGCAGGTAAGCCATCATAAATCTGGACAAGCATGATCATACATACTGACAACTGTAGACTCTTGTTGTCGAAGCGAGACCAGCAATGTCGAGAAGTCATACAGGAACTACCGAACGCGGTCTTGGAAAAGCTGCCACGTGAGCTTCGAGATATGGTCTACACGGAGCTATACCGCGGAAGTCAGGACGAGCCCTACGAGATTGTCGACAATAACTCTATGGACCCACACGACCCCTTGTATGAGTTTGCACCTATGGTCAAAGCATATGAGCCGCCATACTGGATGCTGGAAGAGGAGGTCGGGCCTGAATTCGCACGAGAAGCTGTAGAGATCTGGTACAAAAGCGCTCATCTCTCGGTCGATATAAAGCTGTTGCAACCCCTCTTACAAGACGACGATGGCGTCTTGTATGACAGCTGGACGCCTTCGGTCCGGACAAGTGAATTCCTCAGGAAGCTGGACGTTGTCATCGGCCCCGCGTTGTCACCGTTGCACACAGGGCGTAGTAGGCCATCGGGTCGAGCAGTACACATCCGACAGATTTGTCGATCACTCTCTGCCCTGCTGGAAGAACCGAGTGTCGCGCTAAAGGAGGAGTTCAAACTGCATATTGCCTTTCGGTGGACTGTAGGAGACGACTGGCCTGACTACCTCAAGGCAATCTGTCCAGTAGTCTATCGATTGAAAGCCCGAGGCTTCCTGGTGTCAAGTAGCCAGGCTTATGGAGTTGATGTCGTTGTGAGGTGCGGCGAACATGGCTGTATGTGTGAGCCCTGGAGAGTTGGAGACACTAGGTGGCACATGAGCGGTCTTGCTGATTGGTTTGACTGCGCCGAAGAGGAGTGTATGAAGAGGATACAAGAGGTGGAAGAGGATCGCAAGAAAGAGTTGCGGGGATATTGAACAGCGACGGCGATTGGAAAGAAGACATGGAAAGCGAACTTTGAGCATGGCGCCAGTTGGTAGATAGGATGGCTAGTGACCGCGCTTCTCCATCGTCACATGAACTGTAGTTCGTCCGCATTTGGACGCTTTGATAGAATTATAAGTCCAGTAAACACCCTGTTGTGCCGATCATTGTGACATCGTTGTAGCTAGCTCACGAACCAAATGCGCGCATTGATTGAATTGTCGGCAACGGCGCGTCGAGGCGCGTGTGTCGTGAGCTGATTATGAGCGACTGGGCGCGAGACGCTGGATGCGCGCTGGAAAGACAATCAGCTCCAGTAAAGCGGGCGAAAGAACGGGAAGTGAAATTCCGTTGACGCGTCCTGGAGAGAGTTGATCACGCCCGTCCAAGATCAACATTACGGCCCTCTTATACTGGCCAATGGCGCTGCCCATCCTCTCGCAGCAGGGGTATCGGCCCCCGCAATTGCCGCCCTCATCTTCGCCACCCAAACATCAACACGGGCTTGATAAGGCCTGTCGCATCCCGCGAGTCCCTGCATAACATCCTTCCTGCGGCTATATCTTTTGTCTTGCAAAGTAACAGCGAATAAACATGCCCAAGTTCTTTAAGCGCATCTTCAGCGATGCTTTGTTCCGGAGAGAGCCGGACGTCAGCGACATGCAGCGATCGCGGCGCGTGCTGGTGAGGAGCTCGGGAGGTATGCCAGAGGAACAGACGAACTGGAGAACATCGTTTTTCGATATTCAGGTTCAGGATGAGGAGCGTCGTGCGTTAAGGGACGGGGCAAGTGTAGCCGGTAGCGACATGCATGCCGCCGAACGACCTATTCTAGCACCGAGCCACGACCAAATACCAGTGCACAAGCCGAGTCGCGCTCGGAGGAGACTGAGCAAGAGGCATCGGAGACCTGCTTGAAGTGGTGTTGGAGGTATGTATGTTGCATGCGACGTCAAGTGCTCGATGCTGACACGTCTCTCTAGAAGTTCATCGCGGCGTCGTTACGACCACATGCTGGCATGATGGGAGTACAACAACATGGGACTAAAAGAGGACATGATATCCAGCACAAGCGACATCCCCCAACGCAATGGATTGTGCCATGATCAAAGCGGCTACAATAGTAGCATCTCTGACGCAGCCTGGCAGGCCAGCTACGTACGGCGGTGGAAGCGGATGGAAGGATTCCTACATTATACCACTCCAGATGATTTCGTCTACTCTCATCGTCCATCTAGCATACCAGCGATTTACTCGCAACGTCAGCCTCCTTAGGATAAGACGAAGGATCGATATAATTGGGGCTGGTCACGTGTTTTGCCCCTCACCCAGGCTTGGCTTGTCAGCGATTCCAGGTTTACGGAATGGAAATGGATTACTGAACATCAAACGTTGTCTGACTTCCGCATCTCGTCTTCTTTCCTTCAACATTCATCACCTTCTTTTGTTGTCTCGCTATCGACACCTTTGCGGCGCTAGCTTCTTTCAATTATCCTCTTTCGCCGTTCGAGAATTCATCAGCCTAATAGCATCGGAAAATTCTCACTCGTCTTAGGCCACCATCTTACGTGGTATTCTCAACTAGATCTGCCTAATCCGCTGACCTTTCCGCTGGTAGAGTTTTCTGCAATTGCTATACGACTTTTAGGTGTTGAGGCGGACTTGACGAATAACCTGGAGCTCGACATACGCAGCGCAGCCTGCTCGGAGCTTTAAAGACATGCGACTATATACCTCCCTTCTCTGTCTTCTCTGCATTTCATCGCACAGCGACGCGGTTGGCCAGCCGTGCAAATGTGTGAGTTGAGATTGCGCACCCGCTGAGCACGGCTGATGCATACACCAGACACCTGGTGATGCTTGTTGGCCGTCTATCAACGAATGGAGCAACCTCAATACGACACTTGATGGCGCACTTATCCGCAGCGTTCCACCGGGAGCAGTCTGTTACCCGTCGAGGCCGCAGTTCGATCGAGAAGTCTGTGACTACGTGGCGTCGCAGTGGTTTAACTCATCATATCACGCTGCGCATCCCGTCAGTATCGACTACCCCATATGGGCAAACGACTCTTGCAATCCGATCTTTCCAAATGGAACTAGCATCACCGGTAATCCACATGCTGAAGTGCAGGGATGTAATATCGGCAACTACCCCGCCTACGTAGTGAATGCCACCACTGCTTCTCAAGTCAGCACAGCTTTGGTTTGGACAAGTTCAAGGAATATTCGCGTTGTCGTGAAGGCGACTGGACACTCATACCAAGGTCGCAGCACCGGTCATGGCAGCCTAAGTATATGGACGCACCATATGCGCGGCATCGATTACGTCGCGTCGTTTAGTCCAGCGTCTTGCCCTTCTGAGACTTCATGGACCGCTGTGCGTGTTTTAGCTGGCCACACGAACATTGAAGTACAAGAAGAAGTAGCTCAGCACGGAATGGCGATTGTAACAGGTGCCAACCCCAGCGTTGGGCTTATTGGGTGGCTCACAGGTGGTGGTCATGGACCGCTTTCGACCAGTTACGGGATGGGGGCCGACAACTTGCTTGAGGCCACCATTGTCACACCTAATGGCGAAGTCGTCCTCGCAAACCCATGTCAGAACCAAGAATTGTTCTTCGCTATACGAGGCGGAGGTGGCGGCACATTCGGCATCATCACTGAAGTCGTCGTTCGCACTTTTCCAACCCCAACAACTACTGCACATACCTTTCAAGTCCGATTCAAACACTTAGGCAGAAGCGCTGATTTCTATAAGTTCATGGGATTCCTGCACGCAGAGATGCAGCGGCTGAAAGAAGGTGGCATGCAAGGGTATTACATGGTCGTTGGACCGCCTATTGTTCCCACTTTATCATTCTCCTGGACATTCTTACTTTACAACGCTCCAAGCGGAGCGGTTGAGCTACTCATGGAACCCATCGAAGCATATCTGCAGGAGCGGAAGCAGGCTTTTGAATGGCAGTCGACATCATCGCACACGGATACGTACCTGGAGATGCACAAAGCCAATTTCACGAACGAGCAAGTCGCAAATGGTGGCTCGGCATATGGGTCGAGATTGCTCAGTGCTGAGAGTCTGACGAACCCACACCTGACGGCGATCGTATTTTCGAAGATCGGCCCAACCGATGATGCCTTTAAGCCAAATGTGAAGGACCTCAGCTCTTGTTGACATCTGTGATCTTGGCTAACATACCCATAGGGACCAGTAACTAACCCACTCCTCATCGGCCACATGATTGGTGCGCCGAACGAACCAGCTTACTACCCTCTTCAAAGCAGTCTTAACCCTGCATGGCGGAACACTCTCACGCACCTTATCGTCGCATCGCCCTTCGGTGACACCGCATCCCAGGCCACCATCGATCATGTATATTCAGATATCACACGCAGAAAAACCGAGGCACTGCGTCAACTCAGCCCCGATACTGGCGCATACTTCAACGAAGGGGATAGCTATGAGCCGGAATGGCAGCAAGCGTTCTGGGGCGAAAGGTATTGGATGTTGAGGGGAGTGAAGAGGAGGGCCGATCCAAAGAACGTACTTTGGTGCCGCAGATGCGTTGGGAGTGAGGCGTTGGTGGAGACCAAGGATGGGCGGTTGTGTGAGGTGAATGCGGAGGGCCACAACGAGCTCTGAGGCAGACCAGCTGAAGCATCGGCGGCCTTGAACTATGCATATCTGAACGTATGATTAATCTGCATTTATTCCTCAAGTTCTTAATCGCTGATCTTGAGGTGTTTCCTTCAAAGTGTTGTCTAGTTGGCTTCATGAAAGACGATCTGGACGCCGGAGATGAAGTTATTTCCGGGCCGAGATAGAGCCGCGGGCCCCTTAGTCATCAATGACATTGGAACATCGAACGCGCCCCCTGTCTCCTACGCGAACGCGGTCTACAACATCGCTCAAGCAGCCGTACTGCTTGATGCTGCCATTGTCGATGCAACCCTATCAGTTCTATCCGAGCAGCTCGACACATCTTCACGTATGAATTCCAGTCCGGCCCGACGTTTGACCTCGCACCGCGTCCATCCCCTCCAAAATCGACCTCCCATACTCGCTGGTCGATTGCCAGACACAACGTACACTGTCTGATCATGTGGTTCAGGTGATCATGAGGTTAGGCAAGCTAGGTATAGTCTGCAAGCTATAAACCGGATACATGGCGACTTTGGGAATCCCCTAGACTCGACGCGTCGCATAGAAAGCTTGCGCGACTGCTCCACGCGTACAATGTCGAGCTGGCAATTGGTCAGGGATATGCCTTGGTGCCTCTTTAAACAACACAGAGGCAAAGGTATCCAGGATAAGAAGCCAGCAGCACATCGCAAGCCGGTGGTTGGTCGGAGAACACCGCTTTGACGCGGAGCAAGACGGTGCCAAGACATACACACACCCAATCTCCAACCTCTCCTGAAAAGATGGTACGTGGTTATCTTCACCGCTCGTTTATGCCCGGGTCTTCTCTTTAGAGAAACGTACATACAGGCATATGAGGAAGGTACCCTTCTGAAGCCCTGCTGGCTGATGTGTCATGTCTGCGATCATGAGTCGTGGTAGACATGATCTTTCAAGGTGCTTTAGACTGCGACGGCGCACTCTGCAATCGGGCATTGTACCCAGGTTGTCTGGGTATGCTCGTAGTGTATGGCTTCCGGCAGGCATCGTTACATCAACCTTAACCCGTTGAGATTTGGTTGTTGAACACGGACTCCTCTGAGGCCTTACCCACAGACCGTCATCGTACATGAACACGCTTCTAGATTGACTCCACTCTGTTCTCCCAGCCTTCTTTCGGATCCTCGCCTCCAGCCTTTCGATCCTTTCAACGGCTATTCACGTGAAAGACCAGAACGCCATTCGAGCTGACTAGCAACTGAGGGTGTACTGCAAGCGTAGAAAGCACTGCCTTTCTCATGCACAGACCTTGGAATTCTCCCAAAGTGCTAATTACACACAACCATCATCCGACTTTTCCCGCCTTGCGGCCAACTAATAGGGCTAGCTGCACGTTACAGAAGCCCCGCGAGAGCCACTTTCTACTCGCACTCGGGTTTTCTGGATCTGATAATGTAGCGCCGTCGCTCATTGTCATGCCAGTGGCCGGTAATCGGGCTAGGTTATTTTCCTTCGCTCGCTTAGATGTTGAGCATGAAGCTAACGACGCACGCTGCTGCGCACGCAATTGACAAGTGCGGACTCTCTTCCGAACTAATGGCTCAACTACTTGCAGCATGATAGTGCTTGTTCATTTTCCTCTCCGCCGATGTTGTTGTTGATGTTTACGTCAAAATGTTGTGGGCGCGTAGGGAAACGACGTTTCGTCAAGCGCTGGGTCGCAATGACGGCCGCAACGGGGCTGTCGCACAAAGTGTGCTATCCCTCTGGTTCCATAGGCTCTACTGCTCTTTCTTTGTTGTTCTCGTTTCCTTGTTCCCCACACTTACACTGGTGGGTTTGAGCTTACCGTGCATGTCATATCGGTCCTTTTGCTACGGTTTCGTCACCGCTCATTCGGTTGAAGGACGATGCGACCAACGCACCTTACACCCCGATCGTGTGGGCATATCCTTGTCATGGTAGTAACTCCTGCCAATTGGATCAATGCGGCGATTTTTGCCTTTGTTATAGGTGTAGCTTTGCGAGCATCATACTGCTTCAGCATTATGTCGCCGGCGGCCATTTATCTGATGCGGATAGGCCACTAATATGGAGTAAGGTGCGATGTCGTAGGTCACTTTCGCCCCACATGCCTAGCTTGTATGTCTCCAATTGCTGGTACCGAGTGTCATGTTCAGTGCGTGCGACGTTCAGCCGCTTTTGGTCGACCATATCAGCAGTAACTGCCGCCATCTGAAACTGAGAGATGCATGGAGGCTCGCCTGAGCATACCCCTCTTTCTGCGTCATCAGGCAAAGGTAGGTTCTCGAATACTCGTCTGCGTATGCCATGTTGCCGGCGCTTTCCTTGTGGAAGCCACGTGCACGGCATATAGCCTTTGGCAGCCCCAATCACTGCTTGTTGATGTTTTTCCGGATCAGCACATTGTTGTCCGGCCATATCAGCGACCCAACACGGTTACGATAGCCAGATTCATGCGTAACACCATCCTTCCGCATCCTTCGCATGAACAACACATCGTCGCTAAAGTTCTGCTTTCTTTGTCTCTTGTCAGTGTCTGCACGCCTTCATCGGTCTGACGAGCTGCTCGTATAGTGGCCAGCCAAAGGATGTCCACGGCATCAGCCAGACCATTAGCTTGTCCCCTGATCCCTCCTCCTTTGTGCATATGCGGCTAGAGGTTGGTTGCATGCAACAGTTTCCCGTGCTCGAGCGAAACCTGCCAGTGCCATGCACATGCTCTCTCGGTGGTCAAGCGAAGACAAGGCAGGGCTTTCAGCCTGAGGTCCCGCCACTTCGGTCTTTTCACGTTTTGCACGGAGTGGCCGCCATCTACTACCACACTTGCTTCAGGTATTTGTCGTAGCTTATCCGTCATGTCATGCTTCACTCTGTCTCCGTCATCGAATACCTTGCTTTGACTAAGATGTGTGACCCGTGGAGTGATTTGTGATGTCCTCCCAGGCAATCTTTCGTCATCCAGTCTGCGCTGGTCTCGGCATACATGAACGTTCTCATCCGCCTTGACCAACCATATTCTTCTTACGCGGGGACATGTAACCTGGCTGGCCAGAACGACTTGACCCACCGTGAAGCGGCGCCCACCAATCCGCCTCCACACAGCTTAGCCTCGTCATGCACAAAGAGCGCCGGTGACCGCAGCTCCGGCCCACACAAGCACAGCACTCGCTCGTCTCGGGATCAAAATTGCGTGCGACTTGCCATCTAGTTCCATCGCTGCCCATGTACTCGCGGCGTACCCAGCATCGCCTTGCTCTCACATGACGAGAAGTATGCGCGGAGTGCCGCGTAGCAAATTCCAACGTCGAGCCTTGATGAGACTGAGGTTTGCGTACTCAAGGAGCGCAACTCTGGGCATTTTTGCATGCCAGGACCATAAGAGGCCAAGTCACAGCGTCAGAGAAACCCAAAAGAGGTGGAATCAGCAACGGGTCGATTGATTGCGCAACTATTTGCAAGGTTACTTATGGTCGCAGCAGTGGCCGCAGTTGTCATGTTAATTGTGATGGCTGGTGTGTGGTTCCGTGCACGACGCAAGTCCGTCGTTGGGCCGGATGACACCACAAGGACACCTCGCTTTCTGCATCACTCGATGTACGCTCACTTTGCCGCACTCATGCCATGGATGCCCAGAACACAGTTGAACAAGATGGTTATGAATTTACAGCTCAATCTAACTGAGAGGAAGCAATTGGCTCGGCAAAGTGGAATTGTTGCCTTGTTCGACGGCAAGGCAGACTGGTTGAGTCGACTTACGAAAGCACACTGCATCATGTTGCCACTGCATTGACTACACAATATAGCTCAAGCCTTGTTTGCCATCCTTTTGGGCTCACCGGTAAAGACGGTTCTAGTGAAGAAAACCTTCCCATAGGCCCGGTGGAAGCATCCCTCGCTGAGTATGAGCGGAAAGGCAGGCGAGCCAACGCGGATGTGTTCGTAAAAGCTATGACAGATGGCGAGACAACGCCAGGGATACGGCTTCTCCTTTGCTCCACCATATACCGCTCGCCACGTCAGAGGATCTCCGATGGGGCATGCTTTGGCTGGTTCTAGTGTGCGTCCGGGGGCCCAGATGATTACCGTGATATGCGATGGCGGCTTAGGTTCCGCATTAACTTCACGCCATCCTGTTATCTAGGATAGGAATGCCTGTCAGCGTGCAGGGCCTAGTCAGTCAACAACGGACCGGCCACGGGCAAAGTCAGCCGTTGAGTGGGGATATCGATCAGCTGAATGAAGGACCCAGTCCGTGCTATGCAACATGCATGCGGATGTTGCTAGCGTTCCATCCCAGTGGCGATGCTGGGTGACCAGGTGCAAAGGCGAAGACGCATGTCTGCAGCAGAACAAGATAAGGTGACTGGCCAACAGCGTTTCGAGTCCATAGTGGAAAGACCGGCATGTTGTGTGTCAGCCAAGCGGTAAAGGTGAGGATCTCTAGTGGACGCAAAAGACAGCCGAGCACCATCGGTGAAGCTCAGTGATGCTACACAGGTTGATTAGCGTGACCACAAACGGAAAATTTGGGGTCGAGCATGTAGCGTAGGAAATGAGAAATGCCCGAAGTACCGTGACCACATGGCGTACTAGTGCGTAAGGAGACAGCGATGCCCAACCGCAGGCGACGATACTGCTTATTCTCCAGGGCCTGGTCAGTGCATCTTGTAACGGTTGACCATAGCTCGAGGTGAAGGGATTGGAACCTAGAGACTCTCAAGGTTGGCCCGTGTATTGCCTGGTGGCATTTCCACTGAGGTACCAATAGCGGGAGCCATTGGCCAATCGCTTATTGGACCCAGGAAAATATTCTTGAACCGGACTGTAACTCGGCATACACCAAGCAGCACGTGATCGTATCTCGGTTCACGAATGCTCCATCTCATATGGCATGAGAGGCCCGGATTGCTCGACAAGGACACACCATAACGACCCCAAGCGCCAACTAAGGCGTCTTGACAAGGAACATGCGGGATTTTCGCATCTGGAACAAAGGGTTACGTGGTTGAGGAAGCCACGACACGTTGATCCCCTAGCAAATGTGATAACTGTCTGCAGCTGGAAACGCCGGCACGGCCTAGGGTATCATTTCAGCCCGTCTCCGCATTACTCTAGCGTCAGAGTAAGAGGGATCCGTGAATCGTAGCGATATCGTTGGATGGAACCGGGTGGGGTGCTACCACGTCGATGAAAGGATAGGCCACGGCATCAATTTATGGCCTGACAGCGAAGCGGGCTCGGGTTCGATGGATGGCCGGCGAGGCCGGCGAGAGGAGTTCGTTTCGAAGGATAAATAGCGGTACGCTGCTGCCAGAATATCAGTCTCTTCACACTCAGTCCAAAGATCTCTTCCAGTCATTGACCATAGACTCTGATCCTCAGCCATCTTTTGCAACACCGGGCTTGACCAACAACATCTCTCTTGGGTATAGACCATAGCCGTCTTTGCCAAATCCCTCCTACCATCCAACCATTCTGTATGTGTCTTCGAGGCTCAAGGTTGAGGTGACCCCTGAGCTGACCCACTTCCAGGAACGCGATCGCTGGCCCTATCAAAAAGGTCCAGTGTTTGAACCAGCAGTAACAGGTAGGTGTTCGAGTGCTGATATCCAAGCGGTTCGTGAACAAGACTAACGTGTTACCGAACATCAGACGTCCAAGCTCTTCCAGCCTGAAACATGTGCTTCTACGACCAACACAGGTTCGTCTGCGGCGACTGGAAGTGGGGCCACTTCCGACAGCACTGCGCCAAGGAGTACCGAATCGGCGAGACGTGTGGCATGAAGCTCATCATGCAGACAATTCCTACTGGAACATACTGCAAGCTCTGTGAGAAGATCAACACCAAGATGCGCCGCCGAGCCGCTGAGGTGGACCGCATCGGGCGCTGGCAGCGAGAGCCTCACAAGTTCGGTGCTTCGATCGAGAAGTCGATGGAGATGATTCGCAGTCTGGATGGAGAAATCAATGAGCTGTCTTGCGAGCGCAACCGTAGACTGCAAGCAGTCTACTGAGGTTACAGCGGTCATGGCGCGGGCGTCTGCGGTTTCGTTTCATGTATACCGCTTCGGTATTTTCTTTTAGTTTGAGGCCATTCATTTTTTGGGTCCAGAGGCGGAATGATGCACGCAGAGCTGGCATTGAGCGATGGCATACGGAACAGGGAAGGCCGGGCGTTACCTCTCACAGTCGCTTCTTTCTATTCCTGAGATTCTCAGTATTTAATGATGCAATGATCATTTCCAGTTTATATGATTGGTTGCTTCCTGGACTGTGGTGATCGTAGCCGCTGTGCTTGAATTGGGGGCTGAAGCTGTCCAATCCGTGACCGTCGCGTAGCCGCGAATAGAAGTGGAGAGCTCATGGTGCACGGCCCGGCGAGAGACAGTACGGCGCTTTCCCCTCAGTCAGGGAAGGCTGGTCGGGTGTTCGGGCGAAGAATTTGCGCCATGCAGCAAGGTCGACCATCGTGAGATGAAGCGGGCGGAGGGTCGGATTCGGTGGTGTTGTTGTGTCGGAGGACGGCTGGTGGGGTAAATTTCGCAGCTTGGCAGACACGTGACCACGCTAGGGCTTACTCGGATGGTGTGAGCGGGTAGTGCCGATAATGCCCCGGGCTTAGTTGCCTATCCCATAGTGTCAGCTGGTCGGCCTGCACTCACTCTGTCATCTTGTGTACTCTTTCTTCCACGTCTTTGACCTGGCTTGCGTTGCCTATGGACACCACGATATGTTCGTTCGTCCGTAAAGCTATTCTGACAGCACCCCGCATGGCCTACGGTCGATAGCTCCCCCTGTGTGGCCGAGCTCATGCGGCGCAGACGTGTGTTCGTTCTGGATTATCGAGGGAAAGGTGCGTGAACCGATGCGTCGATCAGGTGGTTGTATGCAGTGGTCTGCGAGTACTTCGCTCACTTTGTCGGCGTCGCTCTGATGATCGTCTGTTCTCGTGGGCCATCTGTCGTGTTCCGTGTGTTCCATCATGCTTTTCGTCCAGGCTGCACGATGTTATTCCTCGTTCTTCCAGGTCAGAAAAATGCTTTCGAGGTCAGCTAAGCTATACAGTGGTCGTAGTAGGTTGCAACAGTCTCAAGAGCCAGGAAGGAAGGTTAGAAGAGTCGACTTACGTGGCGAACGCTAAGTGGCCTGAATAGCGGCCGATCGCCTTCATACGTCTTCAAGGCTCAACTCCACCACGTTTCTTCTCCGCCATCCACTACCCGTATCGTTATCCAGACTCGGTGACTCACCACCTGATGTGTGTTCGTGCGAAGGAGAGCGCGGGTCGTCCAGACGAGAGGATCAAGAGCGTATGGGGCTACCGAAGGTCTTGAGTATGCTGCGACCGAAGCCCTACCACGGCGAGTAGGTTTAAGCGCTCGTGACATACGACAGGTTGTCACTCGTGTACTACCGCTCCTCCCTCGGGCTGAAGGACGCGGTTAGGTGGACACCTGAGGGGCATACGTTCAGCTTGACGACCAATAAGCCAGCTTGACGTGTTGTCAGCAGGACCACTCGGACATGGTTCGTACATGACTTACGACAGAAGGCATGTCTAAAAGCCGCACTTTGGATGTATTGGGCTGCAGTTGAATTTGTGTGCATAGCCGGAACACATGTAAAGCACCGGTTCGACCAATGATATCGCGAGACAGCACTTCTGGACATGCTGGGCAACCAACCCAGTACTTCTCTCATCTCGCTACAGTTAGGTAGTGGGCGACTAACTAGTTTGCATGTACTGGCGATACGTACCGCTTGACGCTCATTCATCTTGCTCTTTTCGTCGTCGCTACAAGCCTTGCGCATAGCGACTTTACCCTTTTGGGTCGATCTTGCTTGCCATAGCGCTCCCGCATATTATCTGCATATCGGAACGGACGCACTACCTGTCCCGCGCCAATCATGACAACATCGAGGTCCGCAGGTCCATCCAGCTTTCAACTGCTGTTCATGTTTTTTCCTCTTATCGTGGCAATGACTGCACTCGTCGACAGTCTACACCCTCAGTCGAGGCTGGGCATCCCTATATTTGTGTCACCAAAAACAGGCGTAAACTAGTTTTCAGGGCGACAAAGGATGTATTGCGTTCGATGCAAGGCCTGTCATAGCCTATGCAGACCTTGTAGGACATGCGAATGTGGTACGTTCTTCGCCAAGGGCTTGACCAATCACAGTCCAGAAGCGGCATTCTGCCTCGATCGCATGCCGCCGACTTCGCCCAACGAAAACCTTGGACAGCCACGAAGTATGGCACGCTAAACTGCTTCCATGATTGTTAAGATTACCTTGATTTTCTGTACATGATGCAGTAACTCGGAGATTGCAGCTTTTCCAAAACGGGTTGTTACTCCAGGGTGTTCTCGACGGTTCAATACCCAATAGCGCGCGCTCCCACCCCCACCGGCGGCTCGTCTCGCAGCGAACGTCTAGGATGGCCCTTGCTGGTCGGCGAAGGTCTTCAATTACCCCACGTAGAACTAACAAGGAGGATAAGATCATCCAAGTATGAGAATAGTACCAGAGGTATGTCGTGTGGCAGCTGGACCAAGCGCCTGCTGGGGACGCGAGCCAATTACGCCCGTTATCTTCCAACCCAAACGGGACAACATTGCTTCCTCCTTGAATGCAACGAACTTCATAGCTTTAATGTAGATGCTAGACCATAACAAAAAAGCCGTTGACAGCTATATATAGTAGATTCAAGTTATTCAGCAACTCTACCTGCGTCGCGACCATATGCTGTATTCCATGACTGCGCTGTGCTCGCAGTTTGTACTAGCACGTTCAACACAGCAATTGCTTCAGTATGCGCCTCAGATAACACCTTTGTAATGACTTACGACCATGGTATCATGTACAATGTAGATCTCTATCTACGCCTTCTCCTCAACATCCCTCAACCTAACCCTCAACCCCCCCTTAGGCCTCGCCGTAATCCCCCCCTGAATCCCCGCCACATGCCCCTCCACCTCAAACGCAATCTCAAACCTGCCCACAAGACTTGCCACAAGACAAGCAAACTCCGCTTTGGCAAACTGCATGCCAATACAACTCCTTGGCCCATGCAAAAACGTTGTAATGGCATAGTTCGACTCCGCGCCGCCCGTGTTGGCAGTACCGGGCTGCATCCAGCGGTCGGGGTTGAAGGAGCGGGCATCCGGGCCCCAGAGGTGGGTGGACGTGTTGATGGCCCACGGGCAGATTACTACGGTTGTGCCGGCGGGCACGAAGTGGTTTTGGATGGTGGTGTCGTGGGCGGTTTCGCGGAGGGTGAGGGGGACGGGGGGGTAGATGCGCATTGTTTCTTGGAGAACGGCGTTTAGGTACGGTAATCGATCGATTTCGGTCGAAGAGATCTGACCACCTGGTTGTAGTGCTTCAGGGAGCTCTGTGCGTATCTCTTTTCGAAGCCGCGTTTGCACATCGGGGTTTTGACACAGCAGGTATACGGCCCATGACATGGCTGAGGCGGTGGTTTCGTGGCCGGCGGCCAGGAACGTCATGAGTTGGTTCACAAGGTCTTCGTCGCTGAAACCGCCGGATTCCATGGCTACGCTTAAGATGTCCATGCCTTTTGCCTCGCCGGATTGCAGCTTTTCGCGCTTGTCGTGGATGAGATCTCTAGCGACTTTCTTGATGGTATCGACGGCGTTGCCGATTATGTCGTTGCGCGCCAAGGGAAGATTTACAGCAACCCAGTGGGGAAGCAGATTGAGCAATACTTGGATGAGTTGAGCACCTCGGGCGCCGGCGAAGATCTTGCGGTAGGTTTCATTGAGTTCGTTGGACGGGTTGCTGATGGCATCGAAGTCTTTGCCCATTCCTGCGACACCGATGATGTCGAGAGTGGCGCGGGAAGCCCAATGACCGATTTCGACTACGGATGATCCATCAGGGCTGCTCTTGATAGTTTCAGCCAGCTTGTCTGTAAATTCCTGAGATTTACTCCAGAAGATCGGGTATAAGTCTTTGACGTGTCGGAAGTTGAACGCAGGCATGAGTGCCTTTCTCTGGCGCTGTAATCACATACACATCAGCAATCATCATCTTGAAATGCATCATCTATACGCACCTTATGTTCATCCCCCTCCGCCAACAAAATGCCCACACCCAGCAACCTCCCCAACCCCTTCCTCAACCGCCCCGGCTTAACAAACTCATAACTTCTCGTCACCAACACCTCGCCAATCGCCTTCGGATTCGTCACTAGAATCCTCGGCTCATTGAACAACCACCGATAATACAACACCCCGTCATTCGGCACGTTGTCAATCCAATCCCGCTGCGGCTCGCCCGTCGGGTCCTTGTAGATGCGTCGGAAGTGGCCGAGCAGGAAATGGCCGTCTGGCGGCGAAGGCAAGTTTCTCAACGGACTCAGAAACAGTGGGTATACTACGATGGACCATGCCAATTGGGCGAAGACTGCGAGTGCGAAAAGCGCAATTGTGTTCTTGATGTAGCCCTGCGAGACAGCGACAGCAGGCGCATATCGCTGACTAAACCACGTCCACGCCGCAGCTGCAAGCAGCAGGAAGCGTTTCGGCACCGCCATAACAGGAAACTCTGCGCAAGGGGCGCGGTTGCAGATGTTCGAAAGGGATTGACTGTTTGGGATCGATTGACCTGCGAGGATGTGGCGAAGCGGCGAATCAAGTTGTTTCGGTAATGGATGACGTAAGGAACTTTGCTTGCGCCACAACGAGGGTTGTGATGCGGCGTGGTAAGCCAGAGAGCTGCCAAGTACAAACACACGTGGATGGTATATCGTGAGAAGAGAAGAATGAGAGTTCAGCAAGCCAGCTTAAACATCCAGCTGCTCGCCCGCACATGCATCGTTTCGATTGCGCGTAGCTGGTCCGCAAACGTCCGTGCGTCAGAGTCGGCATGTTGTCTTCCCGAGAACGCCCACCTTTTAGGGCACATTTGCGACTGGCTGGCGGGATTGTTGTCCCGCGTTGGCTGAGTGGCTTCAAGGCAGCAGGAATGTAGACGGATCATGGGGTCGCAAACTGCAGAAGCAAGCGGACGAGTTTTACGGGATGATGTTGGAAATCTATGTGGTGTTGAAGCATACGTGTCTAGCTACTAGTGTAGTGTCTGCCCCGAAGTACATCTCCCGTTCCAGATGTCTTTTCAAATCGCATTGCTAGTAGATACTTTCGGGTACACCGGCTGGGTTTTTAGAAATTAAACGTTGACCGCGGAATATAGTGGATGTCCGGTGGTTACGTTGTGCGATTTATAACAGAATGTAAGGAACACGCTGCAACGTCGCCGTTAAGATCGCATCATATCAGGGGTTGGGGAAGGATGGTTTGGATGAGTGGGTTGATCTGGGAAGAGCACGGAGCTTGCTAGCGGATGAATACAAGTATGGCGTGGCGGATACGTCGTATCATTCTACTCAGTACACACACCAACAGATTTAATGTCGCCGTCAGGCTCACATCTTGTTTACGTATACTACCTAGCAACACGACTAATCATGCTATAGCAGGACGAACACATGTCCGATATCCCCTTCGTGTGCATAGGAAATACTACAACGTCGTCGTCTAGCTTATGTACGGATAAGTGTAGTGAGACTATACGTAGCGGATACATTGTATAATTTCATACAGTATATATACCAAACACTACAATGTCGCTATCTAGCTCATGTATAAATATATCCGGCAAGGTATAGCGTGGCGGATACATCATACAATTCCCCTCAATATACCCACCAAACACCACAACGTAGCCTCCTAGCTCACATTATATCCATACATTCACACCACACCCTAGCAGATACACACACATCAAACACTTAACATTCACACCAAGCACAGCAAAGTAGTCGCCAGACCCATATATTATCCACTACAAACACCCCACATCCCATCACTGCATAGGGCAGAACTCCGCGCAAGTAGCCCCGAAAGCAGCCAAACAACTACACACAGTATCCTCATCACAAAGATAACAACAGCCCTCAGGGTTACAGCCAACATACCATCCATTCCCAGGCGGATTGCGCGGACGCGGCGGTACCGGAGCTGCGGGAGCGATTGGGGGCGCCGATGACGTGGGGCGCGGTAAGCGAGAGATTTGGTCTGCCGGAGGGGTTGGCTGTGCTATGCGTGCTGGTGGGGTTGGTGTGGGTGTTGGCGGTGGTAGCGAAGGTGAGGGTGAAGGCACGTGATCTGACTCCCCAGAACGGCTCAGACTTTCAGCGTACAGACGGCTACCATCCTCATTCATGAGCTCGGTGAACCTGGAATCACCAGACTTGCGGACTTCGGTGCGATCTGGAAGCGCGCGTGATGAGGTTGAGGGTGAATGTAGGCTCCTGGGTCTCTCGTTTGGGTCGAGAAGTGTACGGGATGAGCCGTTGTGGACGCCTAGCTGATCTTCTGAATCAGCTCCACCACGCATGAATAGCATGTCGTCTCGAGAGGGCTCTCTTTGGACGTAGTGAGAGTATTGAGGAGCAATGCCTCTATGGCTGAAATACGCTCGTGCAGTTTCTGATGTCGGTGGGCGTCCTGGTGTGACTATCCATGCGCGACTTTGACCGTCTCGGGTTCTCGCTATGGTAGATCGCGTAGGGTTGCGTGGAGGAAGGCCATCTCCAAAGTGAAAGTCGTCCGACTCGGAATCGGAATCGCTGCAGAGGTCGTAAACGATGGAGCCTGACTGACTTATCGGGCCTTCGACTTCAACAACTTCAGCATATCTTCGCTGGTCCCTCAATATCACAGCCGACGCTTGAGATAAGAGGCGAAGCTGCTGCAGTGTTGACCTGAGTCGTGAAACCACCGGGGCAACAAGTGGAACCGCAGGCGAATGTTCAACGAGCGTTGTCTGACCACTGTTCAATTGCGATGGACTGTCATAGTTTCCTGTTGGATGCGATGAGTTGACGAATGCGCCCGGTGTATGCGGTGTGGGTGACGACGAGAAAGCTTCGACGACAGTTGCGGGACCACTTTCGACTTGCGATGAATTGTCTAAGGATGCTACGAAGTGTGGGGTTGGCGGGAAGCTAGGTGGAGACGTTGCTGCATGTGTTGCTGACAGCTAATCAATAATCGAGCTGAGAGGCGACGGGCGATATGCGGTGTTGTAGGCTCTGTTATACTGCACATCCTTCCAGTCTGGCAGAGCCGCAAATTCTGCATCAGACATAAAGGCGGGATGCGGGCCTGTCCGCTTGTGAGTGTATTCGATCGGACGCTTCAGCCATAGGCCTTCGACATGCTGTCTCCGATGGCGCTCCTGTAATCGAGTCACCCAGCTTTGCGCTTCTTCCTGCTCCTGCTCCTGCTCTTGCTCTTCCTACGAGCCGACCTCGTCAGCCCAGCTGCGACCCTTCTCCATGGGCGATGGTAGGCCGAAATCGTCTGTCTCCTTCACCTTCTCTTTCTCCTTCACCTCTGCAGGTGCCTTGCCCTTGGCAGAGGGTAGTTCCGGAAAGTCTGATGCTGAGGGCGGGACGTTGTCGCGCTTTTCACGAGCGTTTGCGGGCCTTTCATCGGATCCTCGGTAGTCGCCGCGGCCACCCCTGCTGCCACGGCCTCTGCCTCTGCCTCTTCCGCGGCTAGACTGTCCGGCAGGCTCATGGTAGTCTTCGCCTCCGTTGTATGCGTTCTCGACTGGTCTTGAGGGTGCGATGCCACCGTGCGCGCCGCGTGCAGCGCCTCGTCGCTTCTCGTCTCCAGTACCGGAGAAGCCGTCTTCTTTCTCAAAATCCCACTCTCTGCCCATTTGCGCATTGAGCTTGCGCTGGCGGTTCTTCTCGCGCTCGCCCATCATCTGCTGGCGACTCTGGCGCTCTGCCTTTTGCTTCTCCGCGAGAGCCTTCTTTCGCTCGATATCCTGCTTCTGCATGACAGCCTCTCGTGCCTCGAAATTGCCCTTGTCGGCCTCGGCGCGAGCATGGGCGCTCTGACGGGCTTCGTTCTTAATGCGCATGTTGGCTAGCTTCGTGTTGAGCTCCTCTTCTGTCAGGCGCGTGCGTGCAGGGCCGCCAGTCAGGCCTCTATCACCGCGCACGGCGTGTGTGGTCTTCTCCTTGGGCTCGGTGTGTGCGGAGGGAGGGGCTGAGTTGTCTGCGGCATCGGTAGTGGCAGCCACGGTCGGCGCAGCTTCCTTCGGAGCCTCAGGGGCCTTCTTTCCGTTCTCTTCTAGTCGAATGTCGGTGTTGTTCCCGCCACGGCCTCGTCCACGCCCCCTTCCTCTGCCGCGGCCGCGACCTCTGTCGGCGTTCCTTGGTTCGCGAGGTGCATGCGGGGCGAGGTGTGCCTGCGGTGCGGTCGGTGGTTGTACTTCCTCAGGAACGAATTCGGGGGCGGAAGCTTGGAGCTCGATGGGATTTTGCTCAACGACTGGCTCGGCGATAGGCGTAATGTCGTCGTCGAAGAAGAGATCGTCTGTGCTTGCGGTCTGAGCGAATGGATCTATTGACGGATCGTCGAAAGCGGGGTCGTACGACGTGTTGTCCATCTGGTGGGAGTTAGTCATCACACCGGGTATATAACTACTGTAACAGGAGAGATATCAGGGGTAAAAAAAGTACCAGTCGACATACCTGTACTGGCGCTGGTTCTGGTTGAGCGACGGTGACCTCGGGCGCTGCTGCTGCCCCTGATTGCTCCGCCTCGTCAGGCTGGGTTGCCCATTTTGACTTGAGCATGTTGATAATAGCGAGTAGTGCTAGAAATAGTATCTAGAACGAGGTATTGGGCGATGAGTTAGCGATGTGAGGAGTCTTGGGTCGTTGCGGCTGGCCGAATTACTTGCAGGAACCCTGGCACCTGGCAAGTCCGTGCGGGAACACCTCCCCGCACCTGCAGTCTAGGCCCGACGTCCATGGTTCAGTGGCAGCTGCACCCCATATAAGAAGAAAACTAAACAGGTTTGCAGACTACATTGGGATGAAGATATACAAAGTAGTTGACGCAGCGTTAACGTAGGCTCTAGGGTTTTCTTTTTCTAGGCACCGTGTACCCACGTGTACTCCGCGGTTCTCTTAAGCAATTGCAAGCATTGCCGCAACACTCCAACATACATGGTGGTTTACAACCCGCGCACTTTTACCCGTCCTCTTAGCGGCTGCTTGCACTTTTGCCTTCATTCTCATGTTTTCACACGGTCCAGCGCTAGCAATCTAGCCCCATATGCATCACATTCGGCGATGATATCTTACGCACATGAACTTGAACCTCTACTAACTTCTTTGAACAGTAAGGCAATCAAGCAGAGATCAACTACTTCTGCAGCTCATGTGCTCTCATCTTCGAGACACCTGCTTACCAGGAGCGGTGCAAGGTAAGTCACCCCACCAAACTCGCCCGGCGCATGGACTGACGCATACGTAGAGCAACCTAGTGAAGTAGCGGAGAACGTTCTGCGTCTTCAAAAGTTCGGATTGTGGATGGAAGCTCTTCGCTAGGGTCAGGCCAGTAGTATGTGTTGTCAAGGTCGATTCGACTTCAAGAAACCTTGTGGAATGGACCGGTGCGCTTAGTCTCGCAGCGCTCTCGCCGTCCTTACAGATACCTCGTAGCCATATCTCAAGACATCATCTTTCTCCATCTACCTTTGTAGTTTCTGCCAACTCCGCGTGATGACCAGAACGCCGTGAACAATGTGATTGTCAAACAATGGCCATTTAGTCACACTGCCATTCCTTTCACTCTTACTTTGTCTCGACGCACGGACGCAATTGTTCACGCCATTACATCACCTCCACTCTCGCAGCACTAGTATCTAATACGGCCTGCGACACTCAGATTCGCCTTACCGCGGCCAGCGTACGCTCAACCTGCTTGCGCTCCACCTAGGTCATCTTACCCGCGCAACACCATCGCCCGCAGGCCTAACGCACTGGACAAGGCTCACCACATTCATTCTACTCTCTTGTATAATCACCCAATTTATTGCGCGTATCAAGTTCTCTTGAACCGAAGTTATCGCTCTGGTCTTGAACGCTGTATCATACTCTCGCTATACTATTGTTATTGATATATGTAAGTCAGGACTTACGCCGGTGATGTGAAGCACCCCCTGACAGCACTTAGTCGCACTCTCACCGCGAACCGCAAATATGGCTCCTCTCGAGGGCGCTACCGGAGACGTCGCGTGCAAGAAGAACAAGGGCCTGAAGAACCACAAGAATGCGCAGAAAGAGAAGGCTCTAGCGAAGCGCACCGCTGCCGCCAAGAAGATTACCGTCAACAAAGCTTCGTACGCGCCGGTTGCTGCCGTGGTTATCAACAAGACTGCACCCGTGCAAGAAGACATTATTGGAAAAGCAGGACCGGCGCCCATGGTAAAGGATTCTGTGCAGACCATCGTGGAGTCGTCCGATCTTTCTCGAGACAAGTTGGCCAGTCAAGAGAAGGCAGTCAGCAATGTCAAGGTCCTCACTGGACCTCACCTCACCGGTACGAAGACCGCTGCGCCGCAACCGCACTTCTGCACACATTTGCCCGTGGTTGCATTCGAAGACGTTCCCACTGGCCCTAAGAACAACGCTCCAACCAAGGTAGACAGCAACCCAACCAAACTCGAACAGAAGTCCAACAGTATATCTTATCCCAAGACTGCTCCTTCTCTCCCAAACCCCAACACCTCACAAACCAGCATCCTCAACCCAACCGCCCCAACATTCCTCTTCGGAAAAATCATGGTCGCCCAAACCCCACCCGTCGAAATAACCCTCAAGAAAGAAGACACCGCCCCCGGATGGCCTACCGAGAACGAGAAAGCGTTTGAAAAGGCCTACGGCGTTGTCGCAATGCGCAAGGCTTTGGAAGCAGCGCTGTACGAAAACATGGAGACGCCGCGCCAGAGGGCCATTCGCTGCAAGTACAGGGTTTCTGTTGACGCTGAGTTCCATCAGGAGGAAGTTCATGACTTGGAGTGGGCGTTGGCACTCATCGGCCAGCCGACTCGCAAGTGCTTCGACGACAACGGCTTTGAGATCACGCCGATCGAGACGGGCTTGACTGAAGCCGATTTGACGGTTTCACCAGGTCTTGACACGTTGTTTGCAAAAGTTAAGGCCGAAGGCATTTCTAGAATTAGCGCTCCTATCTCCATGGGTTACATGTCTCCCACATCCGGTGCTGAACCAACAAAGAAGCCAGTTACTTCTCGCACCCTGGAGGTCGTCGAGGCTGAGATCCGTCTCGCCGCTACAAAACGCCCTTCACACGCACCCTCGTTCGCTGATCCCGGTATCGTCAAGTACACCTTCAACGGCCAGGATTTCGACAACGTCGGCAACCCTCTCACGGAAACCGTGAGCCAAAAAGTACTCTGTTGGCTCGAAGACCAACCAAGCTCTCCTCCGGAACTCTCGCCAACGTCTTCGCGCCAGAGCCGCGAATCCTCGCCTCGCGAGTCTGATCAGGGACTCACGTCGCTGACGTTCCATTCCAAGCCTTCTTCTTCAGGTGGAGAAGTTTGGCCCGCACAGGAGGGCCTGCCCTGGGATAACATGCAACATGGTTATTGTTACGGATCTGGTGTCCCGGTGTATCCGTACATTGCGGAATCCTAGATCACGATGGGACAGTTATACGGGGACACTGTGTCAGGGGATACTGAGTAGGAGATGCCAGGTACCGCGCTGATGAGGTTTTGCGTCGCTTGCTTTCCGGGCTGGTACGAATCAAAGTGGCGGCTGTGCTTCCTTGTTCGTTTCTTATTACGTGTTTGCATCTCTAGTGGCTGGCAAGTCCTATATCTCCCTTGTATGAGTAGCGATGGCGTTCGTGGATTGGGAGGATGTGTCATTCGGAGCTAACTATCTTCATGTTGCGGTCCCATTTATCGGGAGGAATATTAGCATAATAATATTGTCTGACATCTACATTGCCTTCGTATCTAGCAAACTGTTGCTCTTGGGCTTGATGTAGGCTGCATGGTTCCTGTTCACATCTCCCGCGGACGTGCGGGGATTGTAGACCGCGATGGTTGTGGATGGGCGTTGGAGTGTTGTGATGATGCGTGCTTACCTTAGAAGGTAGAGAACCGCGTAATGCGCGGTCGTGCGCGGCTCCAGTACTAGCCCCTTGGCATTGTTTCAGACACCTTGCAGCGGCAAGTACGTCGACTCTGTCTTTCCTACTTCCCATATCCGCGTCTGCATCTATCAGCCTTCACACCGCCACTGTCGAATATCCCATTGCGACATTGAACGGCGTCATGGACACGTTGCCACAAGAGCTCATCAACAAGATCGTCTTGTGTTTAGATCGCTATCCTGGTCAGTCACAGGCCCCAATAATTGAACAGCACGGAGACCATTCTGAGTTCCCACCGTATGCGTCAATCTCTAGCCGCTGGAGAGAGGCTGTGGAACTCGTCACTTTTCATCGTTTGTCTATCAAGAGCCATGAACTGAGTCAGCTCGAGGCCAGGATGACTGGCAATCGTCCCAAACACCTAAAGAGACTTTCCTTTGAGATTACACTACCAGAGTACTCAGAAGAAAGCTGCGGACGTATTGAGTCGATAGAAGAACAACGATGCAATGATGAAACCTTCACCCAAGCTATCGCAGACTTGTTTTCTTTA
Organism: Alternaria triticina; assembly: GCA_022609215.1. Lineage (NCBI taxonomy): Eukaryota > Fungi > Ascomycota > Dothideomycetes > Pleosporales > Pleosporaceae > Alternaria > Alternaria triticina. The sequence goes on from JAGKPX010000072.1 coordinate 100,775, forward strand.
GTAAGAAAGTGGGAAGATGCAGGCCTAGTACATGGTCTACGACTACAGCTACACGGTGCATATTCCCCGACCGATCTTCGTGACTGGAACCAAATCAGGCTTGAAATGGCACAACGCAAGCGAGGGATAGACATTTTCGAAGAACGATGGGAAAACTCCTACCTCCATCTCTCCAGACCTGAAAGGATACCCACGCTCTCGAGCATCGTATATCTCCGCATTACGGGCCACATTTTCCGGAAGCTGGCACCTGTGGTCGGACCAGGTCTAGCTGCATTTTTACCCAACCTGCAGAGTTTCTACTGGGAATTCGGAGAGGTAGACGACACGTCCATTAACGTGGAAAGCAGGGCCTCATTCGCGAGGATGCTCAACCAGACTAAGCTTGACAAATGCTGTACGGCTGAGATCACCTTCAATCAAGACCCTGCATCGGACCAACGCGTGGCAGAGCCTTCGCGCATACCAACAGGCGCACTCTACGATCCGTTCAGCGTATCTCTGCGTAACTTTTCGCAGAACCTGACTTCTCTTGTTCTGAACGGCTATGTTGACTCAACTCTGTTCTGGCCTCCAAGCCTTGAGACAAGCTCCATGCCTAGCTGGCCGACCCTCAAGAAACTGACAGTCTTCTTCAATATGGCCGCCCCGTCTGGGGAGTGGTACTTTGACGGAACACCACCAGGCGAGATTGAGGAGCAGTGGGGCGGCAGCATTGTGCAGTTTCGCGACTGTGAAAACACGAAGACCTTGAATCTGTTTGTCACGGCTTTCGCAAAGGCGGTCCAACATATGCCGGCCCTTGAGCATTTTCTGCTCGAAACGGAGCTTGGCCACGAAATAGGCTACTGGGAGATCTCGTACTATGCACCTGGGATCGAAGAAGATGGGCACGATAACGAAGATGATGCCAACGTGCGGCGGCTCTACTATTCCGTCGGGGAAGTATGGAGGCCAGATGACTTCATGGCAGAAGCTTTTCGACGCATCGGGCGGGATACGCATGGGCCGGAGCTGATTGAAAGGTTTTATGAGCTGGGCAGCAGGACTTGGCCGCTTGATTCTCCATGGAGCTGGTTATGACCTATGCAGTCAGCCTATCTGCGCTTTTGCAAACGGCTAAGTAATCTCGACACCACTTGTCTGATCATCATTCGATAGCGACTACCTAGGTACCTACAGTAGCACTCTCGGTAGCTAAAACGGCACGTGCGGCGACAGGCCTTTCCGACGCTAAACTTCATTGCGACAGTAACTCGCTTACTAAGCATACTTATCACTTTCCCTTCCCTGCATCTCATTCGTCTTGTCAACCCACCCCGCTATATCGACCTTGCAAAATGCCGGATATAACAGCCAACGATGGTATTCATCTCCATTACGAGACATATGGCTCCCCCGGTGCCGCTCCCTTGATCTTGGTGAGCTCCCCGCCATCGAGCGCGTACCGCCACCAGACCTGACATTGGTCGCTAGCTGCACGGCTTCACGGGTTCAGGCGCAGTCTTCAAGCGCAATGTTGCCGCACTCGCAAAAGCTCACCATGTCATCATCCCCGATCTGCGCGGCCACGGCGACTCCGGTAAACCAAAAGCCGGCTACAACGTGGCACGCCTGGCAATGGATCTTAAGAACTTGATCGAGTTCTTCGGTTTCCGCGACGGCACCATCAAAGCCATAGGCACAAGCCTAGGTGCAGCTATCCTATGGAGCTATAGCGAATTGTTCACGACTGCCGCGTTCTCACACATGGTTTTCGTGGACCAAGCTCCACTGCAAAACTACCTTGAGGATTGGGGTCCTGAGTTCGGCAATCTAGGATGCAACAATCTGGAAGCACTGAACGCGATGCAAAAGACACTTATTGCCAACCCGAAGGAGGCGCATCTCGGTACTATCGCAGCGTGCTTGGGCTACAGATCTCATCCGCGACCCCGAGACCCTCAGTCGGATTCGGCACAGTGGGAAGATGACGAAGCGTTCTTCCTGGCTGAAGCACTGAAAGGCGATGGGTGGTGGTATGGGAAGCTAATGGCTGACCATACGGCGAACGATTGGCGACATCCTATCGCTCATGCTTTCGGACCAGAGAGCGGTAGTGAAACGAAGATACTGGTCGTAGCCAGTAGCCGAAGTGGATGTTTTCCGGCTGCGGGACCACTCAAGGTGGTGGAGCTGGTAAATGGAGGCGGAAAGGAAGGGCTCGCAAAGGGAGTGACGGTGGACTGGGGTGGTCATTGGTGTTATTGGGAGAAGCCGGAGATGTTCAATGCCCTTGTCATTGACTTCTTCTCGTGAGCGCAATGTATGCCATATCGACTTGATGTTGCTGCGACAGAATAGTTCGTACTATTAGTCATCTCAACGTTCATACCAAGAGGTCATCCATCATCGTCGAAAGAACGAGAGGGGTAAAGCTTCTACGCAACGAATTCTTCCGCAGGCGCGTCAAACCTGCAGAGCGCCGCTAATGAGTGGCATATGAGCAAAAAGCTGGCGAAAAAATACCACAGTGGGGATTTCCAAGCAATCATCCACAGAGCCACTTCTAAAGCGCCGGCAGCCTGCTTGTATATGGCTGAGTAGCCGTAAAAGACCACTATGTGGGGTTCCCCAGGCTAGAGATGCGGCTCCCGGAGGCTCTGGGGCTAGCGCAGCTGAGTTGTGGCTCGTAGCGAGCAGGTCTGCCTCGAGACGAGCATGACTCGCCTCGATCCCCGCAACACTGTCACGTATATATGCTCAATGGACCGCATCTTCATCGCATTATCAACGCCCATCTCTTCATTGTGCAAGCAATATACCCTCAGCTTCTTCTTCGCATTGCATAGCTCTGAATCCGAGATCGTGAGCCAGAATCAAAAGCCCGATCATCGCAAACCTGATCCAAGAGTTTTGAAGAGCAATCCACCAAAAATGTCGAACAACATCCTCATCACCGGTGGCGCCGGCTTCCTAGGCCCCATGCTCGCCGCCAAGTTGGCAAAAGATTCCTCAAACAACATCGTCCTGACCGACCTTCGCACACCCCAACGGCCAGCCGGCATCTCAGAGTCGGCAACCAACCTAGAGCTCACAGCTGGAGACCTAACCTCCCAATCAGACATCGACAAACTCCTTTCCATGCGCCCCCAATGGTCAGCCATCTTTCTCTTCCACGGCATCATGTCCGTCGGCTGCGAAGAGAACCCCGCGCTTTCCACCAAAGTCAACCTAGACGCCACGCTCTCCGTTCTTACATCCATCTCAAAACTTCAACAAGCGACTAAACCCCGCATTGTTTACGCTTCGACTCAGGCTGTGTATGGACCGCCTTACACGGCCACAGGTCCTATTACCGACGATACGCCCGCGACACCGATAGGCGTCTACGGCACGCACAAGGCCATAATGGAGAAGCACATCGACGATCTCAACCGCCGTGGCCTCATCGACGCCTTCTCCGTGCGCCTACCGACCGTCGTCGTCCGTCCGGGCGCGCCATCGCGATCAGCAGCAGCATTCCTCAGCGGCCTACTCCGCGAGCCACTCGCCGGGCTCGAATGCATCGTCCCCATCAGCGACCGGTCAGCGCGCCAGATGATTTGCTCACCACGCGTCATGATCGAGAACTTTGTGCGCGTGATGAAAGCCCCTTCGGATGCTATGCCCGCGCATATTCGCGCGGTCTATATGCCGGGAATTAGCGTTACGCTTGGAGACATGTATGCGGCGTTCGAGGCGGTAGTTGGAAAGGAGAAGCTGAGTTTGTTGCGGGAAGAGGTTGATGAGGAAGCGAAGAGGTTGTTGGATAGCTGGCCGCAGACTGCGGAGTTTGGGAATGCGACGAGGATGGGGTTGTTGTTTGATGAGAGTTGCGAGCAGATATATAGGGAGTATGCTGATAGTCTTAAGGCGTAGGCTTTGAAGTGGGAATATATCACGGGTTTTAACACCCAAATTCAAAATAATCATCGCCTGTGGCAACGATACCGACCCGCAAAGATACCAACCGCTTACTCATGCAACAGTCTCAAAGTATACGTCTTCGTCGAATTTCTCAACGTCCAAACACCCCAATTTCTCCATGTTTACCTTCCACCTCTCCATCTTCTCTTCTTGCGTCCCAGCAAGCAAATCCTCTTTCTTTCCGTACTGCCACCGTGCAAATCTCAAAGGCCCACCAACTCGAGCCTTGTACGTGCGACCAGCCTTCAGCCCTTCCATACTGCAAACGTATTCTTTCTCATTGCCTAGTTCTTCCAAAGTACATTCGAATCGCCACGGCTTCCCTGCCAGGATTTCGACGAAGTCGTCATCGTCCGGGAACTCTGGATGAGGATCACCGTCCCAACAGACAAAGACGGCACCCCATTCAACCTTCTCGCCGGTTTCATTTTTCTGACAATTTATTAGCTGGTCCAAACAGTGCAGGTCGAATCCGGAGCAGAAATTGGTGACTGAAAGTGGAGAGCGTGATTTATCGAACACGAAGGGCTCGTCGCTGTCAGTTGTGTATTCGATGACGAGGGTGAAGGGATCTGGACCATTGAGATGAGCTTTGCGGGGCAGCTCCAACCTGGCGAAGAGTTTTGGAGGCGCTGGGTCGTCGTGGACGGTGAAGTAGTATGTGCCACTTCCCTCGCGATGGACGGGCAGCTTTTGCGCTGGCGGTATCTCATCACGCGTATTATCAGGCTCATCCGTAGAACATGCGAACACTTCGCCAGCTTTCTCGGACAACCGTAAACCGTATGTATGGCCGGGCTGCAAGACATCTTTCCAAAAAAAATGCGTGGTTTCAGTCAACACACTAATCGATACTTCTCGATACTCTGGAAATGCCGTAGGCGGTATGTTGTACTGGCGTTTCCGAGGTGACGTGAAAGATGGCAGCATAATAGCCCCTGCATCTTCCTTGCCGGATTGCACGAGTTCGAACAGTCCAGACCTCAATGTCTGTAGGACAGTTTCTCGCCCCTTTCCAATAACAGTGAGGCCATTGCAAAACAGGGTCATCGGGCGCTCTGTCGCTGGAGTTGTGAGTATGAGGTGGCCAAGGTCACGACGTTGTTTGCGGTTTAACTGGAACTTGTCGTTGGTGTCTAGCTTCTCTGCCTCAAAACGGATGGATAGGCCGTTGCTAGGTGTGGCTTTATCTGTCATGGTGAGCGCGCGCTACATGGCATGGGCAACGCAGGCCTGATCGATAGTCGAGAGACAGATGGTGTTTAAAGCTAAAGAGAGTAGTCACGTGGCTGACAATGACAGGAAAGATCTCTGACCAGAAGAGAGTAGTTGTGAACGTGATGGCAGTTGTAAAGGCTGTGCCGTGTAGATATTCTGATAATCATGTGACGTCATGTCAGAACTAGGACAAGAAAGGACAGCCCTTGACGAATGACTAATAGGAGCTCTGGGGATGACTTGAAGGCTTGCACCGGTATTCCGTCACGAATGTAATAAGAATCCGAAGAAAGACCAGAGTCATGCTCACGACGCTCCTCGTGATACTGGTACCTCCGCATAATCATTCACCATCTACCTTGGCGGCCAAGACCAGATTTACCGAATACAAAAGGCTAGTCGAATATCCGCACATCCTACACAGTTCGCTTTTCGCTAGCCCGGCGTTTCAGTTGAACCGAACTCGTTTAAAGTCCAAGCCCTGATCACCGTAAGACACCTGTCCATGTTCGCGTTTCCTGACTTTCCTCGTTTGTTGCAACGGGACGGAAGGTGGCTTGTTCGAGCGCGCAAGATCTCTATTCTCGGAGGGACCGCCGTTTTGTGGTTCAAAGAAAGGTCGCGGCTTATCTTGAGCTTTCCTGTCATAAACCGCCCTGTGAATCGATCCGTCGACATTGTTATCAGGGAATAAGGTAACAGGTAGTGCCTCTATCCGCAATTTCTTTATAGCAGGCAGACGAGGGTTTGCACCATACTGCAAAGATAAACGAACAATATCGCGAACAGGTTGGCAGGATCCTGTGTCATGCATGCGTTGCTGGACACCATTACGCATGGCTTTTATAAGACCGACCCATAGCGTGCTCTTACGGTGTATCGTGACGTTGGGATCCAATGCATGTTCAAGTAAGATGCGGTATTGTTCGACACGCGGAAAGAGCAAATCATCCCACGCAGATCGGCAAGTTGCTAATTCGCGACATACACAATTGAACCATCCATCATGGGTTCTGTCCGTGTATATAACGGAAATGTCTGCGCCGTGTCGGAGGAACTCTCGCAGTATTTCGTGTTTGATGCGCTGCGAAGCGATTGGGAGATGCAGAGAGTTACTTGCCAGCGTCCGCAGGAAGACTGTGGTAAGTGTGGTGCCTCGCAAAGCGACGTTTGGGTTCAAGCCACAGCCAAAGAGACGCCTGAGATATCGCAATGTGGTGCGCAGGTTACCCTCTAATGTGGCATCTATACGAGTCAGCATGCTGATCCAGCTGCCTATCGCCATGTTCACATCCACACCCTGTTCAAGAAACATCTCTAAAACAGTCCAGTGTCGCTCTTCTTGTTTGCCGTCCATGGATGTTATCAAATCGTCTGCGAAAGTGACCCAACGGGATGCACCATCGACGACAAAATTAGGGTCGACTCCAAGTTCAAACAGCTGCTTTACCAATGAAGGTATAATGGCAGTTCCAACTGAGCTCGAAACCGATGGAAGAGACCGGTCTTTATAGTGAACGATTGTACGGTGGCGTTCAACAGAGGACGGTAGGCGCAGCTTGTATGTCTCGTCACAACCGGCTGGGCAGGCTACAGCATGTTGAAGTATACGATGAAGGTCCAGCAGACTGCCATCCTTATGCACACGATATTTCAAATACGCCGCGTGGCCAATCGAAGCCGCAAACCGAATGATGTCACAGTTCAGACCGCATGTAGTGTGGAATGGTCGTGTGCGCTCGTTCTCTAGCTCGGCTTGGTCGATAACTTCGAAGCAGTCAGCCGTGTTGCCTGTTTCGACAGCGCCTTGGCTAGCTAGTTCCACGGCTAGCTTCAGGGTTGAGGGGCATGAAAATCGCTCGATGAACTTTGATTCGGCGATCAATGCACGGCTTATAGCAGTGTAGACATTCAGTTCCCGTGAAGCCCAAGACTCTAGTTCTTCCCTCATACGCTTCGTAGCGAGAAAGTCGCTGAAAGTGCGGTGCAGGAAGTCTACCTTAGTCTGAGGGCTGATGTTCGTAGAACATGCCTCCAGAAGACCTTTGAATCTACCGTTGAGCCGTCTCTCTGTTCGAACGGCACATCGGTGGGTCTCTAGGTTCGTCCATAGCGTGCTTTGAGTACCGAATCCGAAGGATGCGTCTTCTTGTTCCAAAAAGTAGTAATGTATCAGTTTCAGTTGACGGGGAGTCCGCATAGCGATGAGAAAGGTCCACGCCATTCGACTTCGATAGACATCTTCCACGGACCCCAATATTTGCTCGAAGAATTCTTCCAAGTCCGACGGTATCGTACGCAATCGTTCCTGAAGAATGGACACAGGATCTTCGTTGATGATGCCATTGCGGAGAGATCTAACAACGAGACGGACCCAAAGAAACACCCCCTCTGCTCGCTCTCCAATTTCTCGTATGAGATCGTCGAACAGAGTAGTTTCAACTTCCGTGTTGCGACTGTAGAATAGCAGGTTATCCCGTGCGAATAACTCGATGTCGCGTCTTGTGAAGTGATGTACTCGAAGGATATTGGGATTGGCTTTCCCGAAAGAATCTTGGAAACAATTCCATGGCCTACTGGAAAGGCACAATTTGACGTTGGGACAATCAGACAGGCTCCTTACTGTCTCGATCACATCCCAGCTGTCGCCATAATATTCGTCAAGGCCGTCCACGTGGAAGTAGAACTTAGTAGTGACGTCGGGTTGCGTTCGGAACAAGAAGAGCGACTTTTGCAGCTCGGAAAGAGTCCATGGGCCTGAGGAAGCATTGCCATAACGCTGAGGCTCAGACTGCGCAGTCCATCTCTCAGAACATATCTTTGGAGCGAGGTCAGGGCAAGCATGAAGTATGTGATGAAGGAGTGTCTGTAAAAGCCCTTCCAAAGTCTTTTGCATCTGTTGACCGGGTTTCCAAAAGTAGAAGCATGCTCTGACCAACGGAGCATTTCCAGACCAGATGCGAAGATTTTGGATCGTCTCGTCGTTGTCGTACAGGTACTTCATCAAGGTTGACTTCCCGGAACCTGGTCTAGTGTTCAGCAATCAGCTTGCTACACTGATAGTCACTACGACTCACCCGGCTTTCCCGTAATCCAGTATATTCCCTTGTCACACTGAAGCCATTGCGCGAACCCTGTATCTACCTGTGGGCCAGATTCGTGATAGGCATACCCACTGTACATCCAGGTAAAGGTCTTTTGATGCGCATCTTTGATGGCGCTCTGTCGAATATGCATGCTTTCGTAGCGGAGACTTGCGATGATCGTGTGAGTTTGAGACACCTGATGCACCTTCGAAGAGATCCGAGAAAAATCATCATGGAGTCTCTTCCAGAAGGCATCTCCTTGGAGATCTGAGATGCGTGTTTGAGTATCCTGTAGCTGAATGTGGAGGTCCCGAATCTGTGCAGTGATTTCATAGTCTGCCTGCATGTTTTCCTTCTTCCAGGCTTCCAACAAGTCCATGAGCCGGACTTGGTTGTTACTAGATGCATGATGAGCTAACGTGAGGAGACATCGGGTGAAGAGAGCTCACTTGGTATCGGAAACTATATGCATCGTGACCTGGTCTCTGAGCGCACCTAGCCTCGCCTTCAATTCTTCGATGTGCGCTTTTCCCCACACCGATTTCAGAGCTTGTCGAAAGCTTTGCCACCTTGTTGGTAAACTTCCAGTTCTCGATCCATCCTTGTGATGAAGCTTAGAGATTGCATCCAGAAGTTCCTCCGCAATGGTGTCGCAACGATGAGCGATTTCAGATAGTCGTCGTGTTTCGCATGCACTTGCAGTTATGCGTTTACTCAAGGTCCTGATATCCTGGGAGATGATCTCGAGGTCGACATTCTCGTTCAATGTGCCCGACACAGACTGATGCAGTTCCTTGGTTTTCGACACGAGAACGAAGCTGAACGAGATGAATTGGATAATGTTCCCGGCAAGAGCAATAGCAGCAAGACCTTCCGCCATTCTTACGCTGATGTCTCTGGGTGGATTGCAAAGTCGTGGTCGAGCGAGACGCAGCCAGCCCTGGTTTCATAAAACGAAGCGGTGCAGCGGCTCAGCTGTTCCAGGCTCCACCATCGTCAGGCTGGGGCTGTGTTACTCTGTGGCAACTCATGATTCGATGAGGAAGTGGCAACGGACTTCCGGCATGCAGCGTGCAGTTTGGAAAGGCAGAGCGATGCTCTCATGCGTCCTTCCGGTGAGATGTGGCGGTTTTGGTTGGTGAGGATTGGAAGTTACGGTACAAGCTCTGGTGCTTGGCGAAGTCCAGGTGCGCCTGCCACCAGAACGGCAAGGCATACCGCGAAAAACAAAAACAGTGCGGCACATTTGTTGAGCCGATAACGCGCTCAGTGTCAAGAATCGAATACTTGCGCAATACATTGAGCCATCAAGCTAGATAGACGGTAGGCAAGAAGATACTTACGACGAGCCGTTCGCATCATCCTTGCGATGTTCTAGTCCCTGCTTTTCATACTCTCGCCCTCAACCACTCGCCCGCACGCTTAGCCATATTCACAGCCTCCTGATTAAACCCTAGGAGGTGGCCAAGAAGGAGGATGTCATGAGGGACATTCTCTTCAATATCCAACTGAAGATCATTACCCGCCTCCTTCATCTTCTCCGCCCACTCCACAATATCAAAGTATAGCACCTCGCCACTACCCGTGTTCACAAACATGGGCACCTCAGTCTTGAACGTCCGGTTCTTCTGCGACACATAAGGCTGCGACAGCACCTTATCTCCACCCTCACCCGCATACGCGGTTGTGCCCCATGCCGTGAAGGGCGGGGAGATGTAGTCTGTAGCGTAGTTGCGGTTGTCGTGAACGTAGGAGCCGGAAGTGTCGGCGGGGTTGGTCCACGGTGACCAAAGGAGCGCGGAGGAGGGGGCGGGTAGGCTGAGTTCAGAGCCGTAGTCGGTGATGTAGCGGAGGAGTGCGATGCCGAGGTTACCGCCTGCTGAGTCTCCAGAAAGTATGATGTTCTTTGGGGAGATCTTGAGGTCGTTCAGCAGGTATAGGTATGATGTTAGGCTGTCTTGGAGGGCGGCGGGAAACGGGTTCGATGTCTTCGAGACGGGTAAGGTGGAGAGGCGGTATTGCGGGCAGAAGACGTGCGTGGCTGGTGTGTGTTTGAGGAGTTTCTTTGCCATGGGTCCGCTGGCTACTGTTCGTCCATCTCCTAAAAAGAGTCAGCTATGGACGCATCTGAGTAGTATCACTGGCATGCTCACCTGTGACGAAAGCTCCGCCGTGGATGTGGAGAACGACCTTGGTGTTCTTATCACTGCCCGTGGTCAACGGCGCAGGAAACCACGTCGCCCCAATCTCCACAGGCACAACATCCTTGTTGCTCCTCAATGGCCCCTTGTATGCATCGCTCTTCGCCGGCTTGATGATCACAAAACGCTCCTTCTCTTGCTCCGGTGTCAGGGGTAACGGAGTAGCAACCTGCACCTTTGACACGTGCCAAAGACCAGAGAAGAAAGCGTGTACGGTGATGGCCTGTCGAAGAGTCCAGCTAGGATGCTGGCGACCAAGAACGAGGAACTTGATGAGTATAATAGGGAAGCGCACGAGCTCGAAGCCCAGGGCGCCGAGCCCATAGATGGCCTTTACGGGATGTTGCGTGAGGTCCACCATGGCGCTAGTGGCAGTGTCGACAGAGATGAAGAGAGCTCCATTGCGGGACTAGAAGCTTATAACACGATGACGATGGTGTGCCGCTTGCCTGTGATTGTTGAGGGGCGGCTGGTTCTGAGGATCTGAGCCGAGGTCCTTGGCGAGGCTAGCTCATGATCTCCAAAACTACCCCACATCTGCACCTCAACTTTTCCAACACTTTCCCCTATCGACTTAGGGGAATCGCATTTTGGTACGCACCGCGTTTGGTCCGGCGACCTTGCAACCTGTTCTCGAGCACGCGACAATGATCCGATGTCACAGAGCTTACGTTCAGGCGACTTGCGCGTCCCGGACGACTCTCCGGCGTGCTGGTCCAACTCCATCCTACCAGATCACTCATAGACAGGCACACATGCTGGGCACCCTGACGCTTGTCAAGTGGGAATTCGGAGACACTGCCTCACCTCATTTTGATGTATCGCGGTGACATCAATACGCTTAATAGAGCGCTGCTTCCCAGCCGACACACAGTATCAGGCAAATATCGATACTCTACTAGGTTGTTATAAAAAAGAGCTTGGATCACTTTACGTCACATTGCAGGTTCACTCGGGTACATTGCTTTTCTATTTTTTTCTTGACTGGGTATCTCAGTCTTCTTTTCTATCTTTTCAACATCAGTAAGCCTTTCTTAGGCTCAATCCGTACCACCATCAGCCCATTGCTGTTGCGTGAGGGACTCGTCTCTTTTATCTTCAGAGGGGCGCGTCGTTGACTGGTATGATGAACGCCTACTCGAAAATCGTGGCATTCACACGACCGAAGCCAAGTTGACAGGTAAGAACGCCGGTCGAACTGGACTCGCTTCTGAGCCTATGGATTATAACGACGTTCTTTCTTCGGCACCGGAGGCATGTAAACTTCGTCGGTATTGTCCTGTTCGGGATTCTTTCCACGGGATTTCCTCACATAGTATTTGATCAGCGCCAGTATATCCTCTCGCGTAGTGCAAGTGTCGCGACTGAGCTTTGTGTTCCGCCCTTGATCGATACGCTTCTGGATCCTTCCCTGTACTTCGTCCAGCTTCCCTTCCGTAAGCGTTGCTAGATCCAGAAGGAGTACCAGGAATTCCTCGCCCCATATCTCGATGTCAGCTGTGTGTCTGTAGCTGAGGCCATGTGGAAGTGCTTGTTGCACGTCTTGTATATTCCAACGACTGCAGATCTCGTTGATCACTTCGTTGATGACTGGTTCGGGAGTCGGGGACCGTGAACGTTGCGCGTCGGGTGTCATGGTCGATGTCGATGGAGAGATGCGTTTGATGGTCTTAGTTGCGGTTCGTAATCCCTTACTTAGATGGCGTAGAGTCGTCGGTTGGTGTTGAGAGTCCATGGTCATATAGGAGCGGGCGGAATTATATCGTGTCAGTGAGAGACGTGTGACTGAACAAGGTCGCCATCGATCCGCATGAATGAGAAGTGCCCACACAGAAGCTCACATCTCGACTTTCACCCAAATCAAATCGCCTGCGGTTTACCTCGCGCTCGCACCGGTGAAAGCGATAGCCTAGATGCATCGCGGGACTGGATGCCATGCTATTTACGCTTTTCTGGAAGGACTTGGTATAGTATGCAACCTGTGCTATGTATTCGAGCCGGATGATCAGTGTAGCAGTCGAAGGTCAATACATATGACATATTCATGGTAAATCTTATAAGGAGCGGTGGCTGAGTTCCACACCCATCCGATCTGGTGGTAAGACGTCAGGTCGGACGATGTACATCATTTGTACGGACAGCTTGTACATAAGTGAATAACTTGTTTGATGTTTGTCTCTAAACAGTGAATCATGGATGTTCCATCGATGTCCAATCTGGCTTGCTGTCAGGCGAGCTCTTTGCGCCCTTCACACCTTCAGTACAAGGACGAGGCGTCGGAATCGAGTGGAAGTTAAAACAATTGACTGTGAATGAGTGCAATAGTATACAGCAATGTTTCAATCAATCAATCATTCTTGTCTCTTCATTGTGGGCAGATGACAGACCTGGAGGAAGAGGGAGAGATTTGCTTACTCAGCTTACTCCGCCAAGCCAAACCCTGGCGTCTTTCCGCTCTGAGCTCCCACCAGCTTCACTCAAACCTTGTGCCTTGCGTCAAATCACCGGCATCCCTCCACCACTGGAGAAAGCTAGCCAACTAGCGACGCTTCCTCTTTTCGCATCACTATCACTCTCAAATACACGGGATCATGATGTCAGGCTTCAGCTGTCAGCTGTCGCACCTGCCACAAGCTGTCAAATGTGGAAGGAACAACATTGCGCATGCATGTTGATACCCGCCGAACTGTCTTCGCCCAAGACGCTGAACTAGCGCGCTCCTCGTACGATAAGCAAGAGCAGACAATAATGGGGACGACGCATGCATAGCCTTGCTAGCTATCATGCCTCGGTATAAGACGATGCCCCTTTTCGCGTCAGGCTCGCGCGGAACTCATTCAACGAACGGCGTCACAAACGCCACGATGGAGCATTCTTGCGTGGTCGCAAACAGACTGAAGAGTAATCACACAAACACCCACACCTTCGAGTCGTCGTTGTGGTGTTGAACAGACTGTGCTGTGTCTACGAGTAGACAGCTCCGCCAAATCAACGGGTCCCTGCATCCGTCGGCAATTCCGCCGAGAGGAGGCGAACCCAGACCACCACTTGTCGCGTGCACAACCCGGAGATTTTCAGGACCAATTGGCTCGAAGAAAATACCAATCATGCATGGGGTTTCTGATACCAAAATTAGATAAAGACGGTCTAAGATCGTTTTCTAGACGAAGCTTTGCTTAGCTTCTCGGTGAGAGTAACCGCAACCCCACACCTTCCATGATCCATCCTACATCGTATTCTGAACACGAACTTAGTCGCTGCAACGGGCACTATGGCAGCCTTTCCCGTATGCGCATTGATCATGCGCCGTTTAAGAAGCCCCGTACCGATACCCTTTAATAGCATTGCGCATTCTAGAGGCCTTATTATAGTAAAGTGTTAATGCAGAGCAGAGTAACAAAACGCAGTTAGTAACTCTATATAGTAATCTTAATATAGGTATATTTTCTAAACACTTTATACTTACTATATATAGCTATAAAAATTAATAAAACTTTCTTTCTAATATTTACTATAGATATTAGTAATAACGTACTTATAGAGAGTAATAGTAATAGAGGCTTCTTTAGTAAACTTAAAAGTAGACTTAGAAGTAGTAATAAGAGAGCTATAAAGCTATAGAAATATTAAAATATTTTTATCTAGAATTTAACGTAGAAATAAGCTTTCTAAAGTAAATACTAATAGTAATAATAGAAAGGTTTTAGTAGAAAAAGTAAAAAGTAGAGCGCATAAAAAGAGTAGAAAGTAGAGCATAGTATAATATTAAATAAAAGCCTTTCTATTAGCTATAGAAGTAGATAGAAAACTATAGTAGAGGTAGTGTTAAACTATAGTACTGCGTAAGTAAACTATAGTTAGTAATAGAGTTAAATTATAGTATAGAAAATAGTAGCCTAAAAGAAATTATATAAAACTTTGTATATAAAGAATACTTCTCTTTATTTTATATCTTTCTTAACCTCTATACACTTTTAATCTACTAATATATCTACTAAATATAAAGAACCTTCTGCACTAAACTTTTCTTCTATACTTATAATAAAGGCTTTAGTTCTTATAATAATAATAATAATAACGCCTAGCATAATAGAAAGTACTACTCTAGTAGTTCTTACTAGTTATATGCGTAGCGTATTTAACTTTCTAGTTCTTTTTAAAAAGTTCTTAATAAAAAAACTATAAAATATAGCTATAAAAATAAAGCTAGAAAAGAGCTTTTATTAGAATAGTAAAAAGTTAATAGAAGTAGTTACTACTAATAAGAGACGCCTTATAGCTTTATATATTATAAGTGTATTTTATTTCTACTAAATAGACTTTTCTTCTAATATTCTAGTAATTATAAAGAAATAGTTTAACTAGCTTAGTATATTAGATAAAAAGCTAGGTAGTATAAAGCTAGTAACCTAAAATAAGCTTAACTTTATTAAGCTTATAGTAAGTAATATTTTTCTTAGCTAAAAAAAGGTAGCGCTTTACTAGCTATAGAAAGTAGTATATATATAGTATAGTATTAGGCTATACTAATAGACGCGCAATAACAGGCAGAATAAATAGTTAGTATACTAAAGAATAGCGTAATATAGCTAATATAGCTAGGCTTATAAGTAGTTATATATAGAATATAAGTTACTAGTAATTATATAAGTATTATATAGGTGTTTTAGATTATCTTAGAAGCTTTATACTAGTAGTAAGCTTACTAAGTTACCTTTTAGAGTTACGTAATTATATAAAGCTAGTACTAGTACTAGTTAATAGTCTAGATAGCTATTAGTAATATATAATAAATATAAAGTAGTTAGCCTATTATAATTACGTGCAAAGTAACTATTATATTAGTAGTAGAGGTAGTGTAAGTATAAGTATTATAAGTTATAAATCTAGACTTACGTTAGAGATTTTTTAAGTTTACTTTTAAAGTTTAATATAGTAACGTATTATTACGTAATTACGTAATTACGTAATTACGTAATAATACGTTACTATATTAAACTTTAAAAGTAAA
>JAGKPX010000073.1:0-112859 GCA_022609215.1 Alternaria triticina
ATAGGCTAAGTACTTACTATTATTATCTTTTAAATATATAAGTACCTTAAATACCTTAGTGCTACTATAATAATATTATTTAGTTATACTTCTATTATTTTATAACTTTATAATAGCTAAAAGATATACTATCTTTATATAATTTAATATCTTTAATTACTTTCTAAATTAGATTTATAGTTATAAAGTTTTAGCGCGTTAAAGTTAAAGTATATTTAATATTATAATGTTTAGGTAGCTTAGAACGCGAACTAGCTTGTTACGCGAACGCCTACTGTAGCTCAGCATGTGCTCGCGGAACCTGCTCCGCCTCGTTCGCCCGTCCCTGTCAAGGTTAGAAGCAACACCATCACACTTATGCCCAACGACCCTAACTGCACACTACGCATCAGGTGACGTACGCTGATACGGTCTACGGGTCCCTGTTTTGGTGTTTCAGCTCTACGTCAACAGGAGCTGACAATACACAGTACGATTGATTTGCATCAGATCAGATACGGATGATCAGCACTGGAACGACGTCCGAGCTCTGCGATTGGCAGGCACGTCGTGTGCGCGCCATCAAAAAGGTTTCAGCCTACTGCTACATAAATACACTATTCACAGGACATATGCGGCATACATCGTATTATCACACTTGATGCCCTTGGACCTACCTAGGCACGGAGCCAATGGCGTAATACCAGCTCATCCGATGAGTGACGATGGGAGCAATACCCTCAGCTGCCAAGGTGATGACGTTAGCGCTAGGCGAGAAGACATTCCACCAGCAAACTACACAGTGCATGCATCAAGAAAGCGACGAGCAGACCAGCCTCTTTGCTAAATATCGGTCTCGCTGTTTATTTGTAACTCACGGGTGTGAACACGGGAACAGAAGCGCACCTGGGCTTGAGGCATTTATGCCGTCCCTTGACGGCGTTGCATGCTAACAAAGTGCTTGCTAGCCCCGGTACTTCTCTACCGTGTTCAACCCCTACCCATCTACAGAATATCGGTGCGCATTGATGCGGTCAAGCAAGGATCGGAAGCTGCAGATATATGCACACTCACGGCCAGTGCATCCAGATAAACTGTGAACTGGGCGATCGTCGGAGCCAATCGTTATGGGTGTCGCATTGAGCATAAAATGCAGGCGTTTGAATATGGCTTCTATGAGTCTTTCACAGTTTAACTTCCGTACAAATCGACATGGTCGCAGTAATAGACGCGTGCATACCCAAGATCGACGGTCGGATGCGTTTGCGCTATATAGATAGCCGACCCATGGAGCATACTCTAAAGCACCAGTTCGGTGCGTACTGTAAATAGCATCATCGTCGCGATATATTAGATTTTCCTTCCGATCGGACCAGCGAGTGAAACGGCCTAGGTCTTCAGCGCAGTAGGAAGCCGAACCACTCGGATGCTAGCCTGTCGATCTGAATCGTCGCATCGAGTGAACTCGGAGCACCCCATGGGCTGCTACTGGTATCACTTCGAACAAACGCGGACGATTTCCCGGTCGCATGCAGGGTCTACACAATACTCATGTACACATAAAACGAGCGTAGATTGGCGAGCGCGATGCTGGGTCTAGAGCTAGGCTGAAGATTATATAAGCTGGTGAGTTATTACCCCATGCATGACGTTATTCCTGAGTAAACCCTCTCGAACGGAAGAGAAGATGGAGGGAACAGGCGGCTCGATCAGAACGGACGGTGGCCCCTACATCGCTAACCTACCTATGGTATCACGATGCCTGGGGACACTCGCGGCAACAGCGAGATCTACTGTTCCTACACTCGTGAATCAAGCCAAGAGTTTATACCGCATTTCTGACTGCATTTAAATATTAAAGGTCGCACGTCTCGGCCAAACATCATGTTCTCTACGACTCAATCCATCAACTTCCTGTCACATGACATGTAGCTAGAGTATCGACAGCGTGGTACGTACGATTCGCGACAGCTACCTAGGTGTAGGCTTTGATAAAGGCCTAATAATCATACGGGATGCGCACTGATACTTCTAGGCCATTGTTGAACAATGTACACAATCAGCTTTTCCAAATCCGAATACGTGAACATGTGTACTATTTATGAGTCTTCCCAAGAGAACTGTAGGTTTTACTTGCTCAATATTGCTTCTCTAGTACATCTATCATTTCGCAATGTCTTGAATCACTTCTTCAACTCGTACTCATTAAGATTCGGACATTTCCACGCTTCCTACACAACATTGCAACCCGTACAAGAAGAGGACCAAGGAAGTTCCAAGGTACACTTGTACCACTACTTCTTCCCAGACACTCAGGGGTTCGCACTTGGCCCCAGCCTGTTATGACTCAGCAACCTACGCAAACTCTTCACCTCCGTAGTCACATCGACACGCCAACCTCGCGCCCAAGAACGGTCGAGAGGGTCAGTAGACCCTAGCAACTTCAACGTCTTAGGCGGTACCGGGCAAATGTCTTATTCGAAAGCCTAGAAAGCCGTTGCGCAACGTTGCGGCTCCCTCCGCCTCTACTTGCCAAGCCAGATGGGGCCGCAACCGTCGTGGTTTACGATGACGACGACTCGGACATGAGATGGCAGTCGCCATGCTGGGGATTCCCGTCAGTGGGTGGATAATCGAACGGGAGATGGCATTTGCCATAAACGTCTCTCCATGACTTGCTGTACCGAAGATCCTTATTCCCTTTTCGTGTCGATCTCGCCTATAGTTTCTAGTGATGACATACAGACGGGGCGGCAGTACGGCCTCTTGACCCGTTCGGCTCGAGGAGGACTGCGTAAATTCCTGCTCGCAATGCAATACGGGTACAAGACCACGAATAGAAGAGTATGCGAGTCGGTCATAACAAACAGAAAGCAATTGCACGACCACACACCTTTTGGAAGTCTATGTGTCTTGTGCGAGGTTGCCATATTGTCTCACTGTGGTGGACGCAGATGCGTTGATCATCATGGGGGAGGGGCGTAGGGCAATCGCAGTGAAGCAGCCGAAGATCGCAATCCGCAGCGCAGTTGGGCAGAGGAAGAAGGTTTACCCTTGGAAGACGCGCATTCGTGTCCATGGAGACTGATCAGCAAAGGACCCGCAGGCTAAGCGGTCAAAGCTTGTCCGGGTATGCACCGCCTCATGGCCCTGCGTGTCTTGCAAAAACCCGAAGGCTTGAGTGTGGCTCAAGACCATTCAGGAGAGGCTCTGCACCAAAGTGAAAGTTGGGGTAAATACGTGAGAATGTGAATTGAGGATAGGTATAGGAGACAATTCCCTGCAGACGCTGACAAACAAGCCGGGCGACTCGGGTTACAAGCAACCGAATCCGGGGTACAAAGACACGACACGCCAAGTAGGTCAAACTGTGCCGTCACTCGTCGACATCAACTCTCAGCCGTGCTACCATCGCAATACATGTAGTCATTCCACCTCGCAACTTCAGAGGCTTACTTCTGCATCATGAGCTGGACGAACTCGTTGTCTGGATTGTGTTAGAGCGACACGTGTGATGGCAGCAAACAGGACGTACAGTCAATTCGGCCGTCGCCGTCCTGGTCGGCCTCCCGGATCATCTCGTCAACCTCGTCATCGGTCAATTTCTCGCCGATAGAAGTCATGACGTGGCGCAGCTCGGCGGCGGAGATGAAGCCGTTGTTGTCGCGGTCGAAGACCTTGAAGGCCTCCCGGATCTCCTCCTCGGAGTCGGTGTCCTTCATCTTGCGGGCCATCATGGTCAGGAATTCTGCACGAGGTTAGAGCGGGGGTGTGGCAGAAGTGGGAGGGAGAGGTGCCTGGGAAGTCAATGGTGCCGTTGTTGTCGGCATCCACCTCGTTGATCATGTCCTGGAGCTCAGACTCGCTGGGATTTTGGCCGAGCGAGCGCATGACGGTGCCCAGCTCCTTGGTGGTGATTTGGCCTGTGAGGCATCATCGTCAGCGGGGTCAAACTCGGGTGTCTAGTGCGGAGTGCGGTTGCGTGGGCAGGAACGAGGGCGCTCCCAGGGGGGCAAGGTGTGGGTGGTGCAGGCGACGGAGAGTACTGACCATCGCCGTCCTTGTCCTGCATCACAAGGTGGTTAGCTGGTGTTGGCGGGCAGGCAGGGCTGGGCGGCCACTTACAAACAGAGAGAAGGCCTCCTTGAACTCGGAGACCTGCTCCTCGGTGAGAGAATCGGCCTAGAGGGCAGTGTTAGCAATGCGCCGGGCTGGGGGCGGGCGTGCGGTCGTCGTGTTTTGCAGGGCGGGGTATGTGCGAGGGCGCGCGGGCGGGCGGGCTACACACCATGTTGTCTCTGGGTGGTGGGTGGTGGGTGCGAGGGTGAAGGGTGCTGGGCTGCTGGGCGACGATGGGCTGGGGCGGTGGATAGAGCAGAGGCGCAGGTGTGGTGTGAAGGAGGGTCCCGTAGTGTTTGCGGCTGGGCAAGATGGGCTGGAGTGGAGCAGGCTGTCAGACGGCCGTCTGTTGGGGAGCTGGCCTAGCGTCGCCCAGAGCGGGAAGGCGGCTCCCTCGCCGGCGCACCGCACCTCAGCCGCCGACACGCCTGCGAAGCGGCCGTCACTCACAGTCTGGCCGTCCTCTCAGGCTGACCCTCGCCAGCCCAGCATGTGGCGGGACCGAACCAACCTCTTCATATCCTACCGCCAGTCCTACGCCCACCACCCCCAGCAGAAGACGCGCCATGCCCGCCCGCGCTCCAATGGCCTGGGCGACAGCACGCGCGTGTCCGAGGAGCGCCAGGGCCTCATGTCCAGCGGCGCCTACCACGACGACGGCGACGCCGTGATTGAGATGGACCTGCTGCCTCCGCGCTGGCTCGACGTGCAGGACGAAATCACCCAGCACCTCGCCGACATCGCCACGCAGACACGCAAGCTCGACCAGCTGCACCAGAAGCACGTGCTGCCTGGCTTCGATGACGAAGACGTCAAGAGGCGCGAGGAGCGCGACATTGAGCATCTCACCCAGGCCATCACGCGCCTCTTCCAAAAGTGCCAGCAAGCCCTCAAGCGCATCGACGCCATGGTCCGCGACGCAAAACAGCAGGGCAGCATCGCCCAGGGCGAAGACGCCATGGCCCAGAACCTCAAAATCGCACTGGCAACCCGCGTTGGCCATGTCAGTGCCATGTTCCGCAAGAAGCAGGCTGCCTACCTCAAGAGTGAGACAACCCCCGCCTCACAGCCCTGGCTATGCTAACAGTCTGTCGAGAACTGCGCGACCTTGGCGGCTTCACCTCGCCCTTCCGCGTTGCAACACCCGTCCAAAACCCCTACAACGACCCTGCCTTGCAAGAGTCGGACGCCGATCGCTCCTTCTCCCAGTCCACTCTCCTCCAGACAAAGCAACAGCGCATGCGCCACGACCCCAATCAAGCAATCATTGCTCAGCGCGAGCGCGAAATCGAAGACATCGCCCAAGGCATCATCGAGCTAGCAAACATCTTCCAAGAGCTGCAGACCATGGTCATCGATCAGGGCAGCATGCTCGATCGCATAGATTACAATGTAGAGAACATGTCGCGAGACGTCAAAGAAGCCGACAAGGAGCTCAACGTCGCCTCTGGATACCAGAAGCGCACCATCAAGAGGAAGATTATGCTACTGCTAGCCATCTTGATCGCAGCTGTTTTCATACTACTGTCGCTCAAATTGGGCAGGAAAGGAGCAAATAATACGCCCGCCGCTCCACAAGTACCTGACGTTCCGCCCGCCATGGCCATGGCAATGGGATACAGACGACAATCAACAAGCACGCGCACAAGTCGCATATGGCATCGCAGGAGGCGGCGCTTGTGGCAGGGGACGAGAAGCGACCCACTAGATAAATACATGTCAAGCTGAGCTCTCCCACATACTATTTCCAATCATCTTCTCACTTCACATCAGACTACACGCTCAACAGCCACCTCTACTTCCAAGTAATCAGGCATCAGATTTGCTGCAGGATAGAGTGCAGCGGTGGGCGAGGGCGGCGTAAGCATCGCTATCGGGGTGGCGCAGGCGGGTGCAACGGTGAGCCCCACAGCTGCATGGGCGTTGGGTCAGAACCAGACTGCGGTTTAGGCACCAGCACGTCAGACTGCACAATGCAAGGCCCCATAGTCTCAGAACTCAAAAGTGTAAGTCGCGTAGATTGAACTCGGTGCGTACTCGGTGCGTGTTGCGAGAGTGGACGTAAATAGCCAATAATGGTGGTACCTCGGCTCGGTTGCTCTTCTACGCCAAGGTCGTGAATTCAACTCGTGCTATTAAACGTGCATTCCTAAGAAGGACTTTTAGGTCATTACCAATTGACGTCTCTGTGTTCTCTGGCTCAGCTGATATAGCAACCTGCTCGCTCTATGGCCGTATCATTACTAGCAAATCGTACGTGAATTACGAGGAAGCGTGTTCTTTCGAGGCTGTGTTTCGAAGACCTGCTCTAGAGAAGGTCGTCGCGTCGCTGACAATTAGCTAACAAGACGCAATGTAGTATACATCTCTGCCTAGGTGTCTATATACCTCATCATACCAGCTTCCCTGTTCACACGCAGCAATGGAGCCACCAGCCTCTCCACCCGTTGCAGACATGGTAACACCGCTATCCGATTTTCAAAAGATAGGTCACAACACATATCTCTGGACATCATCATCATACCTATCCCAACTCGCAGAGCAAACTCCGCTCATCCTACTCTTCACTTGGAACGCTGCGGCCGCAAAGCACATCGCCAAATACACACTTGCCTACCAGAAGCTTTTCCCAACATCCCGCATCCTGCTGGTACGATGCTTCACCCCAGACATGTTCCGCCGTACCTCGTCCTACGCCACTTTGCTCGAGCCAACAACAGATCTTGTAGCCGAACATACCGCTTCAGGAGGACGCATCCTTGTCCATAGTTTCTCAAACGGCGGCGGGAATCAAGTCAATGAATTTGCAAAAGCATGGAAAAAGAAGTATGGTACAGTGCTACCAATGCAAGCACAGGTTCTCGATTCCAGTCCGACCAAAGGCCCGTGGATGCAGAGCCATGCAGCCATTTCCGCGTCCCTTCCCAGAAACACGTTTTGGGGTTGGTTTGGTGGGGCGCTGGTTCATCTTCTCCTTGTCCTCACATTTATTGCAGACAAGACTACGGGAAGGGAGAATATGATGGTAGTTCTCTGCCGAGAACTGAACGATGAATCGGTGTTTGATACCAATGTACCGCGTCTGTATTTGTATAGTCGTTCGGATACGATGGTTCGGTTTGAGGAGGCAGATGAGCACGCTGATCTTGCCAAGGCAAAGGGATGGGATGTGACAAAGGTGCAGTTTGAGAAAAGTCCGCACTGTGGTCATATCAGGGAGGACGAGAACAAATATTGGGCAGCGGTTATGGAAGCTTGGAAGAAGGGGCCGAAGAGTGGTAACATGTCTACTTGATCTAGATACCAGCGTAACGCAGTCCTCATCTTCCTTGTGTTTATTCTAAGCGGAATCTGGTATGTTGCGTCTTGGTACGTCTACAATCGAGCTGCCACCAGACTCAGATATATGTTCCACAGTAAACCGCAGAAGCTGAGGAAGACAATACGACGCTCGACAGGGATGAAGGTGGTGCTAAAGAAGTTGGCAATCGGCCAGACCTTGTACGAATCGAAGATGAGACCGAAGAGCTCCTGTTTTAAGTATTAGCACTGCACACAGCAGCCCTTCGGCAGAGGGCCTACTTACGTTTCTGAAGTCCTGCCCAATCATCGCAACTGTCTTGCCCTTCATGAGACCAATCAGAATCAGGAACATTGACTGGTTCAGTAGCGCGCCCATGGTTATGCACTGTATCTCGCGAGTAAGCTTTAATCCGTCACCACAATTGGAGCATAGGCCACTCACGTCCGTAAACCACTTCTTGAAAATATTCCACCAGTTCCTCACTCTAACCTCTTCTTCCACAATGCCCTTTCCTTCTCCATCACCTCTCAGCATTATGCCCTTCTCCTCTTCACCTTCGCCTACAGCCCTTGTTTGCTTGACGGTCTTCCAGCCCGGAAACGCGCGCTCGAGCCAATTCTGCCAGTGGTAGTTGATGGGCGCGGTGAGTACGACCATGATGGCGAACTGGGTAAAGAGGACGCGGTCGAAGACGAAGGGCTTAGATTCGTTCCATGCTTTCAAGCGTTGCGCGATGACGTTGCTGCATGAGTCTATGGCGAGAGCGGAAAGACAGGCTACCGCGATGGGAGGTAGCTTCATCGTGGCGAAGAAGGTATCTTGGACCGCGAGGAAAGCCGGCGGAGAGTCGCTGTCTAGGTAGTTGATGAGGATGGTGGGGATCAGGTCGCAGGACCGATTGCGAGATGCAGATCAGCGAGGCCAAGTAAGCATCGCAGTACGCGGGCGTTTCGGCGAGGCGCTCACGGACGGTTTCGTGGCAGGGTGGTTGTAGTGGTGGAAAACCAACAAAAGTCAATCGGAGTGCGGCATGGCCATCTGCTTCGGCTGCGCCGTTGCAATGCCACTCCACATTGGTTGGTGTTGCTACCTACTGCGCTTGTCGGGGCATTGGCGCTTGAATCAGACGGTGGCTTGATTCGCGTCACAAATGACTCGGCAGCACGCTTATCGCTCTCTCAGCCTTTACGAGGCCTTTGCCGCGGTTTTGTCACTTACTTAACTTCTCGATTTCCTGGTAGGAGAGGACCTGGAGCTTCATACCTCCCAATATTAAGCCGCGCACGAGTGGCCGAGTTGTGGCAGCAGCCCACGGAGCCCTGGACAGGCTGCTTCTTGAGAAATTTTGGTGGCGCACACGCTGCACACCTATGACAACGCTCGGCCGAACAGGAGGCACATGAAATCTGCAGAGATCGTAAATGAGGCAGGACAACATAAGCCAACAGTTTTGGAATAAGGAGCCGAGATGAATTGGAATACCTAACACATCTCGCCTTTTACGCTTGATAGGTTAAGCAAATACCAGACATTAACGAGTTCATGATCGCATCCAGAGTAGCCTCATGCAGTCCCTGAATCTATTGCAATCTCTAAAGCAATGGGCCGTTATGAATTACAGGCTGTGATAGACAATATTGTGTATGGGGTGACAACAAGCTGTTGATGTGTAATTGAGTCTGTATCTACACACGCCCGCATGCCCCGCAAAAAAATCGCAATGTGAGAGAATACACTTCAGGCTAAAAGCTTGTCTTGTCCAATAAAACCAAAAGAAGAGTTAACAGATAGAGCGAACTATGCAGAGAGCTACTTGCAAGCACAACCTGCTGCATGTATACCTTCTTGACTCGAATCTTGGCGTAAGTAGCCAGGGTTCAACAATAGTTTGTATATAGATCGCAAGGGGAAGACCTGAAATGTATGAATAAAGTAGAAGACATCAAGTCTGTTCAAGAACCCAAATCACATGCAATTTAGGCTTCCAAGCAGTAACTAAATAGCCACGTGTCAGAGCAAGAACGCGATTGCGTAGAATCCAAATAGTACTCCGAAACCGAAACTCTTTTCAACCCGCAACGTAATCTCATATTACTCTACTGTTTCTTTTTCTTCTCGTTTCTGTTGGTGTTCACTCGTGGCACTCCCCGGCTAGAACCGTGCGCATGGAACAAGCCGACCAAACTCCGTTTAAATCCACCAACGATGACATAGCGCTATACATCATCATTGCTCAGATAACGTCACCGCATAACCAGCTCACCAGTTAACATGCTAAACAGATCTGTAGTCACGTTCGAAAACAAAGCGTAATGTGGGGTTCGATCTGTGTGCATGAACTGGAGATCTACCGAGGCTCAGTAATCGAAGGTGGGTAGACGGCATCGGCGAGCGTGTTGCGCCGTCGTACACCGGTGCTGTCTCTTCTTTCGTTAGTTAGGTACAAGCCATCGTTTTTGCCTCACATCTGTGTCTGTACTCTGCTCCCAAGAAACGATATCTTTCAAGAATTACCACCATCATGTCAAACAAAGCAGCATGGATCCCAGAAGCAAAGGGCCAGCTCCAGGTCAAGGAAGCTCCCATGCCAAAGGCAGGCAAGGGCGAGGTTGTTATTAAGAACCACGCAGTTGCCGTTAACCCCGTAGATTGTGAGTATCTGCATTTTCTAGTAGGGATGAGTGTGCTGATTAGAGCAGGGAAAATCCAGGACTACGGCATCTTCCTGCAAAAGTATCCCAACGTCTGTGGTACTGACGTCGCTGGTGAGGTGCACGAAGTTGGCGAGGGCGTTACACACGTTACCAAGGGCGACCGGGTGCTAGGGTTCGTCTTCCGCCTTCCACCTCGAGAGCTTCCGCGGGGCCGTGAACTAACAGCATGGTACAGACACGCGTTCTCACTCGTGACTAACGAACCCGCGCACGGTGGATTTCAGCTCTACACTGCTTGCAACGCGCTCGTCGTATCGAAGATTCCATCGCACATGACGTTCGCCGAGGCCTCGGTGCTACCTCTTGCCGTCTCCACTGCCGCCGCATGCCTCTTCAAGAAGGAGACCCTCGCGTTACCCTTGCCATCCTCCAACCCCTCTTCTACGGGCAAATCAGTGTTGGTATGGGGCGGCTCGAGCAGCGTTGGAGCGACTGCAATTCAGCTAGCCGCGGGTGCCGGTGTAAAGGTCGTCAGCGTAGCGAGCAAGCACAACCTAGAGAAGCTCAAAGGCCTGGGCGCAACAGCAGCCTTTGACTACAAGGACCCCAAGGTCGCCCACGACATCATCGCTGCTCTCGAAGGCACGGAATTCGCGGGTGTTTGTGACGCCATTGGTACACCGGATGCTGCGGCTGCCTGGGCACCAGTATACGAGAAGCTCGGTGGACGTTATGGCTCTGTGCTGCCTGATGCAGAGGGCCTTCCAAAAGGTATCGAGGGCACAAGCGTCTTCGGTCCAAGTGTAGCGCTGGCGGACAAGTACGTCGGTGACGTTGTCTGGGCTCGGTGGGTGCCAGAGGCGCTGGAAAGGGGTACACTAAAAGCTGTGTAAGTATCTATGTACCAAGTGCGTGTGAGGCATACACTGACTTCGTGCACGTACCTTTAGCCCAGAACCACTGGTAGTTGGAAAGGGACTCGACGCTGTGGCGGAGGGCTACAAGAAGCAGAAGGAGGGTGTCAGCTTTCGCAAGGTTGTGATTGAGTTGTGAGCCCTATCGGAACACTAGCCCACACAACGAACATGTGACAACAACATGTCGAAACCGGGGCATAGCTCTGAGTGATGGTGTCCAGGCAGTTCCCTTAGAAGCAACGTCCGGCATTACAAGCACATGCATGCGCTGAACATCAACAAGTTTCTGCGGCCCCGGCGAAACATAACCCCGGTCGGGTCCACTTAAAAGTTTTTAGCTTCCTGCACTCTGCTTCAGTTCACGTGCTTCTTGTTCTTCTTCTTCTGCAGCTGCAAGCGTATCCAGCGCTCGCCCCTGTGTCGCATGCTCATTGACACCAGTTTCTCTGCTTTGAGCACTTGCTCTTGTAAGTACTACTGCTCTCCCAACTTCCCATCCCTGCACCATGATGAAAAGCATTCCACATTCGCAGTTTCCACGCTAGCCATCAATCGAACCTACTTTAGATGGTCAATGAGCGCGAATACCTTCCTTGGATGTCTGATTTGCATTTCAACCTCACATTACACTTCTGCTTGTTTTCGACAGCTTTCGCTGACTCTTAACAGGCCACCTAGACTCCGCCATCGTTTAGCATTCATGCTGCTATGACCAACATGTATGCAGCTCTGTACGTTACCCAATTAGCAGTGCTCACTACACGATCGTACATAGTTGGAGTTTTGACTAGTTCATTCAATACTCATATACAATTAACACCAAGAATACCTATACTTTGCCACTTTCTCTTGATGGTGTTCCACCATACTAATGCACATTGTCTGCCAGAGCTTCGTTCCATCTTTGCTGGGGTATAACAGTTGCTTCGCACTACAAGCTCGATCGCTTAGAGCATGAAGAAGGTGAACAGACCCGTCATACCCGCGAACACAGCGCTGCCAGCGAGATGGGACGCAGCACCTGTTGCTGAAGAAGGTGAAGGTGACTCGGATGTTGAAGTACCGTTTTCGTTGAGCTTACCACCAGTGCCGGCGGTTGATGTAGGCGATACGTTTTCGGTGGCCTTCTCAGAAGCGTTCTTGAATGCATCAAGAGTGTTGGGACCAGACGCCCTAGACAATGTCAGTGAAAGCAAGCGACTACAAGATAAGCGGAAAACTTACGGGGGGTTGATAACACCGACCATGCCATTCTGGCAATGCATGCCCTGAGAGCAGTAAAACCAGACGGGAGCTGAAGCATTCTTGACCTCATAGGTGAAGGTTGTGCTGGCGACGCTCTCCATATCAGATGTCGGAACAAAACCGGAGAAGAAGCCACCGTCCATAGGCTTTAAATTTGGACGTACGAAGTCAGTGTATGTCCCACACGCAGTTCGTATATGGAGAATCTTACCTGGCAAGGGTTGGCGAAGGTAGCCTGAGCGACGGAGTGGTTCTTGGGCCAGAACGAGAAGGTGACAGTGTCGCCCTCAGCGGCCTTGAGGCTGTCTGGCTTGAAGACAAGATCGCCAGCCTTGTTACCGACAATGACCTTGTGATCCATTGCGAAGGTAGCGCTGGCCATGGCCGAAGCAGCGAAGATGGTTGAGAAATGCATTATGGTTTGTTTGTTGGTAAAGAGACTAGCTCGTTTGGGAATTAAGAAAATGCGGGTAGAAACGAAGGTTGTCTTGGTGTGTAATTGGTAGTGGGAAGAGAAGAACGTGGACCTGCCTGCCGAGCCAAATGAGCACATTTGCGTCCATTATATAGTATATAGAGAAACAGTTGCCGCCTGTTGAGCGGATCAATCGGTATACGCATGCCATGCCATAACACCTTCGAGACTTCAGGCGTCGCGAAGGCACGCTTTCTTGACGCCTGAACGCTTGAAGCGAGATCTGGGGAAACAGGGCGGTCAACGTGTCACAATGCAGAGGTCTGCTACTGGCTATGTTTGCCATGGGCGCCTGTATTGAGCCACTTGCCGCTCGGGTATGGCTGTTTCGAGCCTGAGGCCGATCCTGTGGCTGTCCAGGAGCTAAGACCAGACCCTTATTTCCATGGCAAATGCGTTTCTGGCCAAGGGATGAAACTCGCTGTTGGTCGTTGATGGAACGCGAGATGTTTTGGAGAGCGTGCACGGAAGTCGTGCGCTATTTCCGCCCTGTCATCTCACCCGTGACATGCGTGGATCCATAGCGACTGCCGTGACAGTGGACACCTACCATCGCGATATCTGGAGCGTAGGTAGCTAACAAGCCGTTGGCTCCGCTTTGAGAAATTCTCCGTCACCCGAAAGACTAGCGCAACAAGCAACAACGTCAACAGCTTCCAGTGCTGCACTCGGCGCTGCCACACATTTTCCGAACGGCCAGATCTCATGACATACCACCGAGTTTCCTCGGCACCTTCCTCCGTTGCGCAAAGCGTGGCGACCGTTCCAAGGCTCTATCTGCACGTGGTTGCTTCGTGCCTTCGGAAGTCAAAGCGTCCACGGGCCTGGTATACCGAATGAACCGACGCTTTGTTCCGCGGCTGTGTTCCAAGGTCAAGGCTCCGCTCTCACGAGATCGCAGCTCCCAGGGAGAACATTCTGGTCGAACTTCAATCGGAAAACGCTACGGTTGTATCTCGTGTCGTGAATGCCGAAATGGGGGTCTGCATGGGCGGTGAATCGACGCTTCCAAGGTTCATCTGCTGACCAAGGTAATCGTTGCTGGTGTGAGCGCTACCCTAACGGACAGCTAACTCGACGACGTCCTCCCCTGAGCAACAACAATTACTGCATCGTGTGTGACGCTCTGACGGTGGTAGTCAGATTCCGTGTTCGTCGACGTGGCTTTGGCTGCCGCCACTTCCGAGACTATACGTGCGTCGCCTTCAGACCCCGTCCGGTCACGACATCATACCTAAATCTCGTGAGATGTATCGTGCACGCGTGCCGGTGGGGTGCAGCATCGTTTTATTGATCGCTGTCCGTGGCTACTTATTATGGCACATTGAATGCAACCATCCGTATCTCCGGGCCTTTTCCTCGTCTACTGGACCGTTTATAGCTGGTGAAAGCCTCTCCCGCTGCTAGCGTGCCAAAAATATCGCAACTCTCCGCATTAATTCTCGTGTCTTTTGGCGCTATAAGCTTATCTGTGCTAACCTACACCAAACGCCGCTATTCCATGGTCATCTGCTTTGACCGCTGAAGCTAGTGCTGTCGAAATAGTAAGTCATTCCGGGATGTCGCTCGCGTTCGCGCTTGGGCACCATGTAAAGATTGCCATTGTGACGAAAGACGAGGTGGAAGCCTCGGATCGTAGAGTGGAGGCTTCGACATGGCGGATGGTATAAATGGCAATGTACTCGCAACTGCAAGACACGCATCATCAGTAACCAGCCCTCCGACTTCCAAACCTCCATTCTCCAAGCCTCTACCCATCTACCAACAAATCATGCAGTTCTCCAGCATCACCTCAGCGGCAATCCTTGGTTTTGCCAGTCTGGCTTCGGCCATCACTGTCAGCTACGATACTGGCTACGATGACGGCAGCCGCGCCTTGACCTCGCTCGCCTGCTCGGACGGCTCCAACGGCCTCATCACAAAGTACAACTGGCAAACTCAAGCCAACGTTGCTGGTTTCCCTAAAATCGGTGGATATATGGGTGTTGCTGGATGGAACAGCCCACAGGTACGTACACTTACTACATTTCCTTATCTTCATTGTCTAACAATACATACTAGTGTGGTACATGCTACGGCGTTACCTACAACGGAAAGACCATCTACGTTCTCGCCGTCGACCATGCTGCTCAAGGCTTCAACCTCGCCAAGGCAGCCATGGACGAGCTTACAAACGGCCAGGCTGCGGCTCTGGGACGTATCGATGCCCAGTACGCTCAGGTCGATACTAGTAACTGCGGGTTATAAGCACTGCGCTCTACTGCAAACGATGATGATTGGAGAGGGAGGATCACGAGAAACATCCGATAATGTGTATTTACAGGATTCCGGATGAGGTATTGCATAGCATAGCGTTCCTTATTTGCATGCGGTGGCGTTTGTACATACATTCCTTACTTAATTCATAGTCCATATAGGATGCAGGTCTGCTTGCCATAAAGAGAGGCGTTATTTATCTGTTGATGTAAATGTCTACCATTGCCGGCCTTAATGACGCCAGAGTCCACAAAGTCTTCACACTTTTTGTGAGCTTCTTGATCATCCTCCCTCCTCCCCTTCACTGTGCGAGTCGCAGCCATGCAGCTGCGGGGTAGGATAAGCCCAAGTTTACTCTTTTCGGCATAGCTCTTGTGAATAGTACGTGTTCAGGAGATTCTACACCTTCGCTGATGACTAACCTTTCTATACGCTCTCCTCTTTTATCTTGCGTGTATACCTAGTCGTGATCGACAAATCACAAGACCGTTGCGTATATGGAAAGTATGAGATGACGAGGAGATTGCAGGGGTGTGGAAAGTTCGGATAAGGAGATGCAACAAATGTTTGAGGTTGTTGAGAAGGCTATGGAAGGCTGGTCGTTATTACGCTTTCGGTGGACACTGGTAGAGGGGAGTTACCAGATTCGCCGGCTTTGTTATCCCAATTTCTTCTTCTCGGATATATAGCCTTCTTAATGAAAGGCTGCAGTGATGGTGGCGGGCAATGCTAGCCTACATTGCGGAGACGGTTGCATAGATTGAATGTGCGTGACATTGGCACTGACATCTATTCATTGTTTCTATCTACTTACATGCATCCTAATTTCTCCATGAGATCTAAAGGCTTGTTGGTATATCGCTATTCGCAAAGGAGGGCCATCTACGCGATGACCAAAAGACTTTTGTTGTGGAAACGAAATGTACATGTCCCAAGAGTATCGAGGCTACGCCCGCATAGCCAAGCGCTCGTGGCCTGCTATTAGAAAAGGTTGTGTTAAAAAACCCGAGGGGCGATTTGTGATCAAGCGTCCTCGAGACAGCACTTGTTTAACGAGGTGTTGAAGCAAGTAATCGACCAAGACTGCCACTAGCGAATGATGGCTCAGGAACTGGTGACTTGGCGTAGAAGATCTCGCCTTCAATTGTACTAGCAGACGTCCTTGATATGGAAGCCGCCGATTTGTGCGAATAGGACTTTGGACTCGATGGAGCCGTCACTGGGGTAACGAGGTCAATTGATTTGGCTCCGTAAGACCCACTATGCGACGGCTTAGTCCTGGGTGGAAGAGGTCGCGTAGTGGCGGGCGTGTATGGCAGCGAGTAGCTCACTGACGAGGCTGGGGTGTGTGACAGCGAGGGGGCGGCGCTAAAGCTGATTTGTGAAGTAGAGCTACGGCTGTAGCGCGGTCGAACGGTATCGGGGAAGTAGGCAGGCGATTGGAATTTGCGGAGATATTTTGATGCCTCCGAGTCGAAACGCTGACACCGGTCGACGCTGTTATCGTCTGACGAGATGTCGGAGAAGGCACATGACGAGCGTTTTGACTCAGGCTGAGTGGGGGAGCGCTGAGGTACAATGTCGCGAAAGGCAAACTCGTCGAACGTGAAGTTGGCAAATGGCGTAGTTGGCGGTGAGTAATGATCGTATGAATAGGTAAGGCTCTTCTCGGTGTCCTTTTTCTTGCAGCTACGTGTGCATGTCAGTAGGTGGCCTGTGCATCATAGAGTGGGTGTGGGCCATACCTTTCCGAGCAATAGAGCACAGAGTTACTGGGAACAATAATTTGCTTCTCGCAGACGGTGCTGCAACACAAGATTAGTGCGCAGTCGCGAGGACTCGGATGACGACAACATACCAGTAGTTCAAAAAACTCACGGCCATTGAGTCCTCGTCCTCGTCGGATGCAGTCTCTTTGTAATGAACGGCTTTGGAGGCG
Organism: Alternaria triticina; assembly: GCA_022609215.1. Taxonomy (NCBI): domain Eukaryota; kingdom Fungi; phylum Ascomycota; class Dothideomycetes; order Pleosporales; family Pleosporaceae; genus Alternaria; species Alternaria triticina. The sequence goes on from JAGKPX010000073.1 coordinate 16,889, forward strand.
GCTTTGGTGCCGTGGGACTGGGTCCGCTTTGACAGAGGCCTAGAGGGCCGTGCGTGCGCTGGCTGCGACTTTTTGGATTGATGAGACGGGTGACGAACGTGATGTGTGGCCATGATGGATGCAGAAGAACTTTAAAAGCCTCACTGTGGTAATCGCGCACGGTGCACGGTGCACGATGTCGTTACAGGGCTGGAAGTAGGGCAGCAAAGAAGCGGTGACACAGGCCGCCGAGTACCAGCTGCTGATATGACGGAAGGTTCGTGCGTGGCTTTGTTTAGGATCCTTATCGCTTGGGTTCTGCGCCAACGTCTTAGCCAGGAACACGATAGTGCGTGTCTAGATCGTGACGATGTACAAGAAGGGGCCTTGATCGATCGACGAGGTTGAGAGGCGACACCAAGAAGCCAGGAGAACGAGCTTACTTCAACAGACACGGGACGTGCGACGTCGGAAGGAAGGAAGGAAGGATAGAGTGCAGTATAGTTCCGGGAACGATGCGCGGGTTGGGCTGGGCTGGGGTGCGCGGCGATAAGCAGCAGTTCGTGAGAGACAGCAAAGCCGAGTATTTCCACGGGGCAGGCGGCTTTCAGCGGCAGGATAACAAGCTATGTATCCGAGATCGATAGCAAGAGGAGTGCGGGATTGCGGTCAATAAGTAATTACGAGACCGGCGCCTGCGAGTACCTGAGGGCAGTTCTAGAACATGGTTGACGACGACGGCCTAGATATGCGGTCGGGATATGGTTGCGCGTGTGGGGATGATTCGTGATAGCCATCACGATGGAGCCATTGAGATCATCTAGCACGCCATAGCGGCACCCGCTGCCCGCTGACTCCTCCCTACTACCCCCCACTCGCATCCACCACGGTGCCTTGCTACAACTCAATCTTTGCCGGTGTAGCCACGGCGGGGAAGCCTGGCCAGAGTGCATCCTTTCGCCGTTGCAGCGCTGTGCATGGAAACGTCGCAGCCGTCGTGTTGCAGCGAATTGCGGGCCGAGCATGCACACGGGAAGACCACCAAAGGTCCACGTTCTTGTGCAACTCGGTGCGACTCGCAGCGGGCACCATCACTACACACCACTGCCCACTCGGGTGCGAGCTCTCTCAACACAATGAAGCCATATTGCGTATCTATCACAGCCTTCCGTTCGGTAACAGGGCGCGGCTCCTCTTTCGCAATCGACTCACCACGCCTTAGTCGGGCTTTGAACAGCTTTTTTCGCGGCTTCATCCAGCTCACCAGTCGGCTTGCGAGCCGCTATACATAGAGTGTGTTCCTTGCCGATAATTCGCATCTCTGAAGCACTCCGGTTGAGTGACTTTTGACTGTGCATAACTAGATGCGGGTCCATTGTCTACTCGCGTAACTCTATCCTAGCGGCCGCGCAACAAAAGAGCCAACCGGGTCTTCAGAAGGGCCTTCACCGTCTCGAACATGGTGAATCACCAGAAAATCTCTTAGGCTTCAAAATACACACCTTTCTTTATGCTGCAATCCGCCACCATCAGCGTCTATGTACCTTCATATGTCGGTCAAGAGTTTTCTCTCTCGACACCTTGGTCTCAAACAGAAAACGCATCGTCCATGTATCGCCCTCTAGTGACACGCCACAGTTGGATCGGGGTCGAAGTTGGATAAAACGGCCCTTTCTGTTGGTGTTCAGGCACCGGTGGGCAATCAACCTGCTCGAAGCTGAAACGGTTCCGCCCTACCCCACAAAAGTCAGCAACAACTCGCCCGATGTCGTAACATGGCCAGGAAAACAAGACGTGGAGAGACCCACTACACGCGTTCAGAAAGGTCTCGAACGTTTCTTCGTTGCGAATCGTCGCAGATATCAGAGCTTCGAGCGCTGGGTTCAAGTAGAAGAATTCTCCCAGAGTTGAGACCAATCGCGGAATGACGGACTTGTCGTATGTCTGCGACGTTGTCAGATCCACTTCTCCACGAGACTGCAATGACGATGACTTACGACGTCTGCTCCCACTACAACATCTGGTACGCTCATGCCATAGTCTTCGGGAAAGGTCGCTGCGTCAATGGGATGGCCCCACCTCAGCGCGGCTGTCCGCACTTGAATCCGGGACGTGTCATCGACATCAAGTCCGTTGAGAAAAAGATTTGTTCTGATGGCATCGACAACAGCCTCGTCGCCATCTGTGGCAACCACGCCGGTCGCCCCCAAGTGCTTCGCGCAAAGAATGGACAGCATTCCAGTTCCTGCGCCAAGTTCAAACAATCTCTTCCCGGATACAAACGGTCGGCCAGCCTCGGACGCGAGATGCGACCCGAGTAGCAAGGCGGCTTCCCAAGTTCTGAGACCAGTCGTTCCAGACGAGGAGATGACGGATCGCGCTTCAAGTAGCGTTACCGTACGTTCGTGCGTTACGCTATCATCGATTGAATGATGGGGGTAAGAGTACGTCACGAATGCTTTTTGCTGAGCTGCATCGGCTTCGGAGGGCAGATCAGCAACAAGCAGAATAGTCATCGCTTCCATAATGTCATCTGAGATTTCCTATAATTGGGACGAAGAGAAAGGTCAGCAAGTGCTGCATGGAATCTTTGCGATTGCAAGATGATTATTATGACTTGATAGATGGCTGGCTACAGCGAAGGCAAAGCCATGGTGAGGAGATAGGAGACCATACATCCTCCTCCGGGTCGGTGATCGACCTCTCGAGTTTTGCGACAAGTTGTTTGAGAATCCTCAACCGATAGCGGCCCGGGGGTAGTGATGTGATATTAGCTGCATCGAACAGATTGTGGAAGAGCCACACTTGTACGTTTGGCGCTTTTAGTATCGCATCATCTGGCCATGTTAATTGGTGTGGTTCGACCAGCTGGAAATACTGGCGTTGCAAGATAAGTAGCTGCGGTAGGTTGGACGGAGCGTCCATGGAAGCGACAATAGTTTTTGTTCGGCACGTAAGCTAGAATATTTCAATGTGTCTCAGCCTCCCTAGTCGTGCAGCCTAGCTGTATGTTCTGATTTTGACGAGGGGAAAGAACATCCAAGCACGCATCTGCTTACGTAACTTTGTAGCGGGGCGCCTTGGCAGACTAAGCGAGGCGCACTGCCGACCGCCGACACGACGCAGCAAATTCGACATCTCCATCTTGCCGCCAGCTAACCACAGGTAATCGACAACAGCAAGATCGATCTCTGTCCAGTACGTCCATTGCAGACCCAAGCCCGCCCTATTGTACTTGTGACTCACGGCTAATTGTCGTGTTGCAGGTCGAATCCTTCCAACATGGCCGACTCTCAAGTTACTCTGCGCACGCGCAAGTTCATCCGCAACCCTCTCCTCGGACGTCGTCAGATGGTCGTGTAAGTGCAGGAAACACCGAGCACACAGTTGCGGGGGATTGAGTCTGACGGGAATACTACAGCGATGTCCTTCACCCCAACCGCGCAAACGTTTCCAAGGACGAACTCCGTGGCAAGCTCGGTGAGCTGTACAAGGCCAAGAAGGACGATGTCTCCGTATTCGGTTTCAAGACACACTTTGGTGGCGGCAAGAGCACCGGCTTCGCTCTTATCTATGACAGCGCCGAGGCCATGAAGAAATTCGAGCCCCGCTACAGGCTAGTACGCTACGGCATGGCCACCAAGGTCGAGAAGGCCAGCAGGCAGCAGCGTACGTCTTCCCTGCGTCTATGCATGGTGTCGCAATTATGGCGATGGATCTGCATGTCGATACATGACACATACTGACTGGATAACAGGCAAGCAGCGCAAGAACAGGATGAAGGAGTTCCGGGGCACAGCCAAGTCCAAGGGCGGTGCGAAGAAGGACAAGAAATAAGCGGGTGCACACTGATGATGACTACGAAGGTCATGGCTGGAGTCGAGTGGCGGTTTCTCTACAACTACTGGTTCGCCTGGTTCTTCCTCACGGTGGATACGGAGTTGCTTCTGCGGGCATCGGCATGTATATCTACGAGCGCCTGGAAAACTCTTGCGGATGGGAACGACAAGACGGATGGCGTTTGAGATCAATTGTCTGCTAACCATCAATGCATATCATGGACTTTACGATCCCCCAACTATTTTGCCACTCACCCGATTTCCACATGGTTTACCCCGGCCACTGCCAATCCTATGTGTCTACGAACGGATACAGATGACCTCTTTGAGACTATCAAACCTGTGTCATGACTTGCGACCATGAACAGATGACGTTACTCTATATCTTGCACAGTCACTAGCCACCAGTCAGACCGTCGTCCTCGCTGCCTGCGCATCACCCGTCCTGTTTGATCCAATCCTCGCAGAGCAACCATGTTTATCCCTGGCCTTCCTCTACCCCTTACCCCTAATGCCTTCCGTACTCATGATCGCTGTCGCGTTTCCTTCCAAGTCCTTATCCCTGTCCTTTTCCAAACCCTCAAATCCATGAGCAGCATACTATCCAACGTTCGAAGCGACCTGTGTCCCTGAATCTTGTTGCCGAGTTCGCAATTGTTGAAGCTGTGTAAGGAGCAAGAAGGCCTGATTGGGGGATCCGTGGACAAGTAGGTTTTTGGCGATGTAACAGTAACAGAACACATTGACTAGAAGCAGGGTGTAAATGGTTAGCGTAACAAGGGGGAAGAGATCAAGGCTGCTGGAGCTCTCTTATGTAGAATTGCGTTGAGCTCTATTTCACAGTATCGTCCATGGAGCTATCTTGTCGTATAAAACCACTCTGGCAGCTGGCATTCTCATGCTCAGACATCACTGTCCTTGTCATATGTGTAGAGTGATCTCAGAATGCTCTCCTATCAGCACGCTCAACGAGCGCATCTAAGGGAACATTTCCACAATAAGCTGGTGATTGAAGTTCGACGAAGCTACGTTGTAGTTCTGAGTAGTTGTACATGGTAAAGCAAACGACTGTTATTATACTTTGAATTACTACTCGCCATATTCAATACAGGTGCGCAATCGCTCAAAGGATGCATCGCCAGGTGTACACAGACAGACATGGCACGCGCCATCACTGCTCTCGGGCTTCAAAGTCCTCAGATCTCCTGGGGTATTCTTCTGAGGGCTGTGGCGTAATATTCTCAACTTCGGCTTTAGCTTCTTCCCAAGCCGCCTTGTTTCGTTTCGCCCAATCGATATGGCATTGAGCGAACTCCATCTGCAGTTGTTCTTAGCGGCTTTCAAGAGCACTAGGTAAAGACCGAGACATACCATGTAACGCCGTAAATCGTCCTCCTTTTCGCTCTGGAATCGTCGCAGGTCCTTCATCACACCCGCACTTGCGTCTTTGGTGTCTTTCTCGGCCACAGTCAGCGCTTGTTCGAGCTGCGTAATGGTCAGTATCTCCAAGTGTCTTCACAAATGACATATTAAGCCTACCTGTACCATACTATCCCGTGTCTTGCCGATCTGATCTCTTCGAGTCTTTTCAGGATCTACGTCTGCCATACCCCTGAAAGCATGTGTAATGGACCCAAACAGCTTGTTGGTGACGAAATTCCCACTTGCAGTCTTCTTGTGCGGGCTACTAGGCGGTGACTGATTATCAGGTGCGCCCTGTGCGCTGGATGGTGTGTCGCCATGTGTAGGTGGGAAGTCGGAATCAATCGACGCCCTATCCTCGTCCGATCTACGTGGTTGCTCCGCCTCGCCGATGCTTCGGTGTGAGCTGTTGGAAGCAGCGCGACTTCGGGCAGGTTGATGGCCGACGCCACTCAGATGTTGTTCTAATCGTTTCGACTCTGCTTCACTGCGTTCGAGGGATTCGAGTAGATTGCGCTTCTTCTCAAGTTCGTCCTTTGTCATGTCCTCCTGTATCCGCTTGAGCACTCGATATCTCAAGGTAGAACGTACGATGCCGGCAAATTGCGCGCTCTCACGCATAGGCTCCGAGAAGCCTGCGCTGAGAGACGAAGAGAGTTCGGTCGTCGCAATGTACGTAGAGTCGACAGCTTGTCCCGTCTTTTCAATGGCTGCAGCGAGAGACTGCGTCTGTTCAGATAGCGAAAAGGCATTGAATCGAGCGCCAAGATCTGCCATGTCCTCTCCCCAATTGCCCAGGTGCATGAGCAGTCGTCTGTTGACCTTCTCCATTGGTCCTTGCAGCAGGTGTTCTAGGTCTTTGGACGAGTTCTCGAAGCTAACAAAGTATGGATCCAACTCCTCTTCCGACATATTGCGCGTCTCAGGAGGGAAACGACCGAAAATGGCAGGACCCGGTGTCGTATGCGCGGCTGCTGAAGGTAGGGCTGCGTTGTTGGCTGGTGAGACAGGAGTACCCGAGCTAGATATGGTACCGCCCGACTTCAATTTGGCGGAAGACGAGGGGACTGGAAGGTAGCTGTGGGCTTGGGAAGGGTTCGCGGCATCGAGTGGAGGTGCTTTGAGGATCTGTTTGGGGATATTGGAAACAGGCGGGCTGTTGAGTACGTCTGCCTACAGGAGCAAGTCAGTTGAAGGGGTTGGTATCTACAAGAGAACGAAGCCTACCCAACTTGTGTAGGGATCGAGGAACCGCCAGAAGACGCCATCTTGTAGTATATCCTGCATCTTCCTACACCTGTTAAGGAAGACAGCCAGCATGCGCTTCCGCAGCTCTATTATGCCGGCATCCTCCTTCGCCTTTGTCGGCTTGGCGGCGTAGTCGGCCATGGTATGCTTCTCGGGGATGGGAGGTACGATGAGCGTGGGGTGAAGTCTGACCAGTTCGGCGCGCAGGGATGCAAATTCAGAGTATCGGCGCTTGACTTCGAGGCCCTGTCCATGTGTCAGCTGCGCGGCTCCCCAGCAGCCTGGCTAACATACACCGCAGTTGATGGTGTACTGGATGTAGTTCACACCGTCCTTGCCCGCGCTCGTGATCAAGACGAGTTGCTCGGGGTGCTCGTACAGCCATTGTTCCACGCGCGCATCGTACCCGCCCTTCTTAGGCGCCTTTGGGTCTGCGTGGTCTTGGTCCTGCTCGTTGTAGTCGACGTCGCTCATGTCGCGCTGAGAGACATACTCGGGCGACTCTTGTGCGGGCGACGACGCCTCCGAGGGCGGCGTCGCGGGGCGGTACGGCACTTGGTCATGTCAGCTAGTGATGCTGGCGGTTGCTTCAGACAGTAGGTAGAAGCCTTACGGGCAGCGGGCGACGCTAGCCCGGGAATATCGGACGTGTTGGAGTCATGGCGGGCAAAGGATCCATACGGATTGTTGTCCTCGTCGTCCCACATGTCGGCGGCGGTGGTGGTGGTGGTGGTGGTGGTGGTGGTGTAGTTGTCGCGCTCACTGGGCGGAACAATGGTAGCGCCTGTTGGTACAACGAGCAGAGTCAGGCAGCACCAAGCGTCGACGTTGAGATGTTTGCCTTGGACATGGTGAAGCTCCCACGCTCTCCCGGCAGTGGCAGTGACGTTGCGCGTGGTCCAAGCTTGTCGACCAGCCACACCTCCGGCTGCATGCACGACGCCCCGCCACGTCACGTTACACTTGCTTACTCACAGCTATGTCATGGAATTAACAGACAAACCCTTTGCTATCCGCAGCGCCGTGCTGCGTCTCATGCACTTCTTCGCCTTCCCGTACGCCCGTGATAGTTCCTACATTCTCGTCGTCGAAGAAACCTTCGTTCGCTGCCAACGCTTCAAACCCCAGCTCTCCCCCTGCCCCTCGAGGCACCATTTTCACCGGCCAGATGAGGCACAAGCTGTAATAAACCAAGCCGCCCATGAACAGAGATAGTAGAAAGCCAAGCTTGTACATATTCTTGCTAGCCTCGGCGACAGAATCAGCATCCAAAGACCCCGCGACGCCATGGACCGTGAAGGCAACCCCAGCTGTCCACGCAGCCAGCATGCGCATATTCCAGCCTTTGCAGTACGAGTACGGGCTTTCGGATGCAGTCGTGTACAATGAGGGAACATGCAAGTTACCCTTTCGAACGAGCCAGTAGTCGACAATCATGCACGCGCAGATCGGCATCAGAAATACAGTGTAACTTCCGAGGAACGTCAAGAACGCAGTCGCCGAGGCGATAATCTTCCATGGAACAAGTAAGGGTGCCAGAATCGCGCAGAGTACCTGGCCCCGCACAATGGTCAACCATCGAGGGAAGATTCCTGTAAGATCGGCACCAACGGGAAGCGAGTTGCTTCCTGCATTGGTGACAAGTACAGCGAGCATCATACCGAAAGACGCAAATACTATCCCTGCTCTAGCTCCAGCAGTCCAATATTGATCCAAGATGGCGTCGTAGAGATCCCATACGTTCCAATAGCTTTGGCCGAGGACTTGTGTAGCGGCTGCAGTCGTTGCGGTACTCAGGAACATGACCAGTACTTTACTGGTAAGAATACCGAAGCCCTGGCTCCATGTCACATCGCCGTAGGAATGTCCGTATCGCGCTATATCAGGCTGATTGATAAGCACTGGCGCCAGAGCGCCCATAACGGAATTGATGGCTTGTATCATGGGCCAGATCAGAGCTGAGCCCGAGAGCTGAGTCTGCTTGGTCGTGTACGTAAAACTTCCAATTTTGCCCCCATTGGCACTGATTACCCAAGCGAGCACCCCGAAGAGTGCAATCGTTGTATAGACAGCTTTGACAACAAAGAGGTGTCGAAGTACCGTGGGGTGAATGAACATGACTGGTAGTTGCGCCTAAAGATGAGTTTTCGAAGTCAGTATTTGTCTCACATACAGTTCGTACATGGATATCACTAACCTGTTAATTTTAGCATACTCAGTCGGCCTTGGACTTGAACGAGAGAAAGGTGGACATTACCTACCATCCAAAACAAGAAGAAGCTCAGCAAATCTCTACTCGTGATCCCCGCACTCTCTGGGAGGCGGTTTGGTATATCATTGTAACCCTTTCCAAACATACCCCGCATGAACACCGACGTGATACGGCCTCCATAGTAGGTCTGCGTCGCAAAATAAATGATTGCAACCACAGCTCGTACGACGATGTACAAACTCGCTCCCCTGACGCCAGCAGCTGCGCGGACATACACAGGGAAGCCAAGAAAGTACTTGACAGCGCCGCGACTATTGAGCACAACCAGAACGGTGAGAATGGCGGAGCCGATGATAGCAGCAATCATGCCGTGCCACCAGAGTAAACCGATTGAGACAAGAGATGCGCCGAGGTTGTACGAGGATGGGCTGAATGTCATGGTCAGATAGTATGCGAAGTAATGTTGCCAGCGCCATCTCCGATCTTCTGCATTGTGTTAACTTTTGGAGATGCTGAAAGATGCATTTCAAGGCTTACCAGGAGGACTGGGAAGGAGGTCTTTGTTATAACGCACTTCGCCTTGATCGCTGGTATCTTGCGCTATGACTTTGAGAGTTTTTGGAGAACTCAAAACATCCTTGCCTTGTTGCAGAAGGCGAGACATGACCGCGCAGGAATACTCACGCCTGAGCAAATACCAATTCGAGCCTCGGTTGTTCGGCGGGAGGTGATTGCCAGGCTATAAACATCTTGATCGCCTCTACAAATTGCGCATCTCGTCATTGCGGCAGACAAATATTCCTATCAGCCATCTATCTATGCAAGGTTTCGCAATGCTGGGAAAACGGCAGATCTTCGATGATAAGACGATAACGCGTCGGGAGGAAAGAAGCCGACGGGCAAAAAGATCAAGAATGAGGCTAGTGCGTTGACCTGTCCAAAAAGGTGATAGTGTACCTGAGTAAAGACTCAACAGGTTTTCACGGGCACGGGCATATCCAGCGAATGCGACAGGTTCTCTGCATCTGGGATTTCGATTCTAGCGACTGCATGTGTCCTTTAAGACCATGCGGCGTCCCCACGACTAATTTGCCAGGTTGCCCAGGTGGCACGTGTAGTAAGAAATCGGCGCACCCAAATGCATGATCTGGGTACGTTTGGAGGGCTGTTATACCTTCTAGCCCATGATCCGCGTGGCCAAATAATCATTTCGATCCAGATCCATAGGTACGAAGAGATCTATGAACAACCAGTCTTCGACCCAGACTTATAAGGAAAAGTCTCGCGATAGTGTTTCGCAATGTCCCTGCGTGTCGCAACCCACACATGTTCCTTCCTTGAAATATAGTTCATGAAGTTTCTCAGACTCTCCGACCTTCCTGGCTTACCAGCTATTCTAGAATGCAAAGGGATGGTCATCATCTTACCGCCTTCTCTGTATAAGCAGTCAAACGTATCCTTGAGATACTGCTCGTACACTGCACCTGCTGAGCTTACGAAACCAGGGAGCATGTGAAACTTTCCGTCGTTGCCTAAATCATGTTACTAGATTAAATCGGCCATGTTGTCATGTAGAGATGCGGCTTACAATCGTAGTTGTACGGCATCATCAACAGGCCCTCTTTCTCCGATTCAGGCAGTTGCTTCTCCCAGGGAAGATCGATCCAATATGGCGAGTCTTCATTATAAACTTCCGATGTGTAGAGCATTTTGTGACCCATTTCTTTCCACATGATTGGGAGCAGGCTGGCTGTATTTGGCGTGCCTCTGCCGAAGTATGCTCCTACCGGAAATTCGCCTGTATGCGCGTCAGTATTGAACAAGATGTTTGGCATCGGGTAGGACGTACCAGTTGCCGCTTCCAAGGCTTTGCATGTCTTCTTAATATACGCCTTATCGTCTTCAAGTGAATAGTCCCATATGTCTAGCCATCTATACCCATGAGCCCCAATTTCATGGCCGTCTCTTACGCAAGCTTTTGCAAACGTAGGATTTCTCTCCATGGCCACTGCAATGGCCCACAGGGTCATGTTCCAGCCGAATTCCTTCATAAGGCGTAGTATCCGCCAAGCGCCGCACCTGCTACCATACTCGTAGTCTTGCTGCAGAGGTAGACGTACGAAGTCAGTGCATGTCTCAAATGCAGTTCGTACAGCCAGAACTTACCTCGCCGTTCAAATGGCGCTGTTCCCTGCCACCGCCCGAAGGGCCTTTCTCCCACAGGTAGGGTTCGCTAATGCCATCGCCATCCATGGGGTTTCTCTCGCCACCTTCTTCATAGTTAAGTACAAAGGAAACTGCTATGCGGGCGCCGTTTGGCCATTGTGCGTCATGACCATCTTCGCCAAAACCTATAATAGTGATCAGTATGAGGAGAACTGCAGATTGTGTGGTAGCGCACCTTCAAAGTCTCTGGGGAGTTGAAGAGACTCTTCGACGTGAACCATGACAGATAGATATTCGATATCACGGTCACGAACACAATACAAGAGGAAGAGTAAACGTAGATTCAACGCATGCTACCTGCGTAGGATTTTAGATCGGTGTCAATACGTACAAGTCGCAAGGCTATCCACAGTTGAGCCAGCCAGGAACGACTCAACAATCTTTTGACTGCACGTCAAGTCCGTTCCTTTTCACCTGACAATTTGTTATCAGCAGTTTCTTACCAATCACAACACAGAAAAGTTATCAGGTACAAGGCGCGCTGTTCGTTGTTTGCTGATCGGAAGTGACTCTCCCGACGATCGACCTCGGGAATAAGCGTTCCGCCTGCCCCGCTTTACTGTTATCTTTCCTTCGAGGCTTCCACTACACAATCTTGCAAGCATTCAGACGGCTGAACATATCGGCAAGTACGTATCAGTGGCTGGTAGGCTACAAATGAACATTTGTCACAAGGTGTTAAAGTCATGGCAGATCAACAAGTGCCGCTGTGGGTCTGCACCAGGCCTGCCAGTATGAATAACCGAGTGCCCCTGGCAATTCAGTGTATGACGAACATGTAGCATCGACAAACGATCGCGATCTAATTACTTGAAAGCGTTGCGGTTTCACCAGAGATGTCGGTTTTCTCGCTAGATACCAGCCATGACAACCCTGTCACGACAGAAACTCTCGAGGCGCTATGCTCTCAGCTTGGGGTCAGCATCGATGAGAAAGAGAAACAGGACTATCGACGCTTACTTGCCGCATTTCACGATGCAAGTGAACTACTAATGGCTATGGACGGTAGGACATAGTGGTTCACGTCGCGAGTCATGACGGAAGCTGACATTGATGTATAGACTATGTCCCCCCAGTCGATGAGGAACGCTTTGCCAGAGAAGATGTTCATTTCCCGCAAGCATCTGAGAATTCTCATGGTGCATGGGCGTGGAAGTGCAGAATCGTTGACAAGGAAGCTAAGAGCGACGGTAAACTTTACGGCAAAACGTTCGCTTTGAAGGACAACATTGCCGTCAAGGGCGTACCAATGCTACTGGGTACGAACTTCGTCAAAGGCTATGTTCCGAATGTTGATGCAGCTGTCACTACACGAATCCTAGCAGCTGGCGGTGAAATCCTCGGAAAAGCAGTCTGTGAGAACTTGTGCCATTCTGCAACAAGCCACTCTTCGAGTACTGGAGTGGTGGAAAATCCATTCGCAAAAGGCTATAGCGCTGGAGGAAGCTCGAGCGGCTCAGCTGTTCTTGTGGCATTGGGCGAGGTCGATGGGTCAATTGGCGCAGATCAGGGTGGTAGTATCCGTGTGCCAGCCGCCAACTGTGGTATTGTTGGCCTAAAGCCTACCTTTGGCCTTGTGCCATACACCGGATGTGGGAGTAACGAGCCTACTAACGATCACATTGGCCCAATGACAAAGACAGTATTGGAAAACGCTGTACTTCTCGAAGCTATTGCCGGAACGGATAATATTGACGATCGTTCTTTCGCTGCACCTCACCCATCCAAGATACCTATTTACAGTTCCATCAGGAATACTCCAATGCACAGACCCTTGGAAGGCAAGCAATTCGCTATAATTACTGAGTCGCTCTCTACACCAGCCTTGGATCCACGAGTGGTCCAAATCTTTCGCACCGCAGTCACCAAGTACGAAGACCTTGGTGCCACAGTCACCGAGATCTCGATACCGCTGCACTCAAAAGGAGCAGCGATATGGAATGGCATATCGAAAGTCGGTGGATTTCTTGGGAAAACCACAGGCTCGTTCGGGCGTCGCGGACACCAGATGCTCGAGCTGAACTCATTGCTGCATCCCATGGGCCAGGACAACTGGAATGAGGCATATGCATCTACGAAGAACATCTACCTCAACGGCCTGTACGCTACACAAAAATTTCCCAACCTCCTCGCGAAAGCGACGAATCTATCAAGACAGCTTCGTGATGCTTACGACGCGGCTCTGGCACAGTACGATATATTGTTGACACCTACACTACCGTATGTAGCAACAAGTCATGCGAGCTTTGATGCAACACCACTCGAACAGATTGGGAAGCAGATCGGCTTGACTTCCAACACGGCGCCGTTCAATCAGAGTGGGCATCCAGTGTTGGCGATGCCGATTGGTATGTTGCCAGTCACGGAAGGCCCTGGAGTGGAAAAGGGAGTCGTTTTACCGGTCAGCATGCAGGTCATTGGAAAATGGTGGGATGAAGTGGGTGTTTATGAAGCGGCGTTCGCGTGGGAGAGGGCAAGTAGCTGGAGGGGTATGTGACGAACGAAGTTTTATGTAAGACCATAACGTCGCTCGCGCTCGAATTTAACGCTGAAAGGTGTTCAAGGTGATTTGTCACCGTGACAACACAACAACGTCTTCTTTGATCCTGTTCCCATGGTCTCTTCTGTCGCCGCTCACTTCAACCTCTCCACCTCCACCATCATGTCTCTCTTTTAATTGCACATCTTCTCCAACTTCATCTGGCCTCTGCAGACCTCTATCTTCAATGAAGAAGCACCCAAGTAAACATAATCCCATGAATGGTACATTCACGATGAAGACCGTCCGACTCGCTGTTGCGTACGCCTGCAGAATCTGCAGTATTTGCCGTGGGCTCAGGGAGTTGAAGTCGGCTGTGTCGTATGAAGAGAGCGATAATGAGCGGAATTCTGCTGGCATTGCACTATGCAAAGAGTTTTGCAATGCAGCAGCGGAGATTGCAAGACCCACAGCACCGCCGAGACTGCGAATGAAGTTGCGGTTCGAGATGACGACTGCACGCTGGGCTTTAGTACAGTGGGCTTGTATTGCAACCAATGTGGGCTGAAAAACGGCACCAATCCCTAATCCCTGGACGACAAGTATGACAACCATAGCCCAAATTGGCGTGGAGAGATTGAACATGCATGTCAACCCTACGCCCAATGTCCAAAGGAAGAAGCCTAGCCAGATTACCTCGCCATAGCGTTCTCTACGGGATATGTATTGACCGGATAGGATGGAGGAAACCATCTGTGAGGCGGTCATAGGCAGCATTAGGGAGGCTGACATAAGAGGCGCGAGGAGGCGGGCGTTTTGGAAAAAGAGAGGTAGATAGTAGGTTTGCGAGTAGGCTACAACTCCGAAGAGGAAATTTTGGAGAAGCATGATGGAAACCGGGCCAGATTTGAAGAGAGATACTATTCGAATCAGAGATGGTCCACAGTTGGAGTATGTTCGGTTGCGGGATAAGTAAAACTCACGTGGCATCATGGGCAGTATGGCGACGCTGTGCTCGATGTAGACAAAAGCTGCGATGCAGCATCCTCCAATGGCCAGCATGGAGACAACCATTGGAGATGCCCACGCAAAGTAATCGCCGCCACCTGCAATAGGAATGAGCAGCAGTATCAACCCTGCACTTCCGAAGAGGATGCCTCCATAGTCGATCCTTTTCAAAACCAATTTCATATCCGCTCTCGGTTGATCCTTAGGTGTAGGCAGCACCAGAAGACACAACACCCCGCAAGCCGCCGAAATCGGGCTGACGAACCAGAAGAAGCCTCTCCAGGTACTATGTTGCACAAAAGCTGCGGCGATGAAAGGTCCAGTCATGTTGCCAAGTCCCACGCATGCGCCTATCAAGCCTTGCCATTTCCCGCGTTCTTTCAAGGTCACTATATCGGAGACGATCATGGCTGAGAGGGACGCTATACCGCCATTTGCCACACCTGATAGACCGCGGAAGACGTACAACATCGTGGCATCGCGCGAGAGGCCACAGAGAAGGTCGGAGACGGTGAGAAGCGCGAGGGCGGAAAGAAGAACGGATTTTCTACCTAGATTCATTATAAGTCATTTCCTGGTGGTTTACACAGGCTAGTGGACGTACCAAATAGGTCGCTCATCCTCCCATACAACACTTGAAAGATTGTATTCGCTATCAGAGCGCTTGTGCCAGCCCAACTGATGGTGTCTTCAGCATTAAGATCCCGCCCTATCGTGGGCAAGGCAACTCCGATACCAGTTTGGTCGACGAAGCAGATGAAATGCGATATCGCAAGGGCCGAAAATACAACGAGGAGCTTCTTTCGCTGGAGTAAATTGGATTGATCAAAGACGGCCGCTTCGGCCGCATGTTGGCGAGCCTCCATGGTGTGGGAGTAAAGAGATCTGACGGCGTTGCCCGAGGAATGTGTTGACGTTGATTCTGTTGCAAGACCTGTCGTATTGTTGTCTTGCCTCTCCGAGGAGACATTTGCAGGTTTCAGTCAGCACTGCCCTGAGAGAGGCGCTTGCTGTGAAGGCTTTTGTGCGCGTGAAGTGATCCAGTGCGAAGCTTGAAGAAAACATGGTTCATGCAACCCAATTGGGTCTCATACCGTAATCGCGATGCGAGATATCCGAACTTTGCTAGGCGCTTTGGGGATAGTCACGCGATCCCTTGGTCTTGGTTGGATGCACGGAGACGCTGTCAATCGAAGGGGCTTATTGTCATTACAGTTAGAAGTCGGGGAAAGGGGGTCAAGATCCATAAATTGCGATGTTGCTACTGGGCCAGTAAACCTCAACAATCAGGTCCTGCAGGTCCAAGATACTCTTGTAGCGAATGCGACCATTCTGGGTACTTGGAGCAAATCACATGGTGATGAATCTTAAGATCGTTTCGATGTAATTTTGGTTTAGACCAGAAGATAGACCATGGCAACAGGAGCACGCTGGGGCTGAACAAGCAGTCGTATACATGGTTCTATCCTACACTAAGCACGAACTTCCAGATGCTCATGTCGCATCGCTAACGTAAAAACATAGGAATTCCTCTGATAAAGATGGAAAGCATAAAGACCAGCGTGGGATCGCACTTTACTTTCCCATGTGTTGTGGTGAAAGCGAGTGACAGGCATGCACGAGGTATGAAAAGACAAAGCAGCCGGAAGGCGCCGCGAACGGCCTGAGCAAAACTGTCCTTGGATAAGAAATTACCCATTTCTCAAAAACGCCGCTAAACGGGACCCTTAACTGACTCTTAGGAAAGAAGCCTACAAGGCTGAAGCTACGGTACAATGTAAAGAATCTAATCCGTATTGTGTGGTGGTAACTATACACATTGTACCCAGGTGTATTCCAAACAACCGAAAGAACTTTGAAAGAATAATTCACTACCTCAGCCACGAGCGCGGCCGCTGCGTCGGACAGTACCATTGGTGGCAGAAGTGGGTGAGGAGGTCGCAGCAGCGCCATTAGCCTTGGCTTTGTTTGCTTTGGTTCTAGTCGTGCTCCTCGCGGACTTGGGCGGTGTGGCTTCTTTGATCAGATTGGCAGCTTTGCGTTTTTGGATGACTGGTAATGGATTAACGCCGTTCGTGTTAGCAGCACCCTTTCCGCGTGTTCTTTTTGCTGGCGCAGGTTCGGGCTCGGGCTCGGGCTCTGAAGACGATCCTGGGTCTGAAAGTTCAGAGTCTTCTACTTTATCTCCGTGCTCTTTCTCAGCCGCTACTTCTGCGTCGTTCATAGCCACATCTACTTCCGCAGCAGGAGTAGATTTGTCTTCTTGTTCTGCATCCGATGCATCGCTCTCTTCTTCAGCTTCTTCTTCAGCTTCTTCTTGGATATCTTCAGCAACACCTCCTGCGCCTTCTTCATCGCTTGATACCTCAACATAGCTCTTGTGTGCAATGCTCCGTCGATCGCTCTTTCTTCGTGGTCCACTAGATGGCGGAACACCGCCCTCAACATCGCTCGCACCATCATCGTCACCAGCTCTCCTCTTCTTCTTCGGTGTCTTAACGGGTCGCTCAGTCTTGGCCTTCTTATTCTTGATAGATCGGTCGCCCTTGATCTTCTTACGTGGCTTCTCCATACCATCTGAGGCCTTGCGCTTCTTGCTTCGAATAGCTTTTCGCACGAGTACATCAAGTTCGTCGACGAGGTCTTCCCCAATCCATGTCTTCTTGGCAATCTCTTGCGCCCGATCGTGACTCTCAAGAGGCCGGAAGATACCGGAGGGTAATTTCGTTTTCCCTGGCCATGATTGCATTGTCCAGTTGTTCTGCTCTTCCCACGAACGAATCAGAGCCTGCGCTAGATCTGACAAGATGTAAAGATTCTCATCAGCCTGGCGTGATGGTGCAATGCCGTCTGCTACGCCCTTGACGCGTTGAGCGACATGGAAGATAAGCGACAGGTTCTCCTCAGTTGCGATACATTTGAGGTAATACAAGATGTACTCTGCCATAAGCTTTAGTGTCTCGTCTTCTGTGTCGAAGTCGGGGTGGTGAGCAAGCAAGCTCAATAGCCGAGCGAATACGGTCTCCAATATTGTCTCCTTTCGTGCAGAAAAAGCAGCGCGGCGTGCTCGAATCCAGGTCATGGTGCTGTTCTTGATGGTCTTTTCAGGCTCATGTGCGAGGAAGAAGAGGATGGTATAGAATCGTGGCGGCAACCGGCCCTGACCAAGATATTTCATCAACTTGTCAGCAAAGCTCTGACGCACCTGCGCACAAGGATCATGTGTAATGAGAGCGAGTTGAACAAAGTCAGCGGGGCTCAAGAAAGCATCTAGGCGCTTGTTGCATGAGAGTTTGAGTAAGGAATTGGCTGCAAGAAGCCGCTGGCGCGATTTGTGTCCTGCTGGGGTGTTGCCAGCCGCCGAGCCTTCCCCGCTGTCTTTCACGTAGCGGTTTAGTAGCCTGTACGTGTCTTCTGCAGCATCGTTGAAGTTGGCATCAGACGGCAAGGAGCGTAGCCGGTTCACTAGAATCTTGATCGCCCACGACCTGCCTTGGATTTCGTCATCCGGTATATCCATCCACTCGATATCTGCGTCGGCTAGCATCACATGTGGTTTCTGGAGAACCTCCTTGATAGCAATCTCAACGATGGCATCCATATCATCTTCGCAATCTTGCTGCGCTAGTAATACTAGTTGACTCAGCGCAGCTAATTTGCTAAGCCAGTGAGCCCCAGCGTACTGGAAGCCTTTGATGCTCTTCGTGAGAATTTCCTTCGCATGCATCTCCTTCTTGTCATCACTGTTCATAATGATGGTGATTGCATGCTTTGCCGCTTGCGGAGGTGTACCGTAGAAGGCAAAGTTAAGAAAGCTTTGTACCAACTTTAGGCTGTCCTTTCCGTTCATTGGTATGTCCGTGGGGAACTTCTGTGCAAATGCAGCACAGGCTTTGAGATCGTCTACTGCACCAGGAGGGTTGGGTTTCGTTGCTGTAGGTGCCTCACTTTCAAGTGTTTTACAGAGATCCTTTACGTGGGTGGAGAAAACCTTGGGGTGTTTTGTGGAGATTTCTTTCAACAACTCGTGAGCAGTGGCACCAAGGCCCTTGTCGTTAGTGCGAGTATACTCGATGACAGCTGGTACATGGCTTTTGTTGTAGCACAGTAGGCTAACGCGGTAGAGAAGTGGTGTCAAGGTATCGAGCACTGAAGAGCCTGGCCCCTCCTCAATCCTCTTTCTTAGCTCCTTGATGGACCTAACAACCCGGCGGTAGTCACTCGCTGGATCCACGCAGAACCGGATGAGAGCATAGGTACGGCGATCGTGGGCTTTGGCAAATTTCCATAAATCGTCCCTAACGCGGGTTGGATCGGGAAGTGTCTTCGCGTAGTAGGTGATGAGGCCCTCCAGATTTGTCTTGACATCCTTCTCACCCTTTTCTGTGACGCCACCATTGTAGTCTTCGCATAGTTTTAGAAAGTGCTCCATGTACCTAGCACCGGGACCCTGGTTCCCTTGTTTCGCGAAAAAGACCTTCTTGGCTTTCGCCTCCAGCCCGTTGACGAGTACGAGCAGTCTTTCGGTTCGCATCTTATCCAGGCCTGCTTCTGTGTAACCCGGGTCGTTGTTTGTCTGGCTGTCTTTTCCGGTTTGGGAGTTCCCAGCTGGCGGTGCTTTTGCTTTAACGGGTGGATAAGCAAGCGGAAGCAGCGAGTCGTATAGCGCGAGATCGACCTGCACGTTGATTTCGAGGTCGTTCACGTAGCAAGCTTCGAGAATACGGGATGGAATTGGGCCGAGCAGAGCCTTGATGCTGTCATCGCCCTCAGCGATGGCACCAGCAGCTACACCCCATATCTTGCCGAGAAGTCTCATAGACTCGGAATGGATGACGTTTTTCTTGTCCTTTACGCGATCGGCAAGATTGGAGAGAATGGACCCTGCTTCCGCCATACTGCCGTTGCTTCCGAGCTTGCGAACGATGTCGATGAAGTCAAAGTGCGCAATCGCTTTGACGGCGGCTAGACGCACCTTCTCGTCGCTATCAATCAAGCACTCACTAAAGTACTTGAGCAGCTTCTGTTCTTCTTCGAGATCGAGACCAATACCACCCGCGGATGTCATCAATATGCGACCGATTCCGGTGGTCCAAGCGGCGCGTATGATGGCAGACTTGTCGTTCTTACGCTGGAGGAAAGAATGATAGGCCACAGGGTATTGCGTGGGGAACGAGTTGATGGAGACTGGCGTGGTGAGATAGTCGAAGGGTCGCGCCGAGTCTGCGCGCGACAGGCTCTGTGAAGGATAGGCCACCGGGTCCATGTCGGGCAGAGGAGGTGGGCCAGCTGCACCAATGCCTGATATCATGTCGCCGAATGTTTCGGTAGCAAGCTGACGGAGCTGCACATTCTCCGTGGCGAGCTCGTCCTGTAGATGCGGGACGATCTCCTGAAGCACGCCAGGACAGCATTTCCATAGCTCGCGCAATAGCCGGTGTGCTTTATGTGCCTCATTGATATCGTCCTCTGAGGGGCCGCGACGAAGGTCGTCGGCAGCTTGGTCCTTGGAGTGGGGCTTGTATGTGCTCCCCGAGTTGGTGAAGTCGACAATGACTGAGCTGAAATAGTTGCCGATGAGGCGAGCCATCTTCTCTGGGAAAGCGTTGCAGACATTCTTAGCCATGTTGTAGGCGGGCGGTGCCTCTTTGCGCCGCAGCGTTGATTGCTTGGCGTCGATGTGCAGGCTCTTGTTGGCCCTGGCTGAGGCGGCGAGGGTGAAGGGATCGGCCCAGAGAAACTGGGCGACGACAACGTCGACCACGTCGTGCGTGACTGCCGGGGCCTCGTCTATGATGGTGGAGAGGATCTCGGTCATGTTGTGCTCGACGTTCTTGCTCAGCTCTTGGCCGCTGGACGAGGCGGACAGGACGTCGAAGCAGGTGGTGAAGAGGGCGGCGGTGAGGTGATGGGAGCCCGGGATCTCGTTGATGAGGAGGATGCTCTTCCATTCGGCGAGCGAGCGGAGGATGTACATGTGCTGGCTGTTGTAGGGGTGCGCGGGCTCGGCGAGGAGCGGCAGCAGCTTGAGGATGATGACGGAGAAGATGTCCTTGAGCTTCGAGGCCGGGTAGGGCGCATCGGGCGCAAACAGCTTCAGCATGTCGACGATGCAGCACAGGGTCCACGCGCGGACGCCGTTGTCCTTGTGCTGCACGAGGCTGTGGTGGGCCAGCGACTCGGCGACGGGCATGAGCGAGTCGCGGTGTGCCTCTTCCTGGTCTATGGTGCGCAGTTCGTCGAGCAGCGCCTTGAGTCGCGTCAACAGGTCGTTGACGCCAATCTGTTTGCCGGGCCGGCCAACAAGCGGTTGCTTGAACGTGAGCTTCTTCAGGCCCTCGCGTGCCTCGTCGCCGCGTTCCAGCTCCAGCTCTTGCTCCTGCTCCAGCTCTTGCTCCTGCTCCTGCTCCTGCTCCTGCTCGTCTTGCACCGCCTCGGGCGCGGCGGCCGCGCTGCGCCTACTGCGCGGTGCCATGTCGCGTGGCTGCGCGTGGGCAGCGGCGTGCAGAGACGAGGTAGTGTGTGTCGGCTGTGGCTGCGGTTGCGCGCGGCAGTGGGGTCGTCGAGTAGCAGCGCGGTGATGGGCATGGGGCGGCGATGTTGAGGCCAACGTGCTTGTGGTCCGACTTTCTGAGCCGCGACGCGCTAACTACGCGACTGACGTCCGCCTGTCGGGACCGTGCTCCACCACCACCGCCCACCACTCCTGTACGCCCCAGCCCGAACACACGCACTCTCCGACACTACCAGCCCCTTGGCCTTGACGCGCATCTGGCCATGTCACATGGAGCGCCAACACACCTTCCTGCAGGTACGCTGTCTGCCCAGACCTCCCCACGTGCGCTGACCCCTCTCTCTCTCAGTTGAAGCAGCCGTGTGTCCAAGTCCTACAAGCCACGGCCACTCTCTCGCAGAGCCCAAGCGCTCCGAGGGAGCTGATCCACGCCCTCACCCGTCTGCTCACTAACCTCCAATCCATCACCTCCACACCTGGTCTCCTGGACGCTAAACTCACTGAGTACGCTTTCGTCTCTCTATCTCAGGTACTGCGGAATTCCCGACACGTCCCAGTTAGAGCGCTAGAGCTCTGCCTGGAATGCATCTCGACCTTGCTATCTGCTAACTGGGGAGGTGGCCTTGAGCCTGCGCTCTCTGGACAACTCCTCATCCTCTTCACCTTTCTCGCCAAACCTTCATCCGCCGAGAATGGCATCTCGGCCACCTCAGAGGAGCTACAGTCGCTCGCTCTCGGGTGCACATCCGAGTTGATGAGTGCGACGTCTCGTACCAAGCAGGGCAAAGAGGCCATGACGGCTGCGGCTAACATACCTGCCTTGGGCGAGGCTGTACTAGTCATGCTCGAACGTCTCACAGATAGCAACTCCAACACCGTCAAGCTGCAGTCCACTTGCGCCCTCAAACAAACTGTCGGCGCGATTGGCGATGACGATGCTCTTGCCAGCTTTCTGCCCAGGATAGTCTCGTCTTTGGCTAAAATATTGACTCCCCGTAGCAGTGTTCGACCCGGCTTTCGCGTTGTTGAGCAAGGCTTGGAAGTTCTTGCATCACTTCTTGTCCGTTTACTTGGCGATGCCCAGACCAAAGATTTGCCCGAGACACTACTGTCGGATGAGTCTGGCGGATGCACCACAATATCTCGATCACTCGCTTGGCTACAAGCAACTGCAACACAGATGAAGATTGCGCTTGCCAATATCTTCAGATTGAGGGATCATGATAAGCAAGAGGTACGGCAAGCGCTCTTGACTCTGTGTCTTTGCGTCGTAAGGGATTGTCGTACATCACTGTCTCTTTGCACAAGCATGGCTATCGAAACCATGGTCGATCTGGCAGGCCATGAGACCCCGGCCGACACCACTGAGGACAAACTCAAAAGACTGTTATCAGCAGACCAGAATCTCTCCGAACTTTTGCGCGAAAGTTTGCATGGTTGGATCGTCGCCTTGCCTAGATTGATGCGATCAAAAGACGACCGTACCCGCCATAAAATCGTACATCAGATATCAGTCTCGCTTCGCCTGTTCGATGAAGATCCAATGATTCTAGATGAGCGTCTGGTCGATAGTCTTCGGGATGGCGTGTCTGCAGTGTTTATCCATGGCAGGGGGCTCGAAGAAATAAACGACCGCAACACCAGTCTCGTCGCTGGTCGTACGCTGGTATTTAGCTCGACAGAGTCGTCTTCTTTCCCACTAATCAGCATGCAATTCAAAGGCCAGGAAGACATGATGAAGGGGTTTAAAGTATTAGTTCAAGAACTTGCGCGATCCAACTCTGCGTTGGCCGTTGCTCAGGGCCTGACCAATTCCGTCGATCTTGGGGCGCCCGAGATGCGCTTGGCGAGCTTCTGGCTCTCAGTCAATCTAGTAAGAGACATGGCATCAGTCAATCCATCTGTCGATGATTTCATGAATCTGGGAACGCCAAACCCGAGGGAGGAAGTCTTGGATGACTTGTACTCGCATTCTCTGTCATTGCTGAACCAGCGAACTGTGGACACCAACAGCCATTGGCATTTATATGCATTAGCGCTGGAGACGGTAGCTTTGCAGGCGAAGCGGTACAAGACCGAGTTTCGCCCTGAGTTGAGTGAAGTACTTTATCCGGTGCTGCATTACCTTGGCAGTTCCAACAGCGCACTACGCGAGCACGCCCTGATTTGTCTCAATATCGTAGCAGGGGCCTCGGGATACAAGGACGCAGGGGAGCTTGTTGTCAGTAATGTCGATTACATTGTCAACGCAATTGGCCTAAAGTTGGCATATGGCGATGTGTCGCCTCAAGCACCACAAGTCCTACTCATGATGATAAGGCTTTGTGGCCCACCTCTCCTACCTTACCTAGATGACTTGGTGGATAGTATTTTCAACGCCTTGGAGAGATATCATGGCTATCCTAAGCTTGTGGAGCTGCTTTTCAACGTCTTGAAAGGCATGACGGAACAAGGTGTCAAAGCACCACAACTTGCCGTGTCAGCCGACAATAAGAAAGAGGAACATGTGCATCTGAAGAGAACGGTCGTCATGAACGATGTCATCGAAGCAATTCAAAAGTTCGAGGTAGAGACACAAGAGCGGGAAGAGGAAGAGAAGCAAGCGTCAAGGGAGGCACTCCCACGAAAGCCCTGGAAAGTCGGAAAGACTTCAGAAGATACCGACTCCAATAGCACGGACGAGGAGAACGGTCGCCCGCCTCCCCCGCACACCGAGGAGTCTTCCCCTCCCGCCCCGCGTGCCTTTGCTATTCTCCTCAAAATCTCCGAGTTGACACAGCACTATCTCACCACCATGTCGCCTAACCTCCGGAACTCGCTTCTGTCCCTCCTTCGTACCACTATACCTGCTATTGCAGAACACGAGAACTCACTCCTGCCCCTCATTAATACGCTCTGGCCTGTATTACTACCTCGTCTACAAGATTCGGAAGCATACGTGGTATCAAATGCGCTCGATATTGTAGCATTGATGTGTGAACACGGAAAAGATTTCATGCGAACTAGGATCGATGATGCATGGAACATTACCAGGAAGGTCTACGAACGCACTAGACAGAACGACGACTGCAACAGGAAAGGCAGCTTCCAACCGATGTCGCTAGAGATCAAGGCTATCGGGACTGGCCTGACGAGGCTCGCCGTGGACTCGCAGCCTACGGCCGACTTTTCACCAGTGGAGCTGTACGTTGATACGCCTACACGGATGATCTGGAACAGTCTGACCGCCTTGCTATGCGCCATTGCGAAAAACGTAACGATGCGGGATGAGCGCTTCGAAGAAATGCTGGACATGCTGGACCCTGTGCTAGCGAGAGACGACGTACGCGGAGCGCTGGGTCACAGCAACGCCGACGCGATATGGTTGCGACTATACAAAAAGCGGCAGGGGACTGACAGAGGGAAGCATTCTAGGTCATTTGTATCAACAAAAGCACATGAGGTAGCAGGCAAAATACCCGTAGGCAAGCCCCACTGGCATTTCGTGCGAGCCTAAAGCGAAACGATGTCTGCACAGCCACGGATGTCTATCGAAGAGCTTTCCATTCGGCCAGGCGCGGCAGCAGCAACAGTGCAGTTGACCTGCAGTATTGAAGGATTCCCATGTAACCATACTGTTATCGTATATATGGAATAATTGGACGTTCAGATACTTTAGTACTAGTGCAAGCATTTCACCCGTCTGCCCTTTCATCTAGCATCGCATGCTCCTCGTTCTTCAATTTTCCATATTGCCCAGTCACTGTACCTTTGCTACTCGAGTGTCACGCTGTAGATTAGCTGTGAAGGAGATTCCTTCTCCGTTACTTATCGCTCACTGTTTGGTGCACTCTTCTATAGATCATGAAAATATAGAAGAGAACCCAAAATTAACAGCATTCTGTACAACACATAACCCAACTTTCGTCATGGTATCCGCCTCACATTTTGTCCGTGTCTGATCACTCGTACATGTTCTCAAGGATAATAAAATGACTTTGCGGTCTTTTTTCCCCAGGCATTATACTAGCTGATGTACGCCTTTTGTCACAGCCAGATCTTTGGGTCTTCTGCCTGCGCGCTCTTTACATGAAGCAACTCAGATATTCTACGTTGCACGTGTGACCTCGTATAACCACAAAGGTGCAACACGAGGGACCTTGCAGGGAGTATACCCTAGAGCAGAGGGACAGCAACGTAGTCTATCATACATAAGGTTGACGGCAGGACCGAAGTGGAATTCGTCAAATGAGTGTTCAAATTGTACAGCGCGCCAAGAATGTCACAAGATGAGACTATTCGGAACCAGCCCGGGCCCCACAGACCAAGCTCAAGACCATAGCTACCAGCAACGCCGACTGTGACCAGCAAACCCACATCACCGCACTAAATCCAAACACACTGAACCCAAACACACTGCAATACGGCATCATCTCCAGGCGCACAGCACGTACTATCGTCTACGTCCCAACAACACGACAAGGCGCGAAGATGCCACCAGCCCGTAGGCACTCCCGTCGCGCTCAAGCGCGTCGCAAACCACACGTAGGCGGCCACGACGCAGTGCACTAACAAGCTACCAGCGACCCGCGCCGTCTCGTCCAAAGACCTCCCTCCTTCGGTCGAAGGCGCCTACTACCGCAAATGCATCGACCTCCGCCGCCGCATAACCGACATTGAAGAGAACAACGACGGCACGCGCCTGCGCATCACACGCCTGAACCGCGGCATCCAGAAGATGCGCCTCGAGCGCGCATTCCTGCTCGAGCAGCTGAACAAGCACATGGAGTACAATGTCGACGACAGCGATCGCAGCAGCAGCCCACCGCCCACCCCAACCGATAAGCCCTTGAGGAGCAAAAGGAGCCACAACAGGAAGGGCACGCCTCCTCTTGGTGGCAGCGCCGAGGGCCGACTGGGACTGGGCTCCCTGCCGCATGCCATCAACCCTATGAGCAGTGCGCAGAGTACACCAGACCCATCGGGACGGCCCCAGAACAGCTACTTCGGTGCCATTGGCGCTGCCACGACGACCAGTCCACACACCGCTGTCAACGGCGCACCTCCTACACTTCCTCCCCTGCACGCGCTCCCGCCGCTGCACGCACAGCAGCCGCAACAGCAGCCACCCCCTCAGCGCGCCTACTTCGACCCGGCTTACGATGAGCAGCGCCTGCCCGCGACCGACGCTGCGCCCCCTCCACCGCACAACGGTGATACCGACATGACAGATGCAGCTTTCACAGCCGTCAACCGCTAAGACTGCGAAGCCGGGCAGCCCCTTTTGACGGCAAGCGAGAACAGATGACAGTAACCAGAAACACCATGGGAGGGCAGCGAGGCGTTTGGGCTTCTCAGAGTGCTAGGTAGGGGGGGTATTGTAATTCTTCTTTTGTGTGTTAGTGTACTTATCCACTGCCTGGTGCTGTGATTGTGAAGCGGGGCTTGAGTCTTTCAAGTATGCTCCCATGACTTTTGGCAAGTTGTTTGATCTTTCCTTCTTGCACGAGCGGTGTTGCACTCGTGTCACAATAGCACGTACATGAGCAAAGCAAAGTACACCTAGGATTTCCACTTGTGCTATCACCTTGACTAATTATTGCACGTGCAAGATGAAGTAGTGCGAACACCAATCTCAGCTTTCAGTGACTTCAAGCCGTCACGATCGCACTTGGTACATGTCCCGACTCACCCCACGTTTTGTTTTCCCGCACTCGAGCATTCACTCCCATCAAAAGTCTTCGTATGCAGACACAATGGGTTTCGCCCACCTCTTCCAGCCCGTGCTCCCCGCCTAGCATGATGCACATGGTCTGGTCGAGTATACCAATGCAGCTCTATTTCTCATCCGCATCCTTGTAGTGAACACCCTTGGCTGCTTCACACGGGTCGGGTGCATAGCCAATGGTGCAATGTTCCCAGTCCTCACTATCCACGAGTTCGCGCTTGAAGTTGAGAGCGTTGTAGATGTTTGCAAAGCGGAACTCGACGTACGAATGCTAGAGTGACCGTGTCAGTGTTATACAGACATGGGTCCGCACATGTTACTTACACCACGGGCGGTCTTTCCGCTCTTGATACGATCAACGTCGCGCTTGCTAACGCTCTTGCCCCGAGCGAGCTTCATAAGAGCCGCTTCGTTGTGCTCGTTAGTGCCGATAGCTCGCACGCAGCGTGACGCTTCGCCATCGATGCAGTTGCGGATGACATCGTTGATAGAGTTTGGTCCCTCAGCCTTCTCCACGAAGACAACTGCTTTCTTCATCTCGCCCACTATCTCGATTCCGTTTGCAGTGTCCTTGTGATACTTGTCGCATGCCTCGGGTGTAAGAAACTTGACAAGAGCGTTCGAGGAGCCCGGCTCTGGCATGGAAATGGACTCAAGCTTGCCACCCCATACAAGAGCCTGCAACTGGTTGATACTGGTAATCCCCCCAACACCCTTCAAGATGCACGTACGATGTGCAGCGGCTATGTCTTGTCAGTCTAAATTTCTGTCTGCACGGAAAAGGACTTACGATTCTCGCGCTTCTCCTGGGTCGGCCATCCCTTCATGCTATCCACTGGGTCCTTGGACATGGGCTTGCTGTTCTCAGAGCCCATCGCAACAGAACGTGCTGGCGTCAAAGGCGCTTCCACCGACGTGGTGGTAGGTTGCTCTGGCTTGGGCAGAACATCACGCATGGCGGCGACGATACCAGATACTTCAGTCAGTGTCTCCAAGGAGACGTACCCCTCGTCCACGAGCTTGGCACACAGCCGGAGAAAATCTCCATCCATATCCCCAAGCGTTTGTTTGATCGAGTCGGCTGTACGTGACTCCGGGCGCTTCTTCAATATCTTATTGAGATAGTTGGCGACTGCGAATGCTAGACGTGCCTTGAGAGCTTCGTTGCTTCCAGCATCTACCTTGGTGGTTGACGTGTATGAGTCGTGGAGCTTCCTTGACATGGCCTTGACGAGATATGCCGTGTTTCCCGTGCTGTTCGGAAGCGCCTGGATGTACTCAGTCGCCTTACGCATGTACTCACTCTCTAGCTTGTCTTGTCTCGGTTCTGCGGTCTTGCTACCGGGAGACTTCTGGATGCCTCCCTTCTCAGCCTCTGAATTATCCGTCTTGATCTTATCTGCCTTGGCCTCAGCAAGACGTGCACCAAACGAGAATGCAGTTTGGCCAGGCCTTGCTACCGTGGGACCTACGGGTGTGCGAGGCCCTAGGATGGTTTTGCTGTTAAGGCGAGCGTAAAGTGCATCCATTGCGGATTCTTCGTCCATGGCATCAGTTGTAGCTCTCACGACCTCCTTGGTGGACGGAACCACTTTCGATGTAGGAGCAGTCAAAGCAAGTGCTGCGCCCTCTTTGTGAAGGGGACCGGGCTTGGACGCTCTAGAGGTACTGGCGTTCGCTGGTCTGTACGCACATTAGTGGAGTCCAAGGATTAAGTAGTAATGCGAACCCTTCAACAGCCTGGGGCATGGTCTTGACTGAGCCTGGAGCGGGCGATGATGTCACTGACGGGGCGGGCGGTGCGAATCGCGACGGGGTCGTAGGAATTGGTCCCGCAGCCCCGACGATCTTGACGGCGTTCTTCTTGAGCTTCAACTTGCCAGCATAAGCTGCAGGTTGAACAGCGAGATTGCTGCGTGCATCACCAGATGCCCAACCGGACGAGGCAGCCGGCGGTGCGCTCATGTACCTCGAGCGATCCATGGTTATGGCTGAAGACGACAGTGGAGGTGGACTGGTGTGTCGTACGACTTCCTCTCGCGCGGGCGATACAGGTGGCGATATAAGGGAGAGCGCAGCCGGAGCAGACTTTCTTACAAGATCACTGCCCTCGTGCGCAGTGATTTTGATGTTGACTGTGTTGTTCGGAGTGGATGTCGCTGGGGAAAGGTTAGTGGAGCAGGGCGCGTGAGCAGGTGAGAGAGTCTGCACGTACCACCAATCCGCTTGTTCACCGTTATATTCGCGATACCCTCGATGCAGGCGTCGAGGCAGGATCGGTAGAGTTTGTCCTCGCTGTTACGTATACGAGGACGTGGATGGGGCTCGCCAGGCATGAGACAAGACGTGCTGCGTTGGCGTGGGCAACCGTTGGGGGGACGTCGGGTTACAGAGCAGGAGACAAAAACAGTCTGAGCGCCCACACGCGGTTGCCGTTCCTGGCGGTAGCCTACAGCCAATAAGACGGCAGTGATGAAGACGAAGCTGAATGCTGTGCAAGTG
Source organism: Alternaria triticina (assembly GCA_022609215.1). NCBI lineage: Eukaryota > Fungi > Ascomycota > Dothideomycetes > Pleosporales > Pleosporaceae > Alternaria > Alternaria triticina. The sequence continues at coordinate 46,025 of JAGKPX010000073.1, forward strand.
AGAATACTTGCACTCCACCTCGATACATTGCCGATATAGCGACGCAAGCTGGCCATACGGCTATCACTGTCGAGCAGGGAGCTCCTACCAGCAGTGCGGCATTAAAGCATGATTGTGTAGTCGCTTTGAGCCGAGGAGACAAGCGGCAGATGGTGAAGAAAATGCAGATAGTCCGTCAATATGACACAAGCTCATTTGCGTATGCTCAGACACGTCTCTTGGCTTGCAAATGAACACGAAAGAGCTTCACAGGTTGCATGTATCCAGACGGAAAGTGACTCGGTTGTGAAGTGAAGCTTAGCATTATGAGATTCATTTTACTTAGCTGGCACGACCAAACTGTCCGGAAGCTGCACAGTTGACGCTTACATGAAGGGTATCCAGACACGAGTTCTTGCCCTGTACACCTTGTACTCTTCGCCGAAGAACTCGATTAGATGTTTTTCTTCGTCTAGGATGGGTGAGCAGCTTGACTGGGGCCATGGGTGTGTAAGGCTTACGTGAAATGCGTGTCATGAAAAAATACCACAGCACGCCTGTGTATCCCAAGAAGCAGACAGTGTTACCCAGCATGACCTGTGTGCCGATGCCCCACCAGAAGAAACCGAAGTACGAGGGGTGACGGAAGTAGCGGTACAGTCCATGGGTCACCAATTCGTGCCCATCGCTCTTACGCGACTGCACTTGGTGGTTGAAGTTGGTACCCGCCTGCATCATCGCTGTGCTGCGCACAGCTTGTCCCACCACGACCATGCTTATGCCCAGCGCGATGACCCACGGCGGGTGGATTGTCGATTGGTAATCGGGAAAGAAAGACGAAGTCACCAGAGTCTCGATGAAGGCCATGGTATGGGCTTGTCGGTATTGGTCGCCGTTGGTGAGGAGGAACGAGGAGATGTACGCGACCGGGGTGTTGTACGCGGCCGTCGTGTAAAACTCGAGGAAGTGGAACATGGACAGCGCGCTGAGAAACATGAAAGGCCGCCATAGATGATTGCCGTTGTATGCTAGCAGAGCCGTACCGACGACGCCGAGAGCCATGGCGCATCCCAAGCAGAAAGCACGCACGGCGATGCCACAAAGCGAGCGCTTGCCGTGGGGAAAGAACTCGGGCGCGATGGCATGCTGGCTCCTAGCCGCCACAGTTGAGGCCTCAAGCTCGCGTGATGCATTTCCGTTGGGCGGGAGAATATCGACACCGGGGGATAGCGAGCCGTTCGGAGCCATGATGATGGCAGGCAGGTAGAGGTCAAGTACGGGGAGCTCGGGGGGCGAGGACGGGATGGACGATGGCGTTCAAGACATGGTTCTACCAAGGCGCAGAAGAAGGGGCCCTGCTGCACAACCCCGATCGCATGGCTTGCGGAGGCCGAACAATAGCAAGGCGTGAGCGACTATCCAGGACCGGCTGGCCTCGGGAACAGCCGAGGGCCTTGGCGCCCCGCGCATAGCTCCCGCGACCTGTGCTCCTTCACAACCGTCACACCGGCCTCGGTAGCATGCGCCGGGCAGCCAGCTTCCTGCATGCCAGCCATGGACATCTCGCAGAACAAGCAGCGTATGCTCTGCGGCGAGCTCTACCATGCCATGACGCCTGAGCTGACAGCAGAGCGCGCACGATGCAGGCAAGCTTGCAGACGCTTCAACGATGCCGGTGATGTACCGCGTCGCAGGCTAGTCCAACTGTTTCGAGAGTATGTGTGGCTGCTCGATTGCTTGTCGAGAGACGTCCTTATACTTTGCCTAGCATCATCCAAGACGAAACCCCTCTTCCACCACCAGCACCTACAACAGAAGAAGACGCCAAGCTGTTCGAGGCTGAACCATGGATTAACCCACCGGTTACTATGGACTATGGATATAATGTGCGTTTGGGCAAACATGTCTTTGTCAACTTCCACGCCGTCTTCCTCGACACCTGTCTTACTACTATTGGCGCACGCACACTCGTCGGTCCGAACGTCAACTTCTACTCAGCTACTCATCCTCTCGACCCAGCCATCCGGAACGGCCTTAGCGGGCCTGAGTTGGGCAAGGAGATCCACGTTGGCGAAGACTGCTGGATCGGTGGCAATGTTTGCATACTGCCTGGTGTTATGATTGGTAGAGGTAGCGTCGTAGGCGCAGGAAGCGTCGTTACGAAGAGCGTCCCAGAGTTTACAGTCGTCGCTGGCAATCCCGCTCGCATCATCCGCAAGATCGAGACCGAAATGGACTCTGAAAGCAATAGTCGCCATGCTGGCAGGCAGAACGACCTGCAGCACTGACTTGTATATCAGTCACCCTCGCAATGGGCTTCCCCTCGTTACGAGCGGCAGTTTCACAACTCTCAAATCGAGCATCACGAGTTCTCTCGGACTCCGAACTGCATTTGGAATGGCAATGTAAGAAGAGAAGGCTACAGTCGCATAAACCTCCCTACAAATCTCTGCTGCTCCTGCAATTGATACACCAGACCTTGTTATGCCGTGCTTTAGTGGACTCTAGCGCTTCTTGCCGCTTCCAGCTTCCCTCAGCATTTTCCAAACGGGGCGATGAATGATTGCACGCCTCTGAAGATCCTCTAAGATCTTAGATATTTGCAATACGGATACGATTATGAACAGATTCGACGCGAAACTTGTTTATCTTGACAGATTGTTTGCAACAAGCAATATCGTAAATCTTTTTGCTTACACATCTCTACAGTCTAATGAAGCATCATTGTGCGTACTCAAGGATCAAATCCACAGATACACAGCGCGATCAAGTCGTATGAGCACGCAACAGGAATTGGGCGACCTGAAGCCTGCCTGTGTCGATCTGGAACAATTGTGGGGCGTTTGGACTAAGGTTCAACACAAGATCTGATGATCGCCTGCAAGCTTCGGGCGCCAAGACCGACGAAACCTGTTCCCAGACGCTGTCAAAACAATGACATCGGCTTGCAAAACATCATTAACTAATCCAACTTACATGCACGACATGGCGTACCTTGCGAAACGTCCTGTTTGAGTTTAGGGCTGAACTTCGGCATCGCTCGCTTTGAGGGTCTCGGCAATTTGGAAGGCCATTTGGAAGCGCCTGATTCAAAATATGGCATACTTCGAAACTACGCCATTGAGCTAAGCGTGTGCTACCTGACTTGACGCCAAGGGCTGCGAGCCCTAGGGCTTGATCCCCAGACTGTTACGATGCATAGGCCTGCCCACCATCATGCCTTGACGGCAAGGCTTTCCGAAGTTGTAACAGAGGCGATACAAATACCACAGCTCCCATCATCCTGATAGTCTTCATCGGACTGGTTCCTCACTCACTACAGACTAATATTTTCCACTCTACAACCTCAGCATTCCATTCACTCTTTGATATCTCTACTCATAATCTTAGTCCACTCGACAGATCCGTTCTCACAGACAAAATGAAGTACATTTTCATTGCCTCGCTCCTTAGCTCTGCAGCTTACGCTGCCCCATTCGCCCAGGTGCAGGGCGGCAACGGTGGTAACGGCAATACTGCTGCCGCCACGACTGGTCAACAGACTACGAACCAGGGCGGCAATCAGCAACAACAGCAACAAGGAGCGCAGACCGGAAACCAGCAACAGCAAGGCACCACCAATGCCCCGACTGGACTTGGCGCTGGTATCCAAAATGGACAAACTCCCACTGCGAACGACCTCGCTACTGCGGTCTCCAATTGGATGGCCGATACCTCGATGGTTTCTAACTTCCTCAACACTGGAGCTAGCATCCAGAACAACGTTCAGTTCAAGCAGGCTGCTACCGTAGCCTTCAACGCCGAGGTCGATGAGCTCAACCACAAGGCCATCATTGACGCTGCTAACGGCGCGGACCCCAATGTCATTGCTGCCAACAGCACCCTCGCCACTGGCGGTTCCTTCCAGGATGTCGTCGACAAGCTTCAGCAGATGTCTGTTCAGGGAATGGCTGCCGCTGGTAACATCGACTTGATCAACCAGAACCGCTGCGTTAACGTCCTCCCCAACATTGATGCCTACATGGCCTCTACTGGATCTACCTCGCAGGCAGTTCGTCCCACTGTCTGCGACCAGACTGGCGTTGCTGGTGGTGTCCAGGGGACTGGCCCCACTCAGCCTGGTGCGCCAGCAGGTAGCCCCGCCGCTGCATTTGCCGCTGGTCAGGCTCTTGCTCAAGGAACTGGCAATGGCCAAGTCCAGAATACCGGAACAGCTGGTGGTGCTGCCGCCGGCAATACTGGCACTGCTACGAACAACGGACAAGCGCCTCAGCAAGGCGCCGGCATCTCCCCTACCAACGGACAAGCACCCCAGGGAACTACAGGTGTGCAGGCTCCCCAGCAGGGGGCTCAAGGTGCCGCCGGACAGCAGGTTCCACAACAAGGTCAACAAGCTGGACAACAAACGGGACAGCAGCAGGGACAGCAGAATGGACAACAGGCGACACCAAATGGTGGTAACCAGAACAATGGCAACCAACAGCAGGGAACCAAGGGTGCGGCTGCAGGACAGCAGTCTCAAGGCCAGACGCAAAACGGCGGTTCCCAGCAACAGGCAGGCAACGGTGCGGCTGCAGGCCAAGCATCTCAGGGTCAGACCCAGGCCGGAGGTAACCAGCCCCAACAGGCAGGTAATGGTGCTGGACAACAGTCTCAGGGCGGCAACGGTGGCAACAACAACAACAACAACAACTGAGCACTAGGCGTGGTACTTGATTGACAAGATGATGTCAAGGATTAGCAAGGTGACGGCTATGTGCTGGCGACTAGCCAATCGGTCTTTTCTGTATATAAAAATAATGGTTGAAAGGGGGGATGACCGTGGGAGCCTGTATGTATGAATGTATGAGGAAGGAAGGGATTATATGATATAGCTGTAGATATGCGATTTATGAGCCTGCCGCCCAGTCTTCCTGTTTTGGACTTGCATGCGATGGCACTGACTTGAAGATCAAGGTTTCGAAACCTCAGGCGTGAACGCGTGGATACCTGACGGTCGCGGAAAGAAGCCAGTGACGTGAACCGTGTCTTGGGTACGCCTGGGCCAGGGGCAAGTTGCGGTGGCTGCAGCACAGGTGAAACGATGTACCAAACATCAGGTGCTACAGGACCGGATAGCTTGATATATGCCAGAATGGGAGGGTGCGAGACGGACGAGGCGTCAGGCGCCTGTGCTGGTCACGACATGTCGGATGTTTGATGCCGTCTCTCACCGACTCCGGGGTTCTGAGGTGCTGACACGTGCGCAAGTCGCGTGACGTAGCGACATGAGAAGTGTGCGCTCGTTGCGGCAAGCAACATAGAGGCTGCAGCGGGCCGATGAAAGCGTGTGCTGGCATGCATATGCTACGGCGCCTTGTACCGTCGAGGCTCGCCAAGTGTGCAGTCTAGCTGAGAGTCAACCGCAGGCGCCTGACGAGCAGTTTGCGACGAACCATGGCCGAGGGCGAGGGCGCTGGCGGAGTCCAGGGCGACCTGGAAAAGGAACTGACGTGCTCGGTAAGTCGAGGAGCACGACGACGAGGCGGCTGCTAACTCGGCCATGGCCAGATCTGTACCGACGTGCTCTACCAGCCGCTCACGCTGCTCGACTGCCTGCACACCTTCTGCGGCGCCTGTCTGAAGGAGTGGTTCGCCTTCCAAGCCTCGACCGCCACGTCGATACACCCGTACACCTGCCCCTCGTGCCGGGCCTCTGTGCGCACCACACAGCCCAATGCCACCGTCACCACGCTGCTCGACATCTTCCTCAAGGCGAACCCCCAGAGCGGCAAAAGCGCCCAAGAGAAGCAGGCGGACCGCGACAGATACCGGCCAGGCGACAATGTGCTACCCAAGCTCAGGCGCCGGGATGAGCGCGATGACACCCATCAGCGCATGCTCGAGGCAGCTCAGCAGCCGAGTCTGAGGGACGCGGGCATCGCAAGCAGCAGGAGGGCCAGCCGGGAGCCCCGGAGAGAGCGCACAACAAGGGAGCGAAGCCGCAACGGGAGCCGCGAATCCCGCAGGGCGCGCGATCAAAGGCGGTCTGCCAGCCAAAATCCGCCCGGCGCATCCCCGTCCAGGGCCGTCATACCGCCCCGCGCTATCGAGCACCAGTCCAGCCTGCGCTCTCTGCTGAGCGCCTCCGACCTCGACGCAGAAGACGTCGACGAAGATCTTGTGCGCCAGGTGCTGGAGGAGCTGGTGTCCGAGGGCGTCGACCTGAACCAGATTGGCACTGCGCAGGAAGACGAGATCACCGAGAGGATAGCCGAGGCTGTGCGACGGCGGCAGGCAGAGCGACATGCTGGAAGACAGCGCGAGAGGAGGGAGAGGCGGGAGCGTCTGGACGACGAAGCTGCGCGCAGGAGAAGGCATGGACGTTCCGAGAGTGGCGCATCGACGCCCCAGACGGCAGTAGGACCCCCCATATCCAGACCTGCTCTCATCGACGCCGCAAATCGAGGCGGGCGGGCACCGCGCCAGCGATCGTCAAGCCAGGGCAGCTCTCGATCCGCCACGAGGGTAGAGCGCCCTGCACCTGGCTCGGCTCCTGCAAATCCGGCGACCGGCGACCGTCATTCATCATCGGAACTCGCTCGTCCAAGGCCACGGCGACAGTCCGACAATCAGCAGAGAAATAGGCTCGACGTTCGAGAGCAGTTCCGCATCAGTCTCCACGCCAGCAACAACAATAACAACAATGAGACAGTGTCAAGTCCTAGCTCGCCCCAGAGCCTCGGCTTCGACCTGCCCAACAGCGGCAGTCCAACGACTTCTCTAGCTACAGTTGGCACTCCAGCTGTGCCCTTGTCTTCCTCTACTCCTGCCGTCACGCCTTTCCAGCCTCCTTCGGCTCGCCGTACTACCGACCCTACCACAGCCGAACTGCCACGCTCTTCTCACAGTACTACTCCCCCCTCGCTATCGCCTCCTGCTTTCCCTCGCTCCACCCCCGATCCGACCGTGAGCGAGACTCGATCGAGACGAGCTTCAAGCTCATCACTAGGTACTCCTGTCCTATATACAGAGCCCCATGTGGCATGCCAACGCTGTGGTAAAAACGACATACAGTACGAGCTTCACTACAATTGTCGACGCTGCCATGGTGGCGAGTACAACGTGTGTCTTCGCTGCTATCGTCTTGGCAGAGGATGCAAGCATTGGTACGGCTTTGGCTGGACTGCTTGGCCCCGGTATGAGCGCGAAGCACCAGAGGGTGGTTATCCGCCCTATCACGAGCATCCCCATATCCTGGTCGGGCACCGATATCGCAGACCAATGACGCCCTTGACGGAATCCACGACACCACCACATGTGCTCATGAGCGAGGATGACCCCAAGCAGAGGGTAGAAATTGGCGTCTTCTGCGATATGTGCAAGGCATACGCCAACGCCTGCTACTGGAAATGTGACTATTGCAACGACGGCGACTGGGGCTACTGCAATGATTGCGTTAACCAAGGGCATCACTGTACGCATCCTCTTGTTCCCGTTGCCCGCAAGACAAGAGACTCGCAGTCTGTTACTGACACAATTCCCTCCGCGCCCTCTACGCCACATCAGGATGGACATCTTGCCCCCCCAGACCTCGACGCAACACCCACAACCCCTCCGTTGACACCGAAATCCGCGTCTCTTATGCGAGGGCCAGGGTACTTTACCATTGCAAATTCCATCTTCCGCCCTCTCACCTTTACAACCTTGTGTAACATATGCAGTTACCCTATCCCACCATCAAACACACGCTATCACTGTCTCAAGTGTAACACTGGCGACTACGACATTTGCATGAGCTGCTACCACAAACTCGTCATCAGCGGTCGCATCACCAAAGAAGACGGCGTAAACGGATGGCGCAAGTGCCTCCGCAGCCATCGCATGTACATTGTCGGATTCGAAGACCGTGACGGCGCACAACGGCGCATGGTAGTCCGCGATCTGGTAGGCGGCTACGCACTCAAAGAAGAAGACGAAATCGCCAGAGTACAGCGGTACCCACCAGATGGCGGTATAGGCTTGAGATTACTGGCTAGATGGGGCTATCTGCCGGATGAGGGAGTAGAAGATGAATTATCCTTTCCTAGAGGAGCAGAGATAAGGGAAGCAGCTGATATCAATGGAGACTGGTATTGGGGTGTTTACTGTGGTGTTGGAAAACTGTTTCCTGCAAACCATGTCACAGCTGTCTAAGTTTTATGCATAGATAGTCAGCTGCCGATGCTACACAGACTCACTGCGCAAACTTCCTCTTCAGCCAATCCTCCAACCGCTTCACCACCTCGGCAGGCTTCTCATACGTCGCCCAATGCGCCGCATCAATCATATCCGCTTGTTCCAATTGCGGCAACAAGCCCTTTTTAATACTCTCATACATGGCTTCGGGTCTGCACACCACATCCTCTCTGCATCCGATGTACAGCGTGGGTACATTGACAATCTCTCTCCCTTCAGGCAACTTGACATCGACTTGATGCTGCAGATTGCCTGTCATGGCTTTATACCAGCACACGGGCGCTTCGAACCCATCGCGCGCCATACGATCAAGGAACGCCTTCTTGAAAGCTGGGTCTTGCGCATAGGGTCGGAGAGAAAAGGTTGGTTCCTTTTGCCCGGAGAGTGTTTCACGCATGGTGTCGGGTGTGCAGAAGAAGTCTTTCAATCCATCTTTGTCGTGCATCATGTTAAACATGGCCTCTATATCGCGGGATAGAAGTGCTGGTCCGTCAGGCGCGGTGAAGGGGTACCAGTACGATAGCGATGGGTAGCCAAAGATCTTGTTCATGAGGGCGTTTGCGGCGTCGAGATCGAAGGGTTTGCGACTTGGTGCCGTGTAGGCGACGTTCAGGTTGACCAAGCCGACAACGCGTTCGGGGTGGTAGTTGTACAGGCGGCTTGCGGCTGCGGAGCCCCAGTCGTGGCCGATTGAGATGCATTTTGGCGCTTGTTCAGCATTGAGGATTTCCACCATGTCGTTGGTCATATGGTCCCAGGTGTAGGCGGATGGGTCTGTGGGCTTGTCCGTTCCGTCGTAGCCCAGCATGTCGGGAATGATAACGGGGTGGTTTAGTGGTCGGAGAGAGCTAGCGACGTCTGCCCACATGGCGGCATGGTCGGGGAAGCCGTGTTGGAAGAGGAGGGTTGGGAGAGACGTGTTGCCAGAGCACGTGTAGTAGGTGTATGTGATGCCTCGGGAGGTTCTCAGGGTCTTCTTGGTGAAAGCGTCCATGGTTGATCTCAATGCAACGTACTTGAAATGGCTTGTTGTAATTGGTAAAGAAAGGGCAAGAGTCTTCTATGTATACCAGTGCCAAGTCTCGTTTCATCTTGTCCCTCACAAATGGAGTCCATGTCGGCCGAATGTTGGTCTTTGCTAGGTAGGTACTACTACCCAAGCGGAGTTTCCGTCGTAGCTACGTCCGTAGCGGCGTTGTCGGGTCTATAAATTTAGTGGGGTGCTCCGTAGAGTTGCATGAACTTGTCTAGGTTGAGGCAGTTGGCCGGACCGTGATGTGCAAGGACACGACCGCTAGGGAGGAAAGCGGCGGTCCCGGATCGTGCATGCAACGGCCGGGCCTAAGATAGGGCTTGGATGATGGTTGTTTGCGCCTCTCATTGCCGCGCCGTGGTTTGGGTGATTGCTGCTTGTGGCGGCTCTCCGATGCGCTCGGTATGGGTCGAAATTGAACGTGGAGGAAACCGCTGGGTTATGGCAAGGGCTGCGCGGGTACTGCCGCTTGAGCATTGCGACACGGCAAGGCCGAGGGTTCGTGTTTGAATATTTGACTTTGCGTCGCGGTGCGCGTGATCGCGCGCATGGCCTCAGACCGAGGAGGTGCCTACACAGTATCATAGCGGAGCACGGCTAGTTGGGTCGTCGAGGGACATTTTGACGGGGTTCTGCCCATACAATGTCCTTCCAATGTCCTTCCAATGTCCTTTGGGTGGCAAGTACTGTGTCGAGGTTCGGGGCGAAGTACAAGCGGCAAACACGAGAGATGTCAGCCAATAGCGTCAGAGCGCTGCACGCTCGCGGCGTACAGCACCTCCACGTCGACGAGCATTGCAACGCTACCACAACCTCGTCATGGCCGGCACACGAAGATCTACGCGTCAAACGGCAGCGGCAGCACCGGACTACAACCAAGACGACACTTCGTCCGCCGAAGAGACACAGCCCAAGCGCGATGCCCGGCAGGCGACGCATCGCAAGCGTGACCGCGAAGACGGCGCCGACCAAGACAAAACAGACAGCAGCGCTCCTCCGCCCAAAAAAGCTGCTACAGCCAAGCCTAAACCCCCTAAGACGAACTCTCTACCCGCGCCTGTTTCATCCACCAACCGCGACGCGACCGGCGCCCAAGAAGTCTACTGGCTGCTCAAAGCCGAGCCCCTCGCGCGCTACGAGAACGGCGTAAACGTCGCCTTCTCAATCAGCGACCTGCGCGCCTGCACGGAACCCGAGCCCTGGAGCGGCGTCCGCAACCCCCAGGCACGCAACAATATGCAGGCCATGCGCAAAGGCGACCTGGGCTTCTTCTACCACTCCAACGCCAAGCCTTCGGGTATCGTAGGTATACTGCGTGTTGTTGACGAAGCAAAGGTCGATGAGACGGCCTTTGACCCCAAGGACCCCTACTATGACAAGAAGAGCGAGAGGGAGAAGCCCAAATGGTTCTGTGTAGACGTCGAGTTTGTGAGCGAGTTTGAGCATGTGATAGATTTAGCGAAGATTAAAGAGTTTGCTAAAGAGGGGCCGTTGAAGGATATGCAGCTTGTCACGAATTCGAGACTGAGTGTGAGTAGGGTAAGGAAGGAGGAGTGGGAGTTTATTTTGGGGTTGGCCACAGACAGCAAGGAAGTTCAGGCAGAGTAGAGAGGTGCGCCACATGCAGTCGTAGAAGCTTGATTATGTCGTGAATCGATCTGAGATACCCCTTGTAAAATTCCCGTTTCATGTTGTATCGTCGACAACGTCTTTATGTATTTCACACCCTGTACTGCCCATACAGACTGAGCTACTCCTCAATACTGAAGCGCTTGGATGATCTTCGGACTGTTAAAGAAAGCACATCGCTCCTGTAATCTCTGTTCTGCCATCTCTCTTGTCGCGTTCGCCATGCCCAGCGCACTATTGCTCGGATGCGCGCCACCAATCGTCCTGACATACGGACCGCCTAAATGTTAATGTACGGAGTCAGCGCATGCCTCACACGCAGTTCGCAAATGAAAGATTTTACCTGGCCGGCTAAATGCCTCATCCCAGTTCAACAATGTGGTGGATTGTGATCCGCTCTCTGCCGGGGCTCCTTGACTCACAAAGGTGCTCCACGACCGGCTTGCTCGCATAGCAATTTCGTAGTCGTACTCGGTCGGGTCAAACGGGTAGTCCGTCTTGTTGTACACTTGCATGCTGTCGAAGACGTACGCAAACTCAGACGTGTGTACCACGCCAAAGCCAACAACGTCTTCGGTGTACTCGAGGATGGGATCAAGTATTGTCTGGTTGAAGTTGTAGAAGTAGACTGGCGCTTTGTGCACTTTGTCAATTGCAACACCCAGATGTAGCGATGGGCACACCATGAGGATATCGCGGAAGATGCGTGCAGAGCGATAGAACTCTGCTGTTAGGTTCACACTGGTTCCGAATTCTTCTACCGGGTACAAGTCCAGTAACTGAGTGAGAGATTCCTCCGACATAGCCGGTAGGTAGTCGCGAACAAAGTCGTACGTATCTTGTGCGGTTGCGATGGAGGTGTTGGTGTACACGTTAAGGTCGCCTTCCATCCAGCCGGACATAAAGGTAGCGTTACCGAAGCGTCCTTCTGCGATGAGCTGACTTGGTGCCGCAGGAAGGAAATCGCCGTCCACCTGTGGCAACCAGATGTCCCCAATATTATGCGCGATATCGCTGAGATACGTCGCGTTCGAGGCTTCAAAGAGTGTTTCAGTATCTAGTCCCCGTAGACACTCAATCGTCCCTGGAGCGTCCACATCAGTAGTGTTGCACCCCACGTAATTGACCAGCGCGATCATCGCATCCTTGGCGAAATTCCCTGTGATACCAGGCTCAAGGGACTGAGACTGGGCGATACCTCGCTCGAAAGGAAGTGGCTTCTCTCCGCCGTAAGCCATAATCTGCATTCCGATTGCGAGGCCGCCGGAAGACTGGCCGGCAATCGTAATCCTCTCCGGATCCCCGCCAAAAGCAGCAATGTTGGTGCGGACCCACTCGATAGCAGCGCGCTGATCACGTAGACCAGCGTTCATGCTTCCTTCTTCTTTCAACCAGTCTGAACTGGCAAACCCAAAGAACCCGAGACGGTAATTCATGGCCACATGGATGATTGGGTCCCCATTTTCTACCGACTGCTTGATCATTCCGTCAGGCGCAGTCGTCGGCTCCGTGTTGCTTGCCCACCAGAAAGATCCTCCATGTATCCATACCAGAACTGGCAGTGGTCCCTTTCCAACTCTGTCAGTCGCTTTTGGCCGCGCTACGTTCAAATTCAGGCAGTCCTCGGATGTTTCAGTTATATTGCCCAATCCAAGAGGTGGATAGAGCACACCCAATGGTTGTGGACATGCGGGACCAGGCTTGGTAGCATCGATAGTAGTACCTGGAGAGTATTCGTAGGGAATCGGTGGTTTGAATCTATTTTCGCCGCTGGTATCATGAGCATAGGGAATGCCCAAGAAGATTTCGATGTCGTTGCGTCCGATGCCTAGGATGTTGATAGGATCTTTCAAGTCGCCGAACTGGACACCTGCCGTCGTGGTGACAGCGGCGACGAAGCAGAACAGCGTAGGAAGGTGCATCTTGATCACCAACCACTGTAAATCCCGTGTTGGCTTATACGATGCGGCGAATGTGAGTCGGAAAGCTCTCGTAATAGGTAGTTGGCAAAGTTGTTGTGTTGCACAGAAACACTGCAGTAGCTGTAAGCACATAGATAACATCCTCCATGCTAGCCCCATGTAGCAGGTGCACGGTTGTGACGTGATAGACGGGAACAGGTGCTAGCGCGACATTAGACGGCAGTAGCGTAGAGCTCATCCACATCATTGATGCGAATCACCATTGTCCAAAATCCAGGTTGTTCAAATACTACTTCAAATAAAAAAGGTAGCGTGAGGCCTGCGCAAGCTATCCTGCGCTGATGCACGCCACGTGCAGATACCGTGCGCTCAAGGTGAGCTGCTCGGCCCGTCAAACACTCACAATATACCGACGATGCTACCCAAGCAAAGCTCCCTACAGTCGCGCTTGTGCACCCCGCAAGTTCCTAGCAACCTCATCAAACCTCTCATAGCAGTCGGTCTCTGCATCAAAATTTAGCAGCCATGCCTCGCGTGCTAGGTGAATGGATTCCGGCCTCTTCGCTATCTCATCCCAGTTGGCTTTGTGCCATCGCTCGCGCGTCTTAACCCCCATCGCCTGTGCTTTGTGCACCCTTTCGTAGCGGATCTTCTCGAATGCTCGTACAGCTAGAGGAATGCTTTCTTTGCCAGCCAGTTCCAGACATGCCGCCAGTACAACACCGTCTTCGATGGATTGACTGGCACCCTGGATGGATGTTGGAAGAAAGGGATGCGCTGCGTCTCCAATCAAAGCGATACGGTGCTGTGGCGAGATGAAGGTCGGCAGCGGATCGCGGAAGACGAGTTTATGATCGATGAGACGCGCGCCTTTTGGCGTCGACCTTACAATCTCTTGCACGATGGGTGCCCATCCTTCTACATACCTCAGGCAGTCTTCCACTCTGCCTGGGAATTGCCAGTCCTCCTCGATATTCCCGTCGTCTACGTGAGTAAACACCCAATTGAACTCCTTGCCGTCTTTGAGCGACGATACCAGAAAGTGAAGATCTGGACCTATGAACCCAGAGTGACTGTCTCCATCTACGAGATGTTTCAGGATCGGGTTGTCTTTGATGGCATCTCCAGAGAACCATGAGCGATATACAGCGTATCCCGAACTCTTCGGTTTGTCGTCAAAACCAAGCACAATCTTACGGCCGCGGGAACGAACTCCCTCTGCTGCAATGACTGCATCGGCAATCATCTCTTCTCCATTGACTACCACGCCAGCCTTTTCATCGTCCTCGAAGTAATCAGTTACACGTTCGCCCCACTGAATATTCACTCCCCGATCGACAGCATGCTGATGAATAATACTGTACAGTTCTCCTCTATGTCCATTGATTCTCGGCCCCCATTCCTGTTCGGACACAAAACTCTGCCTGGTGACAAACTGCCCTTTCCAGTGGTACAGATCCAGCCATGTTGTTTTCCGTGCCACTTCCTTCATCGCTTCGATGACGCCGGGCCAGCGTTCGAAGTTGCGCGCACCGTTGGGATCGAACGAGATGATATCGCCAAACCGGATTATGTCTTCCACATTTTCCGCTTTCTCAAGAAGAACGACTGAGTGGCCTTTGCGATCGCATTCTATTGCTGCTGCGATGCCCGCGAAACCTGCGCCTACTATGATGACGTTGACACCGGACGGAGGGCGGCGAGGAAAGTGCGCCATAATGAAGTGAGAAGTATGGTGAGTATACAGGCAGATGAGAGAGCAATCGTGTCTTTCGTGGTAGGTGTGCTGATCTCCTTCCCCGTAGATACAGTGTGGGGTCCGCTTACTGGCACGCCACAAGCATGGCCCCACATGCAGCCTGATTGTAGTTCTGTCGGTAACTGAGACCTCTTGGTCATCGCCCGGCTGTACTAAATTGTGCTAAGTCGTTTTCTGACTGACTCCATCCAATGTGCGAATCAACGATCCACGCACGCCTGGGATACATATTTCCATCCCCCCACTCCCTTTTCGCCTGCAAACCTCTTGTGTGACATACAGAAACGTCTCTCGATATTTTCCTCTCAGATCCGAATTTCCGACGCCTCTTCCTCTTCTCAAGTTGCTATGTCGCGTTCTCAGGGATAACCGCCGGAGCTTCACTTTCAACTTCACTCTCTGATGTTCAATGATGCTCTACCCGCCTTCCCTATTGTACGTCAAGCTTGGAAAGTCAGTCCCAGACATCGTTATTATTGGGCAAAACACCCGACATCTACAAAGTTTCGAACCTCTCATCTTCCCACTGCCTCTTGCTTAGCTCGACAAGCACGCCGGTGAACCTTGGTTCTCGGGGCACGTTAATGTCGTAAAAGCGATACAGATTGTTGACGACCGTAAGAAGAAGACAGTAGCACACAAGGTAACGGAGTTCTGCCTCATTGCGGACGTGGGCGAAAGTTGGAAGAAAGGTAATGTGCTACTTTTTCACCACCCATGTGTCTTATGGCTTTAGATTAGGTAGGTTAGGTACATGTTGCTTGCGCTCGTTGTAAGCAACCAGCTCGATCCATGTACTTGATGCTGAACCCTCTAGCTTCGATCTCCGCGAACTGGATGTAACAATAGTTCCAATTTCTACTCAATCCCGGAGACATCGTTTTTTAATTTGTAAACGACATCGTAGGCACCCATCTGCATCAGGATGCGTACGAGTTCACCAACATCAATTGCATCGCCGTATCTTATGTTGTTGTACTTAGCCAAGAAGCGCAGCATACTGCGCACCCATCGTCAGATGAAGGTCCTGAAGATTGGCGTATGCGGCAACCTTGGCGATCGAGTCGAGCTCTGACAGATTAACCCATAGTCGTTCACCGCCCGTCGAGATGGTGGGTACGTGCTTATCTGAAGAGCTGACGGCTATGCCATCGATCTTTACTACACGGGCTGGGGTTTGGGGTGCTTGTGGAGGTTGCCGATGGCTCACAGGCGTAGAGCCGCTGTCCGAGTTCTTGAATGAGTGGGGACACTATGATGTGCCGCTATTGGCGGCGTCATCTGACACAGTGGCTATTGTCGTCAAAGTGAACTGGTTCCTGTGGTTTTCGGCTTGTTCAGAGCACTAAAGCAGTCAGATCCGATTCTTGTAAGGAGGCGAGTAGGCGCAATTGATCATAGAGTAAGTGCAAGGATCTCCGCGTTCACCTCCGCGTTCACTAGTTCTTATTGATCCTCAACCTATCCCAGAAGTCCGCGATAAACCCAGCAACCTCCGGCACCCGTTCCCGTACAACACTATGGCCGGCTTGTGGGACAACAAAGATGCTATCAAAGCCAATTTCTCTCAAATCTTGCTCTGCACAAACTTCATCGTTCTCGCCCAGTACCACTAATGATGGTATACCAGACATTGTGGCCTTTTCAAACGCACCGTGATTGTTCATTGCGCCGCCATCTCTAAACGCTGCAATCACGGATGATGTATGACCACGATGTTCGTGCATCTGCCACTCCCTCACTGCCTCCACAACAACTTCGCCTCTTCCAGCTCTTTCCCTCCAGTCACTTGGCACTACCAGCCGGCCGCCTTCGAGAAACTGCAGGATGACTCTGCTCAGTTCATCGTTATCGTTATCGACACCGTAATCAAGATGATGCTGATCCTCTTCTGGAAAAGATGAAATACAAAGAAGCCCAGCAGGCGCAATGAGCGTAAAACTGCTAACGCGATGTGGCCGTGAGTCAACATATCCGACTGTTAATGAGCCGCCAAAGGAAAAGCCGATAAAATGTGCCGATGGCCATTGTAGATGATCGAGCAGCGCATCTAGCAGCCTGTGGAATGTGGCGGCTTGATGCGGAACTATCGGCGTATCGCTTAAGCCGTGACCCCAGAGATCCACCAGCACAAAATGTGAGTGTGGAAGGATATCGTGTAGAGCGCGAGCCAGAGGTAGCAGTCCTATTGCCGGAGTCTGGATGCCATGAACGAACAGCACGTGATCAATCGTCTGCGCGTCTATGGAGGGTACCGAAGGTGGTATCGAGTAGTATGCAGCTTTTCCATTTTGTGTTTGCAGGTATTGCGCGGGTGGAAGGATGGCGCCAAAGGTGGAAACAAAAGATGACTCTGAGGGACCTGGGATAGGCGGTTTTTGTGGGAATGCTCCGCCAGGCCGTGGGATTGCGAAGTCTGTCCTGGTATCACACATTATGTCTCAATGTCCGGAACCTGGATCAACGGGATATCTACCCAGGTAATGCTGCGCCTACTCTCCAGCTTTTGTAGCATCTTTGTAAGATTCAGATCCATGGATGTTAGGCGAAGGGCGCGCTTAGCGTAAGCATGACTCGCGGATACGGGGAGCTCGCCCGCGTTCTCGTTGGGTAGGTACATGTCACTTTTCCCGTCTCCTTCCGCATTTAGCTGATGAGCAATGCCCAGTGCTTATTACGCAAGTCACTGAGTTTTTGAAGAATGCAAGAGTACCTAGGTATTCCCGACCACTACGATGTGAGCCCGAACGAACTCATGCCCAGCCCCTGCAAACGATGCCACACGAGTAATCTCGGCTAGAAAGCGTACTTGCCTCAGTCCCGACAATGCCACTTCGCAGAAGGATGGAAGCACCGAGAACAGGAAAAAATCTACCATCAGGAGAGTAGCGGCAGCTGTCGCACGATAGTCTACAATACATGGCAAGCCCAGAACCACCGCGCTAACTGGGTAGTTCGGCAATGTAACATGTCAAAGAAAGCCATCGAATTCAAAAAGAATAGAAAGCATAGAGTGCAGTGCGCCTTAGACTTAGACTGCGGTCTGGTCCTGGTTCGGGCTGGGTCATTGAGATTGTACTTTGGTACACGGTATGATTGCGATAGCTTTGATGTTGTTCAAGTCACGCTGGCAATGTCGCGAGGGCCCGAAGCTCGACCTTACTGGGCTCGTGTTACAATTAGAATATAGAGGAAAAGTGTTACATGTTGAACAGCTCGGAGCAGCTAGAAGCATCGTACCTCGGTAGTACAGACGGTCCTAAGCGTCTTTTGGCTGTCCATGCTACCTAGGTATGCTGGCCTAGAATTAAATTGTCGATAATCAACAATGACCCATCCAGCAGGTCTTTCTGCGGCGCGACGAGAGTACAGCCGAACACTTCGTAGGTTTAGTGCTCATCATAAGCCCGCCATTTGCGCTAATGGGTGACAGAAACTTTACCGGACACCTGTCGATCACCACTAACAATGTCGTTACTGCCACGATACCCAACGAGCGACACCTATTCGATGAACCCTATATCACCTCTAATGGGCGGATTAAGGTAGACCGCAGGTTCGAGAACGTTCCTATCGTAAGCTACTTGGATCCAAAGAATTGTACGGTGCCCCGAACTGGAAGTACGTTTTTATCTAGTGTTTACCCGATAACCAATTACGACAAAGCTAGATTCACCATCACTCCGATACAGCGAAAGTCTCTCACATCAGCAGTGATGGGCATTGACAACTGTGCCGGCTTCGTGAATTCGTCTTCAGATATAGCCATCGCTTTTTGAAAGAAACAATATGCAGTGGCGCAATCACGAGTGTCATGCAGGGTGCGATGGCTGCGCTGTTGATATTTGCTAGTACTGGTTTTCTGGTGTACCTAGGTAGCGTTGCAAACGAGTGTCCGGAACACAAGCATTAAGCGATGCGGAGCTACGGGAAGTTGCTACTACTCTACTTGCCAATGAGAGGCATGCCTGGACATGGCCTGTCAGGAACGTGGAACTGGAAAGGGCGTAGGTGAGTTGAGTGGGCCAATTAAAGGTCACCTCGATATGTTATGGTTTTATACTATACAGGTTCATCTTGACGAGGTGGAATGGGTCGCCTGAAAGACAAATATTGGTGGCTCACGATAAACAGCCGCACTTTCGTCACGATATGCCATTCGTGGTGCGTTCGGCAACTTCCAAAATTAGATGCAGGCTAGCTCCCGGGTTGTTTATCCTCCGCGATGCAGGGCCTCGAGCAGAATTCTAGCAGAATAAAGTGCTGCGCATAGATACGTCGGAGAAGGTATAGCGAGCCGGCAAGCAGGTGTTTTGATGCACTTCCGATGGTAGCGCAATTCTCATGTCACTCAGCCAATCAAAACATTAGCGTACCGACTCAGCGGTGCTTGCAGCACTTGCGCAATCGAGGATTTTGCCGACATGACCGATAGCTCGGCGAACATGACCTGGTCATCAAGAACAATTGATCGCGGGCTATCCGATCGGCTTTGCGGGGATGGAGCAATGATTGCTTCCAGGGGTTGAATCCACCGGTACATGCGCCAGCTCTTTAGGGCTGACTCGAGCGACCCTGCACCGCCGTGGTGCAGCGGATCAAGCCAGCCGTTGTGGAGATCGTGTGGCATACGATTTTGTGGATACTCAAGGAAAGATCATCTCCATCGCTAATCGTTGCGATCTCACTCTAGTAGAGGAACTGAAGCAGGCCTTGGAAGATTGCTCACTGCCACTTCACCAGTGGGTAAGACTGGGCGCCGTTGTGAGACATAGAGTGGCAGCTTGATGACAGGCTTATCCCTTCCTTGGACGTAAACAAAGCTCCACTAACTGCGTCGAACCCGTTTCGTGACGAGCCCTAATCCACCCGCCACCGGCAAATTGAAGTTGACACCAACGGCACATAGCATATGATAACTGAGTCAGTTTAGGAATTGGGTAGATTCGGCGAGGTTACATGGCCTCGCCCGTGCGCTCATGTGTTGTGGCTTTTACAGCGGACTCTGCATTCTACACCAGCACGAAAAGCAATTATTGCTACCCGTGCACATCGTCGTAAACTACCTTGTCAAAATGCTCCTTCTGTTCCCGCACCTAGTGTTTACCTTTGTGCTGTTGGTCAGCGCCTGTTGCCCCACGACGAATGCTGTCTCATTAGACGATGCGGCACTGGATGCATTGAGCCAGATTCCGCCATGCGCCGTAAGATATACATGGCACAAGAGGACGATTGTTGCAGCTGACTGTTGCAAAGCTAGATTGTATCAACGAAAACCTGCCTGCCATTGGCTGTACGCTCCTCGACATAGAGTGCCAATGTAGTTCCAAAAACTCGACCAAGATTTTGCAACCGTGCTTGGAAAAGCAGTGCAACTACAACGAGACCTTTGGTATGTTCGTCGCAGTGATCGGAAGCGGTATCACTGATGTGTTTGTAGCTACGCTCCGCATTCAAGCCTCTATTTGCGACAAGCCGCACGATAACCTATCGAACTCCATCCGGATAGTGGCATACGTGACTGGAATCATACCAATCATTGTGATTGTAATGCGCTTTGCTTCTCGATATGTGGGCAGCAATAAGCTCTGGTGGGACGATTGGCTCCATCTAGCAGCGGTGGTAGGTGTTCGATGGACAAATCAGTGTCATCTTACTTACGATTGTGCAGGTCCTGGTCATCCCTATGACTGTTGCCCTATTATTGAACCTCAAAGCGGGACTCGGCCATCATATATGGGACCTGACATATCCACGTGTCGTCGCAATCGGCAAATGGAGTACGCTTCCATCTGCTAGCTCTGATACATAAGTACTGACTAGAGACAGCCTATATTGCTACCATCTTGTGGGGTGTCGAATTGCTTCTCATAAAGTACAGCATTCTCTGCTTGTATATTCGCATTTTTCCGAACGTCTGGTTGAAGCGCGCGGTCTTCGCCTTCATGGCTTTTACGGCTCTGTTCACCCTGCCCCTACTTTTCCTGGCTGCGTTCCAATGTATTCCAGTCCGTGCTATCTGGGACCTTCAAGAGCAAGGAACTGCGAAATGTATTGACTATATTGCCGTCTTGAGACTGACGGTTGTATACGAGATCATCGCTGAGACTATCCTTTTCAGTCTTCCTATCCCGATTGTATGGAAGCTGCAGATGAAGACTGCAAAGAAGATCCAGCTACTCATCTTCTTTAGCCTTGGTATCTGGTACGTCTCATCTTGATCATGTTCGGTTTGTGTAATCTAATCCTTCCGAAGTGTTATTATTATGTCCATCGTACGCCTGCCATTTTTACCAGGGGTTGTCGACACTATCGACCCAACCTATACAGTGACTGGCACATCGATTACTGGATTCACCTCCAGTGGAGTTGCACATGTATGCGCTGCCGTCCCCACTATCAGAAACCTGATACGATACTGCCAAAACGGGTTCAAGATGCCCACGAATGTTCCTTCAAGCTACACCACGGACCGCAGTACTTACAACTCTACGAGCAAACGAAGCTACAAGTCATTGCAGGACAAAAAGAATGGCTCTAGTACAGCACAAAAGCGAGGCAAAGCCTCATCTCGCGATACAAAGGATCCATATCGCCTATCCGCAATCGTGGATGCCGAGAATGATGGCACAGTCATAGAGCTACGTGCGATAGACTCGCCAACTCACGCGAATGCATTGAATGATGAGGAACAGGATGGACAAGAAGGGAAGATTCGATGGACTCAGCGCGTGGAAGAACAGCTTCCTACTATTGTTCGCGAATCTCCGTCGCCGGGGTTGGACGACTCAGCGTCTCAAAAGTCCATACTTCGCCAACACCCCTATTCATAAAAGCAAAAGAGGAAAGATCAATGGCATGTATGCCGCCCAAGAATGCTGTTTCGCCATTACGTGTACCTACTTTGAACTTGCAACAACAGAGGCCGCTTTAGTGATGCATGCAGAGTGCTTGGACATGGTCGCACTACCTCCTTTTCCTTTTTGAAGCTTACAACAGATAGAGAGAGACCATATCTTTGAGTTCACCCGCTTTTCCTGATATTCATTCGGGTAGCGCAGACTAGCGAACGCGTGCATGAGCTTGCGCCACACGTACAGTCGGCTTGACGCGACCATGGGGCGTATACTCAAGAGTGTAGTCAGGTACACCGGGTAGGTATGTAAGTGGCTGTCGCAAGCTTTCCAAACAGCGGTCTAGGCGAGCAATTCAGCCAGGCGTCTGCAATGCTTGTAGGGGTTTGAAGTAACATACTGGCATGTGATGCGAGCTCGTGCCCGTCTTGCTCTTTGTGGTCGTAGTACACATCTGGGTACAGGTGCTGCTTGATACGCTTCTGTTGAATGGTAAGCAGTTCCCAGTGGCAGCCTGCAATCAGTCATTACGTGTTTCCGATTGGCCAGTGCCCAACCGACCTTAGCCAATGCAGCAGACGACACCTGAAGTTCGCGCTTGCGCCTAAGAATTAGAAGAAAAGCGGAAGCTAAAAGCTAAAATTACAGATATCCTAACACAGAGTATTTCAAAGTTCGAAACGAGAGTTTACGAGTGCTCTTAGTAGTGGAGTTACACCGAGTTAGCCTCGGCTCATCGCCTACATTTGACTTGGTGGCCGATGGAAACCACGACAACAATTTCTGCTTGCGCAATGTGTTCACTTATACCTCGAAGTGTCACCAACTAAATCCTGAGCAGCAGGAGCGAGAATGGCTAACCAACGTATGGAGCTTACTACGCCAACAGTGACATGGCAACCTCGCACGACTTACCTTACTGCATACAACGTCCTCTTCGCATCGCTATGGGCATCGGTCTTCGTTCGAGCCATGTCTAATGCTCGAAATGGCAAATTCGAGCTCTTTGATGCAACAGAGCCATATGCGCGATGGATACAGACCGCTTCGTTGATAGAAGTCTTACATGCGGCGTTTGGTATGTTCATCATTCCTACCTCTTCTTGTGCATCTCATTGAGAACGATACCAGGTGTCATCAAATCTCCAGTCAGCACAACCGCACTTCAAGTTGTTACACGCGTCATACAGGTTTGGATGGTGTGGTACAGTTTTCCGCAAAGCACGGCAACTTCGCATGCTTATCTTGCCTTGCTCCTTGCTTGGTCGGTCGCAGACACCATCCGGTACCTGTATCTTGCGGTCAACATGCACGGGAAAGCTCCGAAAGGACTGGTATGGCTCCGGTATGTTCTCAAGCCACCTCATCCGCTACTTGGTCCTACCTAGGTAGCTGACTGTCCCAGGTATACCATGTTCTACCCACTCTATCCGGTCGGTATCGGGGCTGAGTGGTGGTTACTGTACCGGTCTATTGCTCTTGGAGCAAAGGTCAGCCCAGTCATACCGCTCGTCTTCTACTTCTGCTTGATGCTGTACATTCCAGGTATGTATTCTTTTATGGCGGCTTGTTTATACTCGAAATTCACATCTTATTAGGTTCCTACACCATGTACACCTACATGATCAAGCAAAGAAGGAAGACACTGGGTTCAAGACACAAGGTCCAGTAAGCGCATAGATTTGGTTGCGTTCCAGTACAAACGTAGTCATATGCAAAGGATGGGAAGTCTTTTTGAACAACTCTGTCTACGAGATGAGCTATCGTATAGCGATGTCCCAAGAGCTGAATACAGCCAGAAGGATGTGCTCAATCTCATGGCGTTGGTAAAACGGTGGACCTCGTCCCCTCGCATTACCATCCGAAGTTCTCTTTGTCACAAGTACAAAGCATGTTTATCCGAATAATCTAGTCTATTTCCTGCATTGATCCTATCTTCACCTCAGCTGTAACGGCTAATGTCTGGAATGTGGGAAGACGCGCGCAATGGCATCAGCCAGGTACAGGCCAAGGCTACAATGAAGGCTAGCGTATGTGATATGACAGGACCGACACCAAGGACGAAGACGAAGAGCATGATGATATTGCAAGAGGTTAGCATGACCGACGGTAGTAATGTTTAGAAAGAAGAATATATAACCATAAGAACCGGACCCACATATGGCAGACAGGTTAGATGTAGGAAACCTTGACGCCCATTCCTACGGTACGTCTCACCTTGTCCCACGCACTCCGTATGATGCGTAGTATCCTCTCTCTAAGATGGCGCCTGCCAAACGCCAAGCCAAACGCCAATAAGAAAAGTAAAGTACGGAAGAAAGCCATGGGATTGGAAGTCATGTGATGGGCCGTATCCGAAATCATGGTGTGTATGTTTGCGAACATGGTAGACGCGCGGTTGTAGAGGCCGGGTGGTGGTGTGGTTGGTTTCTTGGCGGGCGTTCGGGAGGTGCGGGAAGACTGCGATGGCGTGGGTTGTGGCGTGGGTTGGGGTTTGCTGAAGCGCTCGTCTGAGCCGCGGGGTTGGCGTCTGTTTTGTTCCTCGCGTATGCGGCGTTCGTCTTGTGCGCGCGACTGCTCGAGGCGCTTGGCCTCGGTTTCTCTGCGGCGCTCCTCCATTTGCTCTTGTTGTTGCTGGCGTAGCTTCTCTTCGCGGGCTTGCGTGTCTTCCTTTTCTTCCTTGAGAGAGTGCAGTGCTAGCAGGAAGGCTTCCTTGCGCTCTTGGTCCAGCACCTCGGACATGTCGATGAAGTCGCGGGCATAGTCCCATTCGTCGTTCCGTGGCAGGACGTGCAGGGTGTAGAGCTCGAGGAGTTTGATGCGCTTTTCCAGGTCGCGTGGGGTGTCGGTGCCGGTGTGTTGCCTACGATGGCCTGGCCGTTTGTCGAGGTATGCCGGAGAAGACATGTGCGAGGACACGTCGAGGGCTGGGTTGGCGGTGGCGGAGAGGTACGTCTCGAGCTTCTGCTGATTGAGCCGCTGCGAGGGCGCATGGGTAAGGAGGAGGGTGGCTCTATGTAGCATCAATACGCAGTCGCTCACCAGGTCAGGGGATTGCTTACAGGTTGACGACAACGTCGGCGTCCACGTCGCCCTCGACCCCCGCATAGCCGTCGCGGACCACGTGGTCCCAGATGCTGCCGTCGCGACACTGCGAGACCAATTGCTTCCATCGCGTGCTGCCAAAGGCGTGCTTGCCCTCTTCGGCGCCCAGCTCGACCACGGCGTTGAGGAAGGTGAGGTAGAAGCTCCACACCTTGACCCGGGTGCCGCGCGACGCCGTCGCGACGGGCGCGTGGCCCACGACGTCGGCCGCGTCGATTGGCGGCGGGGTGATGATGGGCTCGATAGTCGACAGCGCCTCGGGGAGTCGTCGCGTCAGGAACAGCTGGGCAGCCTGTCGGTAGGCTTTGGCGATCTGCGACGACTGTTGCCGTGACGTCGAGAGCGACGAGATGGATGATGAGAGGTAGCGCGACCCGCTGACGTCGTCGTAGAGCGTCGCCATGTTTCGCTATGTCGCGACGTTCCAGGCAATGTTCCAGGCAATGTCCTCTGAGCTTCACGAGCGCATAGCGGTGGGTGACGGAGCGCCCGGTGTCAACATTTCGAACCTCGGCTGACCTCACCTCACCCGAACCGCCTTGGCGCGTCACCTGCCTCCGAGACCCCGAGCTATCTGCGTTTGCATCAGTCTGTAGACGTTGTCAAGGTGCTTGACACCCGCTTGCTTGCGTCAAGCTCAGAGTCAGGAGCTAGACACGGGCTTTGTCGCTTGATCCATCGCTGCTAACTTCAACAACACTGACCAGAGAGACCTCCGCACCCAGCCAACATAGCTCTACACAGCGCCTGCCCCATTTCCTCCGATTGCCAACGACGTTTGGAAGTGCGCCTTGCTTATTTTTACGCGTCTCGCCAACATGGACGTCGACGCAGCTACCTTCCCGCACCACTTGCTGGCCATCTTCATCCACATATCCGAGGCCGACTTTGTGTCTTTTGATCTCGAACTGTCCGGCATTCCATCGCGCATCCAAGACAAACCTGCACATGGCCCGGCGCGCTTCACCATGGAGGAGCGCTATGCCGAGACCAAAATGGGCGCCGACCGCTATCAGATCCTACAGATAGGTATCACTTGCGCGCGCTTCGACTACCTTGCCAATACCTATGTCTTGAGGCCTTACAACATCAACATCAGCCCGCTTTTTGACGAGCGCATCGACTTTGAGCGTGAGATCAAGTTTCAGAGCGGCGCGTGTACCTTCCTCCTCAACAATGGTTTCGACCTGGGGGCTCCATTTGCCACAGGCGTACAGTACTTATCCCGCGAGGAAGCAGAGCGAGCAAAGCGCATGGCCTGGGATCGACTCGAGAACAAGAATCCCATACCCGATCTGCAACTTAACTCGGCAGATGTCGAGTCGCTCGACTTTATGCGCAGGGTGAGGCAAGCCATTGAGAAATGGAAATCTAGCACTTCGTCGTCCTTGGACATTACAACTCATACAGGGCTTTCCACTCCGCCCGTAATACCCGTCATCACGCGATTCGAGAAGCGTCTCGTGCATCAGCTCGTGCGCGCAGAGTTCCCAGAGTTGGTGTCCATAGGACGCGGAGAGTGTATTCGTATCCTTCATCTAGACCCTGTGCGTGAGGCCGACAACATGCGCAGGATCAAGAACCGCGTCAAAGAATCCATTGTCCGACAAACCGGCTTCCGCTGGATCTTTGAGGCTTTAGTCAAGGGCGGCGACATCAATCGCGCGGATCCACTCTATGTCGCACGCACTACTGGCACGATTGTCACTGCCGACGCATATGATATAAGAGATCGCTACGACAGAGCCATAGAAAGACTCAAGATCAAGCAGCCCGTGCTAGTCGGCCACAACATGTTCACTGACATTGTTTACTTTTATCGTACTTTTGTCGGCCAACTGCCTGCACGTGCAACATCTCCTCATCTGGACGACGCGCTAACTCCGTACAGGATACGTTGCAAGGCTTCCAGGATGCCATCCATGAGCTGTTCCCCAACATGATCGACACTAAATATCTAGCGACTCATGCTGAAGGCGACCTCAACGCCTCCCCTACACTACAGGATATTGCTGAGAATTCAAGTCTGCAGCCGTTGCCCCACATCGTCACGCATGCCGACCATCCGAAGTACCAAGAGACCGAGGCCTTCCACGAAGCAGGCTATGACAGCCTCCTTACTGCCACCATCATGATCAGGCTCGCCGCCAAGCTTGGTGCGGAGCGAGGAGAACAGGTTCCGGAGCCATTGCCCAACCGTTCCAGTAACAAAGCGAAAGGAGTGTTGGCGGAAGATGTTCAGGATTTTCTAAAAGATGGACGCGAGAAGGTCGACCTGCCCGTTCCCCTGCCCCCAGTGGAGCAGCCTCAACCCAAGAAAACAAAGAAACAAAGGGCCAAGGCTAGGAAAAAGGAGGCAAGACAACAACGATTCGAAACTAAGAACCTATTCGACACGCTCAAAGCTCTGAGCCCTGACGCCGAATCTTCCTCGACTGAAGATGACGGAGAGGTTAAGCTTCCTGAAGATAGTGAACTTGCAAAATGGGACGAACAGGTTCAAGACGTCGCCGGGTCATGGGAAAATGACGTCTACGTCCAAGATAAGACGGGATGGGTGCCGTTGGAGCAGGTTAAGCGACAGCCAATGGAGCTCATCCCAGCCTTTGATTCAAAGTTTTGGAACGAGTTTGGCAATACATTGCGTGTGTTTGGCACTCAAGAAGCTGTCCTGAAGATCGCAGACTGGGAGGTTTGAAAGCCGCGCAAGCTTGACTCCAAGCTAATAAAAGGTGGAGTTGGCACCAAGGTTCTCATGGTTGTGTACAATCTTGAAGAGCTGAAGTTACGCCGTGAGCGGTAGTAGAAAGACAAACATGTGTTGTCTCTAATGCGCAACTCGTCTCTGTGCCCATCATGGTCATTCATCATAAGAGACAGTGGTTTGAGTGCGTAACAAAGAGTTCTTCAATGTCTTCCCCTCTTCTTGTAAAGCATGGACAGCCTCCTGCGACATTCCTTCGGTCCCAATCCAGCAGCGCCATCATCCACAATCACTCAGACCCAATCAAGTTGCAGGTCACCAAACACGCCTTTTCATCATAGACACACAGGTTCGGCATTTGCCGCTCATTTCAACGCCCGCCCATGTCATCACCCATATACAGTCTGCTTCTACCGTACACGAACCCGACTTTCGGTCCAAAAGATCGCACCTCCTCAGATATACACGATTTGCCTTTTTCAATCGATGCATATGACTCTGACAGACTACTCATACACCATCACTTCGAACGGCCAGCTCCAACAGATCTCTGCAGCGGTCTCGTATGCTCTTCAGGACGTCATAGCGTATTCGAAAGATTCCGCAGGGAGAATGCTCGACTTGACATGTATGAGTCCGCAGTTTGACGGAAAATGGTCTCGGGATCGGAAGAGGTAAAGGCTATAGGCAGGTTGTCAGGTAATATCAAATTGAAGGGTCGACGTCTGGTGCTGTTGACACAAAGTTTTCAACAACGTGCAGGACCAGCGCCTATGGCTTCTACTGGCTCGATGTTCACCTCCACCGCTTTTGCCTGTGTCGTACTCGATGGGACGATCCCTCGGTTGTGCTCTTCGTCGGAGCCGGGCACATCATTTTCCTGGGGTAATGGCTCAAAGTGCGCATTGTTGACCCTTTTTTTTATCGATGCGACGTCTCCAAGGCTTGTACAGCAGAACACTGAGACCACCGAAAACGATGAATGTACCGCATATAGCTCCGCCTGCATCCTGTTAGTGTCGAATTCTTTTAGTGCGATCAATCAACTCACCAACTATATCCCAAGCATCGCCCAGCTTTTCGACGCCTTCCCAAAACTTGCCATGCGGCTCGGCAACGTTGAGCACCAGATTGAGGAACTGCACTGTCCCGATGATGGTCGCGACAACCACGGTAATGACTGTTAGCACAATGCTGTAGTAGCAAATGGCGATCGGGTCGCGCGCAAGTTGCGTGCTTGTGTACAGACTCATCATCAGCGCACCATCGGTGGTATCGAGAAGGCACATGCCTGCTGTGAAGAGCAGTGGAAAGATCAAGATCAGCCAAATTGATGTCCCCTTCGTGGCTTGAATCGAACTTATTCCTAGGATAGCGATCTCGGAAGAAGTGTCGAAACCTAGCCCGAAAAGTACAC
Source organism: Alternaria triticina (assembly GCA_022609215.1). Lineage (NCBI taxonomy): Eukaryota > Fungi > Ascomycota > Dothideomycetes > Pleosporales > Pleosporaceae > Alternaria > Alternaria triticina. Next base: position 74,644 of record JAGKPX010000073.1, read on the forward strand.
CCAGAGGATACATCTTCCAGGGTCGGTCGACCAACTTGAAGAGCTTCTGCAATATCGGGAAGAGGCAACCGCCGCCCTGTATCTTGAACTGTTCGTGCTCACTACCAGGGTCGCTCGAAACCATCTTTCGCATCTGTACTATGAGCTTGTACAGAATGTAGATGTTCATAAGACCAAGGAGCAACAAGAAAGCAGCAGAGACTGAAGTGCCGATAATGCCACCGACACGCTCGAAATTGTCAAACTTGTCTGACACCGCCGCTGCAGTTCCTGCAACGATGAGCGACGTGATGATGACGATGGTAGAATGTCCGAGACTGAAGAACATTCCAACCGTCACTGGCCGCTGGCCTGCAGCAACCAGACGGCGAGTCATGAGATCGATCGCCGAAATATGATCTGCATCCAGGGCATGGCGCAAGCCCAGAGTGTATGAGAGGATTGCTGTCGAGATCAGTGGCGTATGCCAGTGCTGCCGACGTTTAGCATATGAGATCAACGCCATTCGGTTTCACCTTCTTTACTTACTAAGACTATACCAACTGCCGCCCAAACAAGGAGGTTTACAGCGACGAGGGTTATGATGATTGCGATTGCCGCGAATGGGAGCCTTCTGAGGTAGGGTGTCTGCGCATGATATGCAGATGCTTTGTTGGATGCATTGCGAAAGAATGATAATTTGCTCCCTGCATCGCTACCCACTACAGATGAGGGGCGGGAGGTTGGCATTCTACCAGAATTCGCCCTCGCGCGTAACAAAGGACACGAGAAATTGCGATCGAAGTGTGATAGAAAGAGAAAGAAGTTTAGAGAGGTACCTATAATGAAGCTTGGAAGGTAAGTATCGCAGAGCACCGTGGGATGCAAATGACGCCAAGTGGGGCTAGCAGCTGTTATCGTGACCCTCTGGCGGGGTAATTAGCATCATGGTGTACTAATAGTCGCGAATCCACGAAACCTCGGCATCAAGTTTTGACGATCAGAAGCTCGTATTGTATATGGTGAATTATCGTCGACTCTCAGATTTTGCGGAAGCATAGACATGCGTTGGTGCCACCAAAACCGAAGCTATTCGAGAGAGCCACATTGACTCTGTGCTGTTGAGCAGCATTGGCGACGTAGTTGCAGTTAAAGTCAACCGCCGGATCTCCTGGATTCTCAAGATTGAGAGTCGGAGGTAGGATGTTCTGGTCATCGTCAACATGTAGGCTATGGCAAGAACCACATCTGACTTACGTGATGCATCCCAAGAATCGTGAAAATTGTCTCCACGCTCCCTGCAGCACCCAGAAGATGTCCGACCGCACCTTTTGTACTGCTCACATTGATTTCACAAGCTCTATCTTTTCCGTCTTCGCCAAGCAGAAGCTCTTTGATGGCTCGGTTCTCCGCAGCATCACCTAGTGGGGTGCTCGTCGCATGGGCGTTCACGTAGTCGACAGCGCTTGGCTTGAGGCCGGCATGTCGTAGTGCATGCTTCATTGCGAGACGTGGGCCTTGGCCATCTTCGCGAGGTGCCGTCATGTGGTGTGCGTCGCTGGACAGTCCGTAGCCGGCGACTTCAGCATAGATGTTCGCACCTCGCTTCCTTGCGTGCTCGAGTTCCTGCACCTGATTAGATACGACAGGTACGGCAACCTTGCACACAGCGATCGCGTACCTCGAGAACCACAACTCCGGCTCCTTCTCCAATGACAAAACCATCCCGTTCTCGGTCGAATGGTCGACTGGACTCCATGGGCCGTTCATTGAACTCAGTAGCCAGGCTTCTAGCCCTAGCAAAGCCTGATATGGCGAGAGGATGAATGCATGATTCAGCTCCACCGGCTATCATAACATCTGCATCTCCGAACTGAATCAAACGTGACGCGTCTCCGATGCTATGTGCTCCGGTCGTACATGCTGTTGTTGCCGCATGGTTCGGTCCCTATCATGGCTCAGCATCAACAAACATAGCCAGAAGGTTATAGCCACCTTGAACCCATAACGCATCGATATGTGACCTGCGGCTAGGTTGATCAACAGTCGTGGAACAAAGAGCGGGGACACCTTTCGGTAACCCTAGCACAATCAGTTGACAGTTACGTCGATAGCTGGGACAACCCACGCCTCTCTCATAAGCAATTGTGGTATCATACACATCGTCTAAACTGCCGATACCAGATCCCATGTACACTCCCTATCTCGGCGTGAGTAAGATGCAGGCTGGGCGGATGCTGAGCCTCCGTACTGTGACTTCAAGATCGGCCTCTTCCTTCGAAAACCATCCCGCATCATTGAGAGCTTCATCGGACGCCACCATGGCGTACTGTGCGAAGCGTGCCATACGGCGTTCATCCTGTAATAAAATTAACATTGTCAAAGACGAGAACGTTGGGTGGCGGCACATACGCTGTGGCTTAGATGCTCCTTTGTATTCCATTTGCCATCGGTTTTGCTACCCTGAGGAACCAGACCAGCGACTTGGCTCGGTAGCAGCGCGAATTCAGGGCTTCTGTCTTTGATGGAAACGATGCCACACTGGCTATCGATCAGACGCTTCCAGGTTCGTCGAACACCTATCCGCGTTAGGAGAAATGGGATCAAAGCAAGGTGAACGTCGCGTCACCTAGTCCAAGAGGGGTTACAAGCCCTAAGCCTGTTACTACTACCCGTCGCATCGCATGTCAGTAATAATGGTTGATGTTGGATACGGACGCGTTCGGGTGGGCAGAGAGAGCTAGTGTTACGCGCAAGCCACGTGTGGCGTCCGTTAGCGAGAGGTGCGTGCTACATAGCCGTGATTGCGTCCGTCCTTATTGTTTTAGATGCCTTCATTTCGCTCCCATCGCAGGAATTCTATATAGTGCACGCTGAGCTTGGTTTCCATTTGCAGCCGTTGACTGGTCAGAGTACGCTTTGCGCCAGTCGGTTGATGCATTATTTCGACGATGACAAGTCGTATTTGGGCCAACAATATATTTCTGTGTACTATAAAAGCCAGCCAACAACCTGCAATTTGCTCATGACCATCGCAATCAAAGTCTGGAGAGCTCAACTTTTCTGTTGTTGTCCAATCATCTAACTTGAAACACCTATGGGCAGCCGGTGACTCTGTCTCTTGATTGCACTCGAGGGTTTGGCGACAGTCTTCGTGTTGTTGCACAACCTCATGGGAGAAATCGTATGGTAACGCCATTTTGCGCAAAGCAGTGATTACCTAGGTATGTCGCCAAGTAGGTGAAAACAATCCTGGACAATGGCGGACAGGCAACACTCGGAGGGAAGCCTCGAGTCTTGTCTCGGGCATTGCGGGGAACTTTGGAAGCAGTGTCAAGAGTATCAAGGCTTGGGCAGACATTTCAAAAAACCAATCTAGGCAAAGGGTGATGGTTGATGTTTGACAGATCGAGGGCATCATACGGGCCAGGCAAATCCCAAAAGCACGTCATTGTCTTGGCGAGCCTCGTCTAGCGGGCGTCTGCAAGCAGCACTCGACACCAATGTGATGACTCCCCACAATGTGATCGATACGCCAGACTTCCTGCAACGCAGGCTCCACTCTTCCCTACGACTACACGTACGACATCGCGACTATGGATACCTATGGATCTGCCAATGGATCGACGAAGTACAGTAGGTGCATTTTGAACTTTTCTTGCCGTCGCAAGCATTTCGGACAGGCAAAGCAAGAACGGCTGGTTGCTGTAATTTGCTATGCGGAATGTTGAAGAATCCAGACGGGTTTTCTTGACGCGTTCTGGCGGTGCATGATCCAAACTGACATGCGGTAGGGACGGTGTCGTCGCAGCCCGAGAATCCGTTCGCCAAACTTATCCCCGACCAGACCTTTGCCGTCATCCCCCGGGTCACGCTCGAATCCGGCGTCGTGTTACACAATGTCAGCGTTGCCTACAAGACCTACGGTACCCTCGCGCCCAGCGGAGACAATGCCATGGTGATATGCCATGCGCTCACCGGAAGCGCTGACGTGGGAGACTGGTGGGGACCGTTGCTAGGTGGGCCTGGGAAGGCTTTTGATATATCGCGCTTCTTCGTCGTCTGTATGAACAGTCTCGGCAGTCCTTACGGGAGCGCAAGCCCGGTCACAGCAAAAGATGGCGACGTCTCGCTGGGTCCGTACGGACCCGAGTTTCCACTGACAACTGTAAGAGACGATGTCAAGTTAGTCGAGCGAAATCTGGAATTCGTACTTGGAAGCCGCTAACGGGCACAGTGTCTTCAAGCTCCTCTTGGATGATCTTGGTGTGAAGCAGGTCGCTGCCGTCATTGGAGGATCCATGGGCGGTATGCTTGTCCTCGAGTTTGCCTACTTCGGAAAAGACTACGTCAAGACCATCATCCCGATAGCCACTTCCGCTCGCTACAGCGCATGGGGCATCAGCTGGGGCGAAGCGCAACGGCAAAGTATCTACAGTGACCCCAAATACGACGACGGCTATTACGCATATGAAGATCCTCCATCGACCGGGCTTGGAGCCGCACGCATGTCTGCTTTACTGACTTACAGAAGCCGCGACTCGTTCGAATCAAGATTTGGGCGCAATACACCAGACCTATCCAAGAAACAGAGCATCAATACTGTACCGCGACCGACCACTCCGTCCAATCCCTCCCATGAACACTGGGCGATACACAACCACGGTCACAAGAACGCTGGCTCGCCGCGTCTGATGTCACGGACAAACAGCAGTACCGCCATACCCGGTTCTGCAGCCGCACATGCCGACCTCGAGTTCCATGATGCATCGGACCCAGCCACTCCGAACCTCGAAAGGTCAAGCTCGACAAGTAGCAACAGTCAATTCCCGCGCTCATCGAAGCCTCTTGCGCCGCACTACTTCTCAGCACAGTCCTACCTCCGTTACCAGGCCGACAAGTTCATCAAGCGTTTTGACGCTAATTGTTACATCGCAATCACAAGAAAGCTGGATACGCATGATGTATCCCGCTACCGCTATCCTGAAGGCGAGACACCCGACACACTAGATCCAGTATCGGCCCTTCATTATGCGCTTTCCTTGATTGAACAGCCTACACTGGTACTAGGTATACAGTCGGACGGTCTCTTCACATTTGCCGAACAGAAGGAATTGGCCGCTTGTATTCCCAAGGCTACACTTAAGACGATCGATTCTCCAGATGGTCACGACGCCTTCCTCCTCGAATTTGAGCAGGTAAACAAACACTTACTAGGCTTCCTCGAGACCGAGCTTCCAGAGATCATGAATAGAACACCAAACGTAGAGACCGCAACAAGCGATTCTGGTATGGTCGCCACCAAAAGCAGCACGTTTGGTGAGGCTGAGGTCGACGATATCACGGCATGGTAAGAAGAATGGGAGCATTGAATTTGGCACGGCGTTCTGGGTTCAGAGGATAACTGCACTGGTCGGCGTACAAATTTCGGTATAGGCTTGAAAGAAGGCTGCATGAGTATAATGCGCCATGGGGCGTCCCGAGCTGAGGTTCAACCCCTCGTAGACACCAAGTATTGCAGCATGAGAGCAGCAACAACAACAACCCAATAATTCTCTCCTCTTAGTTTTCCCGAATCTTTCAACTCTGTCACAAACGGCTCGCACATGTCCAATCTACCTCATGTCTGTACCCCGCCTTGCACGCTAATCGTTAGTCGTCTCCGCACGTCCACCGTCTCGCGTGCCCCTCATCCTCGGTTCGTATACACAGCGGATACTCCCCGCAGACCTTGACACGAACGTGCTTTATCCGATCTGGTCTCCCGAGTTGCAGTGCCGTAGGATCACGAGGGCTTCGGTGACGATGCACGGTAGATTATGAACGCAACGTCTTGACAATGGTAGAGGGATTATCTGCGTACCGAATTCGGACTGCTCATGCTTTTGCGACCCCGATCAGTAACCTTCGACTATCCGTACAAAGGCCAAGAACAAGGTCCGTTAAGTTGGACCCCCGCACATAGGACAGTGGGTGCCGGGTGTCCGTGTTGATACATATATAGGTGTATTCGGAGTGACTCGATGTTCCTCAATCAGCCATAGTCCCTTTCTTCACATCGTCCCGAATACAGTAACATTATGCAACTCCCCAAAACACAAAAGGCGGCCATCAAACAAGGCACCGGCGACAACGCTACGATTACCATCAAGGAGATTCCTGTCCCGGAACCAGCTCCTGACCAGATTCTCGTCAAGATAAACTACAGTGGCCTCTGTGCCTCGGACAAATCCCTGCTCCATGATGAGTGGGACTTCAAGATGGCCGAATGTACCAAAGGCATCGCAGGCCATGAGGGCGCTGGCATCGTTGTAGCCGTTGGCGCAAACGTGCAGGATCTCTGGCAGCCTGGTAATCGCGCTGGTATCAAATGGATTGCGTCTGTATGCCGACGATGCGAGTTTTGTACTAATGGCCAAGACGAATGTCATTGCCCGAAGCAGCTGAACAGTGGATTTACTGTTGCGGGAACGTTCCAGGAGTATTGCTTAACGGATGCGAGGTATGCGACGAGATTGCCTGATGGTGTCAAGGACGAGGAGGCGGGCCCGATCATGTGTGGTGGTGTTACAGCATATGTGGCTTGCAAGAGAAGTAAGGTACTCCCCGGGCAGTGGATTGTCATTCCGGGAGCGGGTGGTGGTGAGTATGCGCATAGCGCTTTTGTGTCCTCTTCCGTCTTTCGCAGCGACGAAATTGAAACCGTCATATAAGATGATACTGATACCACCCAGGCCTTGGTCATTTTGGTGTTCAGTACGCTCGCCATATGGGTATGCGCGTTATTGCCATCGACGGCGGCGCCGCTAAACGCGATCTCTGCCTCTCTCTTGGTGCCGAGAGGTTTATCGACTTCACTACATGCTCGGACATCACTTCCGAGATCATGAAGATTACTACTTATGGCGCCCATGGCGTGATCGTTTTCGCAGCAACGAAAGCAGGCTACGAACAAGCGCCAAACTTGCTGAGACCCAACGGCACGATGGTGTGTGTAGGTCTACCGAAAGATTCGTCGATCATTGCGGGAGCTAGTCCAATCCTGATGTGCCTCAAGAGATTGAATGTTGTGGGAAGCGTGACAGGAACGCTAAAGGACGTTGAGGAGGTGAGTGTTATTCTCGCGAGCTAGGTAGGGAGACTGCTACTAACTGGGCGGGTAGGCACTCGACTTTACTTCGCGAGGACTCGTACATCCGATTCTGACTCATGGTGGTTTGGAGGATATTGATCGGTTCTGTGCAGACATGAATGCAGGGAAGCTTGCTGGACGGGCTGTTATCGAGATCGCTGCGTAGATGGGTACAGTCCACGATGCTCTACATCAAGTAGAAATTTGGTACCGCCATGCTACACTCAAGATAGATCTGCGCCAAACCCTACGTGAAGCAAATCAGAGGCGAATCATTTTTCTGCTCTGCTTGACTCCTTCCTTCGTTATGATGCGGCTGAATGCGTGGCTGAAGGGTTTACGAGTGGCTGTGTTTTACAATGGGTTCATCTTAACTTGCCTCCAAATACTAGTCAGCGCTCTTTGGAGCACTACCTCGGTGACAGACCTACTCAAATGTAGCTCTCGATCTGCTATTGAAGAATAGAGTAACCAGCCACGGAGGCATCAGCGAAATTTAAGGTGGTGGATGATGACGGTATGGAGAGGATCATAGGTTTCAAATCAAGACCAGGATACTAGACGAAGCTGTCGAGACAACGGTGCCGGTTGCCACGAATATGCCGGATAGAGTGCAGCACTGCAGATATCCGCTGTGCGATGTATGATTGTCCTAGGGCTAATGTGAGATTGCGATAGTCATCTGACTTTTCACCGTACGCAAACCGTACCACGGAAATTGTTTATCGAAATGTCTGGCGCGGGCGCAAGCAGGATTGCCTCACAGGTGACGCGAAAATGACGGAAAGATGACGTGAAAAGACAAAACGATGGTGTTCGAAAAGGAGCGGCAAAGAAGAAAGGAAGATAGTCGAGCAGGAAGAAGGTGTTGGCGATATCTGGAATCGGACAGGAGGGTGCGACCTGCGTGTGTCGGTCAGTATAGGCAACAAGGCGAGCGTGTCCGAAGTACGGAGGACAAAGACAAGCGGCGAACGCGTGCCGCCTACGCCAGCGTACCGCGAACCCGAGCCGTGGGATTGCAATTAGCTGATGACTTCGGCATGCCTAGGGCAAGAAGCCGTCATGTGTCGAAGCCAAGACAACGTCGACCTAGGGCGAGGCCTGACTCAGCTAAAGTGGCGCGGTTTGCGTTAGCAGGGCGCGGGGCGTGTCATGGTGGTGGAGCCGAGACTGTCAGCGTGGTGTGGGAGCAGCGAGAAAAGCGATGGTGTGGTGATTCTAGGCTCGGTGGGAGGTGCGCGAGATTCCCAGCTGAGGCAAAAAGCACGCAGGGTGGAGTGGAGTGCGGCGGACGACGGATCGCTTGCAGAGGTGCAGGACTCGACTTGGCTCAAAGGGGCGGGTGGGCCTGTTTCTAGGTCCTGTTAGCGGCATCTGGAACGTCTTCAGGCCTTGACGAGTTATCCTTGCATGGCACCAACAACTGCAGGGCAGCTGATAGCAACAAGTGATGCTCCTCTTCTCCGTCAGCTTCCATTCGCACTGCCCTGCGCTGTCAATCTCTCCGTCAGACTGGTGTCGCATCTTCCTCGGTCACATACGACGCGCCCCGTCCGCATTTCATTCCACAGCAGGACCACCCCTGTCGTCGCTTTTAGATATACCCAACGCGCCTGCCACCGCTTCTTTCGCTTCTGCAGCTCCTGTGGCGTCATCTCGACAGCGACGCTGGACTTTGTCCGTTTGCTCGACTTACTTTTTCCTGACGAGAACAAATCACTGTGACACATCGAGTCCGGGGATTCCATCGTCAAACCACTACCGCAAGCCACCCGTTCATGGCGCCTTCTCCTCGATAGGTCCATGAGCTGCTTTGGCACCACACGCCGCTTCCAAATACAGCGCCGATACCTACACTAAAGTCGTGCCCTGACCTTGGCCAAGAGCCCTGCAGCCTTGCAGCCATCTACTCTTCAACGCACCGCCCTGCTCCATAGACTCGACCACTGAAGCCATGGCTCAAACACGTGCACCACGGCCTCGCTCGACAAACCCTTCGCCGGCCACGTCAACATATGGATACCACAACACCTACCACACCCACGCCCAACTGCCCATCGGGTCGCCGCCCTCGTATGCTCGCGCAACCGATCCTCAGACCCGTCGCGTCCTAGACGAAAGGACAAGGAGAGAGAAAGAGGCGGTGCGCAGTATCCACTCACCCCCGCCCTACACCTGCACCGTCGAGATGGAAGGACTTGTTGGCATCAAGCAGGAACTATCCTCGCCATTCCAGGTCTCGGGACATCGAGAATGGCATGATGTCTACGCCATACTTCGAGGCACGCAGTTGAGCATACACCGCATAAAGTACCCGCGTCTCCTCAGCAAGAACAAAGAGCCATGCCCAGGTCGCTTGTTGCGAACCTATTCCTTGCAGCATGCTGAAGTTGGCGTGGCATCTGATTTCAAGAAGACGTTGCTGATACCAAAGTCTCCTTTCGCCCACCTGGTGCCCGCTGTCGCTCGGCCTAAACTGTACGAAACGGATCCACAGCTTTTCGAGCCTGTACGGGAACATGCCATCCGCCTGCGCCTGGAGTTTGAGCAGTTCTTGCTCTGTCCGTCGACCGAGCAAGGCATGCTCGACTGGGTGGAATTGTTTTGCGCCGCCATCGACATCAGTGCACCCCTAGAAGATCGCAGCGAGCCCCGCTACAGAAGTCTTCCTCGAAGGGGCAGGCGTCAACGCATTTTGGACAACGCGCAGTTCGGAGAAAACCTCGAGAGTCTGACAAGTCTAGAAGCCGGCCGACGCATCGTTGCACAACAGGAGCAAATTATCCGCCAACTTTACCCACATCTGGCTGGCACCCGCGACTCGGGCATCAGCCACGCAGCACCTGCGCCAGACCTAGAATTCGACGACTTCGACCCCGAAGACGTTCGTTTCCCGACGCGGCATGCGAGAGAATCGCTAGCACCCATCTCTTCACACGACTACGAGCAAGGTGATGACGAGCGTCCTGAGAGTGACTCCTCGTCAGATTCCAAATCGGCACCCGCGATCCGACCTTGCCCTGCGCACACCCTGCGTTACCGCCGCCGTTGCGCTCCAGTGTTGCTTGCTTCTTCTCCACGTGTCAGCGACGTAGTCTTTGGAAAAGGCCAACGCTTCCGCATTAGCGTCAAGGCGCACATGCTCGTCGACTATACCCCGCACCCACCCCGTTACGACGTACATGGTTTCGCGAGGTCCAAACGCTCTGCAAGGCTTACAACGATCCACAGCTCACCAACAGCCACCGCAGACAAAACTGAATCCGCTGCTGCCTCATCAGAGAGACCCAGCTCGCCTATTCGTGGTGTCAGTGATGATTCCATCACGTCAATCACTTTCGGCGAAGACCTAGGCCCTATGCGCTCCAAGTCAAACAGTGATGCTACAGGCCCATCAGGCCCACCATCGCCGTCTGGCATGTCGCAAACAAAGATGGATACCGCGCGTCAACTGAAGACGTTAGGAAAGCGACGAACGAGCGAGGACAGTCGCGAGACAGGCCTGAGCGCCGTCACAATTGGTGCCGGCTTGATGATCTGAGCATCCATCATACATTACATCTACACATACTCTCTTATGTCTTGCTGCATCACTGGGCGTCAACCGAGCCTACACTCGGCTTAGAGGGACCACTACTTTTCTTTTTAGCGTTTGCACTGGTGTCATAAGCCGGAAGGAGGATATACCCATTTTACTTTGTACGGCATATAACGAGAGCGTTTGCGTTGGGCTAGCAGTCGTAGTCGACGGCAGCGGGTCGTCTGTATATAGGCCATGCTGACATTAATCAAATTCATCTATAGAAATGACCCGTGCATGTAATCTTTCCATAGCTCCACCTCTCAAGCAAATTCGCGATCCTGACACGTCTAAAACTTAACATAGCCCTTGTCCTTGACAAACGTAGCTAACCACGGTACATCCCTTTCTTGCTGCACCAACTGCGCATAGAATGCGCCGTGCGCAGGGCCATCTACACCGTTTAGCATGGGTGCACCGTCTGCAAATGTAAAGTTATGAAGTCAGTGTATCTCTCATATGCAGTTTGTATAGTCATTTTCTTACCATGCTGTCGTTGGTCTGCATAGAAGAACCTATAACCCGATATTAGCAGAACATCCCATGTCCAACCCACACGTTGACAGCAAGAGAAGTGTTGCGTAGAGGGAAAAAAACAACTCACCGATACCCCTTCTCCTTGTACAAAGCATCTGCCATGCCAACCCAATGCGCACTCGCGCTCTTTCCCACACCCAGTGTCAAGAACAGCGGGACAGGCGCAATGGTCTGATTCAGCGTATTGCCAGTGTAGATAAACGTCTTCTTATCCCCTGCATGCTCTTCTCCCATACTTTCCCAGCTCTTGACCGCTTCCTGCGCTGCCACATACGGACTCACGGTATTGACATTCAGGTCTTTGGCAAATTGTTCCTGGGATATGGATAGCACGCTCTCTTCCACAGGGGGAGGCGTCAGCGCGGCAGCGTTCCAGACCACAACGCTGGGCGATGTGCCGTACTCTTTTAGCACGAGCGAGAAGAGGTTGGGAATGGATGTTGGCGCCGTGAAATCGGCTTTCAGGGTGAGGATGCCCGTGTCGGGGTTGATGCTGTTCGTGCCGGATCGGGAGGCAGTTGCAACGCGGTAGTTCAGGATGGTGAATGAGGTGCTTATGGCTAAGCCTACATTGGGGCCTGCGCCGAGAATGAGGGCGACGGGTTTGGTGGACATGATGTTGGATTGATCCTGCCCAGGTGCGTGAGGCGGTACGATGAGACAAGAGACAAATGGGGCCAAGATACAGAAGCGGTTGGTGGTCCTATTGAAGATGCATGTGCCCTCCGTTGATACTTATATGCAGTGGAACGGACAATCAGGCAGCCTCCCATCCATCCGCCAGCTTCCAGAGTCCCGTTGCATTTATAATCTGTGCTGCATACCTATATGTCAGCACAATCACCCCGGACTTTGCTTTCATACATTCTCGCTCTTTGCCAGTCGTTGAGTAGGTGAGAAGCCAAGAGGACGAATCCAGAAGGAGGACGTCGGGAACGTGCATGAAGAGTTACAAACAGGACGTAATCGGTGCCAAGCGAAGACTTACCAATCAACATGACTTGGCGAATCGGGATATTTGGCCGTTTGGTAGGTTGAAATGCAACGGAACTGTGCCGCGCAGGAAGCGAAATGGAAGAGAACTTGAACTGAGCGGCAATTCTCTGAATCCGCGGAATCGGCCATATCGTACAATACACCACTCATACCTATAGTCACCATTCATACGTCATCCAAGTCATAAGCATCGTGCTCAACCCTCTGCTTCCTCCCTTTCCTTCCCTTGCTACCCCGAATTTTCCGATCCGCAGTATACCGTCCATCGCGGTCACCAACCAACAACCTCCCTCCCTTGCCAAGCACCTTTGCGGGGCCTTCCTCGACGGTCCTTCCATCTTTCTCACCAACACCTATTTCGATAGTGACTTGCTTCGCCTTCTTGACTTTCCTGCCCTTTTTGTCGAATTCGTCGTTTGGCCGGCCTAGACGTACGTTGCGTGGTATCCGCGTCTTTGCGCCGAGGGCCCAGAGGTCGCCCCAGCGGACTTTTCGCGCGTCGCGGTAAGCTTGCTTGCTGAAGGAGCGTGGGACGGTCCAGCGCTCTAGCGTGCCAGCAGGTGTGCACACATCTAAGATGATATGGCCTCTGCGCTTAAGTGCGGGGAGCACAAGACGTGGGAAGGTGAGTGGGTTAACGTCGGTAGATGAGGACATGACGGGCTCTTCGGTTCCTGGGTCTGATGATGGGCGCCATTCGTGCCCTTCAAAAGCTGCGGCGGTTGATGCTTCACCTTGCACGAACCCTTTGCCGAGGATGTCATATTGTGGAAGGCGCTGGTCGCGTCCACGCTGGACGGCTAGGTAGCTGAACTGCACATCCTCATGGTTCTTGTCTTTTGCATTCAAGATACGTTGAAGGTATGGAGGGCGGATGTACCGCTGATTGAAGAAACAAAAGTCCTTCCTTCCTTGGCTCACACCTGTAGACTGATACATCGGGCACGTGCTGTGATTTGTGCATGGTGCAACGATCATTCCCGTCTCCTTCTCAGAGAATCTAGTCTCTTCGTCCGGTTTTGACACCTGAGATTCGAGTAGCGTCTCGATAGTTTCTGAGCCGGGAGAAGATATGTGTTTGTTTAGAAGGTACGAACGGGCAGCGGCTACAACTTCAAAGCCTCGTGGTAGGCCTTTCTCAATGAGGATGAGAACACCACCCTTGGGGTTCAGAAGAGACCAGTATTTTTCGACTTGCTCTCTGCGAAGATAGTCTTGTCGGATGGGCCAAAGTGTATGTGGCGCAATGATGACGTCATAGAACTTGCGCGGTTGCTGCGTGTTTGCGTCGTCGGCCGCTGTCACAGTCTCTGGCAGTCGCGGGATAAATGTTGTGTTGTCCAGCAACTTGCTTGCACGGTGGCGCAGTGCATCAGATGCGGTCAAGACAGTCGCCTTTCCCAACGGGGTAGCACCAAGCGACGTGTTTCCCGAGTCCTCGTGCATACGTTGCCATTCGGCCTCTAGCATCTCGTGCCATGCGAGCACGCCGACACCACCAGAGCCAGCGTCTAGTATGGTGCCACCCTTTTTGTCCTGCAGCATGTGTTGCAGCCATCCTGACCCTAATCGGCGACGGACTTCAACCATGGCGCTCATGACACTTGCGTATGTGCCTGGCTGTACAGAAGCCATGTAAACATCAGCCTCGATGTTGCCCATATCTGACTGCGAAGGGTGGAGCGGAATTGGTTTCTGCTCGTGGCCCAAGCGTGCAGGGGTCGTGCTGGCCGAGTGAGGCAAACCACGACCGCCAAAGATACGGTTCGCAGACTCGGCGAGGTGTTTGTGGTTGGCGCGCGTCAGGAGCAGCGCGGTAGGGTCGACGAGCGAGTTCTTGGGCAGAAAGACGGTCGAAGGCGATGGCTTGAAGCGGCCCTCGATGGTCAATGGATGTGCGCGCATAAAGCCGTCTTCCTCTTGCCCTTCATCTACGTCCTCCCAGGCCTCTGCTTCCTCTTGTTGCAGTCGACTCTGCTCGTAGATGTCGTCGTGGTATGCCTGCGCCTCTTCCTCCCTGCGCGCTTCCCATTCTGCGGGTGTCATTGTCTCTTGGTCCGGCTCAGCAGCTGCCTCGTCTTCGGCATCGACCTCTTCCGCGACTTCAATCTCTTCGAGTTGGCCGTCCACCCCCTTCCTGAGCAAGACGATGGAACCATCAGGCCCCTCCTGCTCGACAATCTCGTCGTCAACTGCACCGTCAACGCGTTCCGCCTCTTCGGCAGCATCTGCAAAGACGGCTGGGCCATACAGCCTCTTGTATATTGTGTACTCGTCGTCGGTCAAGTGGTCCCGCGGCAACGTATCGCCGAACTGCTGCCTTGCTCTCCGCGCGTTGACTTCGTGGCTGACCGCGTCGGCTGCCGAGGGAGGCAAGCCTTCGGTATCCCGTGAGGCATGTTGCTGCAATTGCCGTCTTCCAAAGGCTGTAGAGAAGGCTCTTCGTGGCGTTGTAGGCTCCGGGGCGACCAAGCGTAGCGGCGGCGGCGCGTGCCGTGTCTGAGAGGGTAATCTTGCGCTACGCGCTCGTGAAATGGCAATGTTTAGTCGGCACGATGCACATACTGACGGTAAGCCTCTCGTCTTCAGCATCATCGAACGCCGACCTTGATCTTGTCGAGCAATGCATTCTGGCCGCTCGAGGCAAAGTTCGCCGCATCTTGAATCCAGGGTCCACGCGCTAAGCCCTGCCCAATCCAGATGCGTGCCGACATGTTTACTCAGCCTGCGCCCCGCTAGAGATGGCTCCCACCAACTATACAACATCGTTTAGTTGTTTCGAAACTATGAACATGGGCCTGGGGTCTGGAGACTTTGACTATCCGTCGCTGAAGAAGCTACTCGACAACACGACTGCTGAAGTCCTACTTCCGGGCGACGGTGAAGAGTACGAAAAGAGCATCGAGAGGTGGAGTGAGCACTGCATAAAACGAGCTGTACGTTCCCCTAGTTCTGTCTTTCTATACAAATGTTTCTGCATCATGTTCACGCACTTATACGAGCAAAGGCTGCTGTAGTCCTAGTCCGGTCCGCCCATGACGTCTCCGCGGTTTTAGCTCAAATACGCGAGCACAGAATCCCCTTCACAGTCCGCGGTAAGCACATTAGAGTACAGCCAAGTTACATGTGAGAGAAAGACTCACTTCCTGTAGGGGGAGGCCACAGCACGTCTGGAGCTGCGTCTATCCGAGATGGCATCGTCATCGATCTTTCCAAGATGCGCAAGGTGATTGTCGATGTGGATGCCGAAACAATCAAGGCAGACGGTGGGACTATCTGGGAAGATGTCGACGTTGAGGCTGCCAAGTTTGGTCTTGCAACTGTAGGTGGCACCGTCAACCATACCGGCGTGGGGGGCTTGACTCTGGGAGGAGGCTATGGTTATCTTACAGGAAAGTACGGCTTAACGATTGGTATGTGCATGAACCAGTATCAATGAGTATTGATAAAGTCTGCGTTACTGACATCTTCCAGATAATCTATTGTCCGTTGACATTGTCCTCGCTTCTGGTGAACAAGTTGTCGCGTCAGCCACCTCAAACCCCGACCTATACTGGGCTGTGCGAGGCGCAGGTCAGAATTTTGGAGTAGTGACGGCATTCACATTCCAGGCTTATCAACAGAGGAGCCATGTGTTTGCGGGGCCGCTGGTTTTCCTTCCGGATAAGCTACCACAGGTCGTTCAGTTCGCAAATAAGTTTCATACTACCAACGACGGCAACCAAGCGATGCTCATGGGCTTCTCTGCCCCACCACCGGCGAATGCTTCGGTTGTAATTTGCCAGATCTTTCACAACGGTAACGAAGAAGAAGGAAACGCCTTCTTCGCCGACTTATTTGAACTCGGCCCAATAGCGAACATGACCGCCATGATTCCCTACCCTCAACTCAATAGCCTTCTTAATCAAGGAGCCGGCTTTGACGGACGTAAGCTTTTCGGTGGTGGCGCTTTCAGACTCCCCATGGACCCAAACTTCGCTATGCAGCTTCACGCTGAGTTCAATGCTTTTGTGGCGTCGCATGAGCGAATGAACGAAAGCATGATGCTTTTTGAAGCCGTTCCTTATAAGAAGGTCATGGAGATTTCCAACGACAAGACGGCTTTCTCAAATCGTGGCGATTACTATAATGTGGCTGTGATGATGAAATGGTAAGCCAAATCAGCACCACAGAGGAGTTAATATTAAAGAGAGCACAGGTTCGATCCTTCACTCGACGACAAAATTCGTACGTTCTCACGAAACCTTCTCAAAAAAGCCTCAGAAACTGCCTCGGAACGGTCAAAGGATGGTGGTGTAGGTCAGTACGGCAATTATGCAGCTGCCGATGTTGAGGCGAACGAGATCTTCGGCGCAAACGTGAAGCGACTCGAGGAACTTAAGCACAAGTACGACCCCGATAACCTGTTCAGTCATGGCACAAAATTGACTCCGCGTCCCTTGGTAGTGGTGAATTGAGTACTCCCACCATATGTGCATATATACAACACGGGATGAAATGTATCGAATCAGATGCGTACAAAATTCAGTCTCCGGTTTACTACTATATATTTACCACGATGATGCTTTGTTTACCAACAGCTCAGTACATACTTTTGTGTACTTTCCTTCGTCTCGGCTCGAGGTCGGAGTTACCACATCGGATATATATCTACACTACACGACGCGACAGTAGCGCCGGAAATCAGCAACCCCTGACGTCACCCCATATCACCGGCCTCTACAATATTACCAAGCTTCTACGCCACACCCAGATAACCCTGCACGACTAGCCGTATCCACTCCTTTTCAGTCTGCGCTCGGGAAATAATGTCTACCGATGCACCGACAGTATCTGAATCAAAGGACCAACGTTGTGGGGCACGCGATCCACGGAGATTCGTCCTACACGTGCTTAAAACCGAGCGTGCAGACTCTATCAAAATCGCGAAGTTCGTCGCATGCAAGTTCTGTATCTATTCACTTTCCAAGCTTGAACGCCGGCATAGCGACACTGTTTCCCTCACCACAACCTTCTCTATCGTTGAAAAACACAGACGAGTTATATTTATATACATGGAAGTTCACGCCCTACACTAGTAATCATAGTCTGCTACACGTATTTGACAGCATACCCAGTCTTTGTGCACGCCTCTTCTCAGTCTCACGTCACCATGGAAAGCACAAGACGACCACGAGCTCAAAGATCATCCACGTGCCGATCAGTATCCCGACAACGGCGACTCGACAACGCACCATTACATCGTATCTTGTCCAGTCAATTCCCAGACGATCATTCGGTTTATCACCATGAAGATGGTGAGGGAACCCATGTCGACGAGGACGCCAGTTCATTGCACAAGACTGAGACTGAAAGGCGAGACGAGAACTCGTCCAGTGACAACGACGACGGCGGCGACAGCGGCGATGACAAAGGTGGGAAAGAAGTAAAAGACGATACCGCTCAAGAGGAAAATACGACTTACGAGGAGATACGGGGTGGTATTCCATACGAGCGTGATGTGGTGGCACTATCACGTTTAGAAAAGCAAAAGTCTACGCGGTCCGTCAAAGACCCAAATTTGGTATATTCTACCTGACAGACATTGACTGCTACTGTAACATCTAACATACATAAGGTCACATGGGATTCAGAGTTCGACCCACATAATCCAAAGAACTGTAGGTTTGGTCTCGCCAACTAAGCACAGATAAGTTGTGGTCTAACAGCTGGTAGGGTCCATGAAGCGGAAATGGGCAGCAACTATCATTGTCTCTTCTTTTACCCTCGTCTCGCCAATATCCTCGTCCATGATCTCGCCAGCTCTGAGCAGCATCAGTGCTGAATTCGGCATCACAAATGAAGTCGAAGCCCAGCTTACCTTATCCATCTTCGTTCTGGCGTATGCAATTGGACCGCTGTTCCTAGGCCCACTATCGGAGATCTATGGACGAGTCATCGTCTTGCAGCTGTCAAACTTGTTCTACTTGGCTTGGAATTTGGGATGTGGATTTGCTCAGACATCTGGCCAGCTCATGGCATTCCGATTCTTCAGTGGTTTAGGCGGATCTGCACCATTAGCTATTGGTGGTGTATGTACTCTCTTCCTGAAAAATGCCGTTGGAAGATAAAACGCTAATTGACTTACTAGGGTGTTCTTAGCGATTGTTTCCTTCCCGAGCAGCGTGGCCGAGCCATAGCAATCTATTCACTGGCTCCATTACTGGGTCCGGCTATCGGGCCTATTGCCGGCGGCTTCGTCTCTCAAAACACGACTTGGAGATGGTGTTTCTACGCCACCACGATCTTCACAGCAATAGTGCAATGTCTCGGGTTCTTCTTTCTGCAAGAAACATACGCACCAAAGCTCCTTGAGTGGAAGCGAAACAAACTGCGTAAAGAGACAAGCAATCAAGAGCTACACACTGAGTTCGATAATCCTGATCGAACGCTTGCAACAACTATTAAAATTGCCATGAGAAGGCCGTTCAAGCTGCTCATCACCCAGCCCATTGTGCAAGTTCTAGCTTGCTACATGGCCTACCTGTATGGCCTCATGTATCTGATGCTCTCGACCTTCCCCAGCTTATGGGTCACGCGCTATGGCATGACTATAGGGATTGGTTCTTTGAACTTCATCTCCATGGGCATGGGCTTCTTCCTCGGCACACAGATCACCGCACCCCTCAATGACGCCCTCTACCGCCGCCTAAAGAAACGCAACAACGGCATCGGTAAACCAGAATTTCGCATTCCAATCATGATCCCTGCGTCTCTTCTCGTTCCAATCGGCCTTTTTTGGTATGGTTGGAGTGCACAAGCGCAGGTACATTGGATCATGCCTAATATCGGTGCTGCGATATTTTGCGCGGGCGTTATTGTGGGGTTTCAGTGTATACAGACTTATCTTGTTGACAGCTATACACGGTACGCTGCGAGTGCTATCGCGGCGGCGACGGTGCTCAGGTCGTTGGCTGGGTTTGGATTTCCGTTGTTTGCACCGGCTATGTATGACGAGTTGGATTTTGGATGGGGAAATAGCGTGCTGGGCTTTATTGCCTTGGCTTTGGGTGTCCCAGCGCCGTTCATGCTATTGAAGTTTGGGGAGAAGTTAAGGAGTAGTAGCAAATTTGCCGCGGGCTGAAGGTGTCGCAGAAGCGTCAATACCCGCCTCGTAATGTGGAATGCAACACGCGGGGGCTTCATGTTGCGAAATCAGATTAGACGAGAGGGCTAATCGAAGTGGAATACTTGAAAGCATATTAAAATAGCCGCACGCTATCAGTCGTGACTTGAGTTCGTCATTCTCAAACACGTTCTTCGTAAAACACAAGTCGTGAGCGACAAATTGTCTCTATCATTCCGCCCTTTGTCCACAGCCTAGCTATGTAGAGCTGTTTTTCCAGCTGGTACTAAAAGTATGTCCGACGCGATGGCCGATGACGCCAACTGCGTGTCCATCTCAGTCGTCAATTTCGTAATGCAGCGATACATTGAGCCAGCTTCGTCAGTTCCACCTCTCAGTCTTCCTAATCACACTCTGGAGTTCAGCAATTAGAGCATCCGTGAATATATCCAAGATCGACATGTAAAGAAAGCATCGTGAGATGACGGCTGCAGCTTTATCGTCACCCTGAGCATCTTTGGGGCGTCGGCGACACATCAGCCGGGCAAAACTCCAGCGAAGCACCTCAAAGCTATCTCAATCATCCCGCATACCAGAGATGACCAGCCCAAACTAAGACCAGGCTCCAGTCTTAGTCAAGATCGCATTCTCCCCTTGGTTGAGGTGTCTGACAAGCTACCTAGGGAGTGGGGGGTGTGCGATTGGGACCGTGCCCTAGCAACCCGCGAACTTCCCCGCATAAACACACTTTTGCTCGACCAGTACTTGCGCCGCAGAGGCCGTTACTCTAACAACCTTTCGCGTCGAGCCCTCAGATACTCTACATAATACCGAAATGTCCGACGAAGATCTCGAGCAGATAAGACGCGCGCGCCTGCAGCAGTTACAACAACAGGGCGGGGGAAGCGGAGGACAAGGAGGCGAAGGCGCCGAGCAAGATTCGCGAAAGTAAATACAATTATACACGAAGATCAAGGTTTCTTACTAAGGCAGAGTTACAGGCAGCAAGAGGGTACGTTTTCAGAATCTCTCCTGGCGCAGACATGCATCACTTGACCACACACTCCCCCTTCGCCCACTCGTCCAAACCCCGCCGTCCACTAGCAACCACAGGCTAACCCTTCCCATCAGCCGACCAGCGTTCCTCCATTCTCTCACAAATCCTTCTCCCCGAAGCAGCCGACCGTCTCGGCCGTATCCGCCTTGTCAAGGAATCGCGCGCAACCGACATCGAGAACAGACTTATAATGCTTGCGCGGACTGGCCAATTACGACAGAAGGTTACAGAAGATCAGCTCAAAGAGATACTGGGGGCTGTAGCAGAGCAACAGGAGAAGGAAGAGCAGAAGATTGTTGTCAACAGGAGGGGAGGGAACTGGGACGATGATGATGAGCTCGAGGAACTCATGAAGGATGTATAGGGAAGCGAGGATAGATAAACAAAGGGAGAGAGACACACACAGATGCTGGGTGTTGCATTAGGCGATGCTTCTGGGACATGCAAGGCAGGTAGTCTTGCGCATGAAAGCTAAGGTACGACTTCTCATGGCAACTTCACGACGTGCATCAAGTCGTACATGATTTGTGACTATTATCCATCTGCCGGTGGTTGTTCAATACTCGCTACTTAGTGCTCAATCATGACGAATGATAACCTGTGGATTAGTGAAGAAGCAAGCACAAGAGAAGAACAACATCAGATGTGCCGTTCGATAAAATCGCAGCCGCAAATGGGAGTAGTACCACCATCCGCTTGGTGCAAACAGTGTGCGCAGTTGAAAAGAGGGTTCGGACGAAGTGAGGCTATAGATGCCGCGTGAAAGACTCAAACATTGTTCTAATGCTAGGTAAGCGTGGGTTTCTACCAGTATACCATCTTCCGAGTGTTATCTGAGGTATAGATGAACAAGCCAACCTGTCGCAAAGACCATGACAAGCATTTGCATGTAACCCCCAAATGAAAGTACCAGATTCGATCACAAGCGCGATCTTGGAGTTGTCGTAGGCATTGAAACCAATGATCTCACGTCGCTGCCATCCTGGCCATACCCTCCCTATCCTCCGCGCTCAAGGTATTGGCCTTGGCAGCTTCCTTCCATCTCTCAAGCTGCTCATACTGCTCATACTCCAGCTTGCCTTTCAATAACTTCAACAGCTTTGGTGTGAACTTTCCCGTTGCATATACGACACCATCGTACTGCTTTGCGAAGAGCAAGATAACTAGCGTTAAGAAGAGTACGGGGCCGTCGGAAGCTTTTTGTTTCTTGATTCGGCGAAGCATGTCGTCGAGCATCGATTGCTTGGCAGCAGCCAGCGAATCTGTAGATGGATAGTTGATACCTTGTTTTTTATTGAATTTCTCCAAAGCTGAAGATAGTGATGTATTATCCAGAGGCGTCGTGGACTCCAGCACACTCGAGAGCTTGGTAACATTCTTTCTTGTTTTGCGGCTGAGGACTAGACCCTGCGCTCGTGCTTTGGCAATAGTATCGGGTATAAGGTCCTTGTGTGCGTAAGTTGCAAAGACCTGAGCAAGCTGGCTGTGCACTTTCTGGTCCATGACTGAAACTAAGCCGGCGCTGTATATCCGATATCGGGTGAGCATGCGATCTGTCCAGTACATGGCAAACTCCTCTTCATTCAGTGTTTCGAACGAGGACACGTGGAACCAGAAGCGCTCTTCTAATAACTTCTCAACTGGTTTTTGTTGGAGGAGAAGGCGCTGAACAAGGCCTGTGGGAGGAATCATGTCTTTGATCTTGTCTCGAGTGAATTTCACGTCTTCCACTAGGGTTGGATCGTCGTGTAGACTTTGCCATTGTGCCTTTGCAGCTTCTTTTGCGTAGCCAGCGAGCTCGTCGAGTGCTCCGTCTCGGCGCCTTTCAGTGAGTATCAGAGTGCCGACGCGCACTATCTTCAGCCCTCCAGTGGTCTCGGAGAAGTGAGCGACAATGGAGTTCTTGGCTCGGCCGGCCACCTGCTCCCTTATAGTTGGTGGAAGACGGGAGCCAATCACTTCGGTGACATCAAGGGTACAACCTTCTTGTTCAAGGATGCGTACGCAATCTTGCTCTAACCTGGAGATCCAGATCAGTGATACAGCGAAAGAGTCTATTACCTCAATGCCTGAGAGTTGCTGGAAGTAAGACAATGCGACTTGGGAAGACGGGAAAAGTTCGATGAAGTCGGAGGCGAATCTTTGCACGTCGAGATAGGCAAGAGCGCCGGACTGCAGATCGTAGACTGTGGTATCGCGTTCGGATTCTAGATATCGCTTGGGTGTGCACAAAACGCTAACGTCAGTTTCCTGGATGTTGACCTTGGAAGTAAGATTTTCAGACTGCAAGAGTCGCTCGAGAGTATGCAGAATGAACCATGTAGGGGGATTGTCAGGCAAATCAGCTGGTTTGATATTGAGAGTCCTGTACAGAGTGAGCATGCGATGCATCTAAGGTAAGTCCTGCACTTACCGGACATCATCGACCGTCTTTTGAATCATACTCTTTACTATGTCCGCGATCTTGTGAGCATAGGCCTTAGTGTAGATGTAGCCGTTAGTTTCCAGGACGTTATAATCTTGACTGGACAGGAGGAAGTCAAGACTCTTGGAAGAGACACGGTGCTGGGCAATGAATTCGGCCTTGGATGCCAGTCCCCCAGATGACAGGCGAGTGACTATCGTGTCTCGCTCATCTATGGGAATAATGCTTTCCTCGTCCGCGCTGAACAAACATAGCTTGGGGTGGCTTTGGACTAGTTGATGGACAAGTAATCGACCTATGTCGAGGTCGTTGGCCAATGTGGAAACCGGTATCCGCTGTGTCTCTGGTGCATGCTTCAGCAAATGTAGCCAAGAGAGATTACGAACGCTCACCTTTGGTCACGCGGCTTCTGAAACGAGCCTGGACAAACTGGAGCGTAACGAAAGCATGGCCGCTGGAGGATAGCGCAAGCCGCGGAACAAAATCGGAAGTGTCTTGCGGAGGGAAGAGGGCGAAGATGTCCTTCACATCATGTGCGGTAAACATGCCAGCTGGACGTTGGGTAGCGCTGCAGACTAGATTGCCAACATGTACTGTTCAGGAACAGTGCTGTGAGCTCGAACGGTTCGGCGGCGTTGGAGTATATAGTGCAAGGGAAAGCGTCAGAGGCTGGATTGCGCTGATTGGTGGGGAGCGGGCATCGGGCGGCAGAACACCGGGATTGAACAATGTTGTGGCTCATGGTCGAGTGCGCGCAGACATCCAACCCATTCCGCCCACCGCCACCATGTCTCAATTCCGCGCGGCCAAGCTGGACATTGGATGTTTCGCAAAGATTCGCAATATCCGCGACCACACCAAGCGGAAGGTGTACTCGGAGAATGAGCCAGAACGGCATGCGCCTCTGCACCTAATGCTCCCATGGCGCAACGACTGACGACGACACAGACAAGCTCTGCGATACCTGATCCGCAATACCACGCTTCCGCAACGAGTCCGCGCGCAGGCTCAGCTCCAGCTCTCGCAGATGCACTGCTACACACGCTACACCCAGATCAAGAACAGGTGTATAATGGGCGGCAAGGGCCGTGGTGTCTTCAGCGACTTCAGAATGGGCCGAGTATGCCATGGCCTTCTCTTCGCGCGATGCAGGGCTGACGATGCTACAGTATCAATTTCGCGTAAACGCTCTCGCGGGGAACCTGCCGGGCGTGAAGAAGGCAAGTTGGTAGCTGTGCTTCTACGAGAACCCGACTGGTTCCATGTACAATCCCACCTACTTTTGGCTACACATGTAGCCTTGCACATGGCCGCTCTTCGGGCGCACACTGTGAGACATTGCGTGCGAAATCTTCGTGGTTGACCCATCTCACTGTCTACTTTGCCCTCCCCTCGCTCTCTCACCGTGCGAGACACCCTTTCCTAATCGGTTTGCTCTCACCACGCGCTACAAACGACGGCAGCGGCTACCCACCGCGCCAGTGATAAAAACCGACTTCCGTAGCCATTACACCTACAATCCCTACTCCCGCAATAGCTCTGGCTGCCGTTTTCTAGCAACTCACTTCGCCACTGTCTACGGTCCATAGACGCCCTCAAGCATCTACGTCAGCATGTTCCGCCGCATAGAAGACACTCTGGAACCGGATCCATCATTTCCAGCCGACCTGAACCAACTTGGCTTCTTCATCAACCTCTCAGGTCATGTCCGTATGATCGACGCCCCCGAGAAGGCCTATGTCTACCACGCGACCAACAATGAGCGCGTCAACGAGGTGCGCCGCGAGGCCATGCAAAGTACATTCCAATCTCCATTGAAACACTCGCAGCTAACACATCACAGCCTGCCAGCGCAAGGAAGCAGAGAAGCGCCTGTCCTACCTCGGCCTCGAGTGCATCCACCTTCCCGACTTCGCCATGACCAAGCCCAGTGGTCCACATGTACCTATCCTTGCTCCACCGCCTGACCTCCTCAAGACGCGAAAGCGATTGATTGTACTGGTAAACGACACCATGCAAGATCTAGGCATCCTGGCGTATAGACAGTTGCAGCGGGAACTCGGCATCAACGGTGGCTCAGTCGTCAACTTTGCCAAGGAGATGGTCAAGTGCTCGGACACTGACAACACCGCTGAAAGGGACGCGAAGATTTTCAAAGATGGTCATGTTCTCCAAGACAAGACTACCACTCCTGCTTTGATTGTCTTGAACGCGGGCCAGCTGCTGTACTCGCACAAGTACGACCAGGCCATGACTCTACGCAGTTGGTCCGCCATGCCACGCAAGTCAATCGCCCACGACATGGTCCGCATCCGTGACAACGAGAACCGTGTTCCAGGTCATGAAAATGCCAAGAAACATGTCAAGACTGTCTTTGACGAAGTCATCTGCAACCCCGATCGTGTTGCAGCCGACGCAGAAGTCTACGTCATCGCTATTGAAGACGGAACGGAGAGTATCTTGAACCTGCTCACGCACGACTGTACGTCTCCTGGCCCTGCTTTCACCTGAGGGGTTTACACTAACGTATTGTTATAGTCGGCAAGTATGGTACCCGTATCACGGCCATGGCGTTCATTCACTCCTTGATCGACGACTCCCAAATCAAAGATGAACAGATTCGCGCTTTCCTGCATCAGCGCACACGTCAGTGGCGATTCAGCGATCTGACATGCAACCCCCAGCACTGTGTCGACTTACCGACTGACTACAATCGACAAGTCAACGGGCCTTGTTCTGCAGACACACCATCAACCATGCAATCAATCAAGCACATGTCTTGGCACGCTTCGATTCCTACAGGCCCAGTCTCGGCTCTAACGAAGGCTTTCCACAGCCTCGCTCTCAGCGTCACCTCTTCGGCCGGGGCTTCCACTCCAACCGCAACATCAACCTCTACTAGTGGAGAAGAAAGCACAGAATGGTCCTCGGGTCAAGCTGTCATCTGCCCTACCTTCGCGGGCGGCGACAATTCGGTTGGTGAATGCATCTTTACCTACCCTCCCACCCAGCATGCCATTCTCTCTTTCTTCCAAGACGTCGCGCAAGACCCGGTCCACTATCGCAACCCACCTGGCCTCCAAATCTTTACCGAAGCCCCCAAGCCCAGCCCCGAAAATCCTCTTGCACTATCTTCAGACCACGAGAATGACACTGGGCTCTACTTGCAAAATCTCTTGCCGCAGACGATGTCTGAGCACGCTGAGCTAGATGAAGCTCGCGAGCGGCTCGCCGAGTTACAAGTTGCCTTGTCTGCCTGCCCTACTGATGCTGCAGAGCTAGACAAGGGTCGCGTCAAGTTGGAAGTTAAGGTGAAGAGCATGGAGGCGAAGATTGAGTCTTTAGAGATCAAGGCGCTGAGTCACGGCGGACTGGCCGCGGGTGAAGTGGTCGAGAAGCGCGAGGATTGGAAGCCGCAGGTTGAGGGTCCCCAGGTACCATTTGCAGGGACCATGGTGGATAGTGAACTGTTGAAGGCGGCGGGGCTGATGGAGTCTGTGGATGAAGAAAAGGCTTTTGTTTGAATGGCGAATGGCAGCTCTAATCGTGTAGCGAAGATGAGGGGATGATGGCAAGTCCCGGATGGAAAGGACACAAAAGCGTTTGTTTTTCAGCCATCCTACGCACCACGAACTCCTCCTCTTGTCACGTCAGCACGAGGAAGACGTCTTTTGGCTGCTCGGCGATGGAGTTGGGGTCATCTACCTTATTTGCATCATGTCCTTGAGAATAAGACCACAGCCTCAATCTCGCTTATCGTTGTCCTCAGGCCTAGGTTCAGTACTCAACTGATTCCCGTTATAGAACTGTTGAGGTACATCTCTTGCCCGCTGGTCCGCCAGCGTTCTTACCCTCATTCCACCCGAAGTTGCCTGATCCAGCACAGGATCGTGACTGGGATCCCGGGTAGGTCTGCTGCCCATGGTACGACCACCACCGCCATGGTTGTTACTGCTACTGACATCACCACCTTGCTCGTGTTGCGCCCCGTAGCCTATAACGGAGCTGATGGTACTCCCCACGTAGCCAACAGTAGAAGTGAGAAGCCCAAAGGCCCCGCCAACGATGCCCGTCGCGGCTCTTGCTATACCTCCTCCAGTGCCCCCGGAATACGCATCCGAGTAACCCTTTACTGGCACCAGTACCAACGTCGCACTGGGCGCTAGATCAATATCGCCCAACTCGACGGCCTCGTCGCCGGCAGAGAGCTCACGACTGGGCGATGGAGCGAGTATATGTCGGAAAAAGTAAGGAGGCAGTTGTTTGTTGTTGATGTTCTCGTCATCCTGGGTCAATTTCCCAAACTCAGTGTCAACCCAGGACCGCACGTCAGTCTGCAGGGTGGCGGAGCGAGGGAATGTAGAGCGAATGGTGCGGCCATCGAACAAACGAACATTGAGAGCGACGGTTTTGGAGTTGGTGCCTCGCGAGGACGTTGGCACTGGCTGTGATGTGTCGGGGGCTCGTAGTGCGCCCTTGTTCCTCTCCTTCTCGCGTTCTGCTTTGCGCAATTCGGCATCTACTTTGCGCGCTGCTTTGTCGGCTTCTATTCGTGCTTTTATACGGGCTAACTCTTCGGCATCTTCTCGTTTCTTCTTTCGCAGGGCGTCGCGGGCTTCTTGTTGGGCTTTGGTGGCGGATGTGGATGGGAGAGTGGGGTGCTGGGAGCCTGTGGCTTTTTGCTTGCCTGGTGTGTTGGACGTGAGGGTGGGTAGTGAGGTTTCGGGGAGGCCATACAGGTCGTCTTCGGCTGCAGCATTCGCTATACTATTCGTAGGTTCTGGTGTGCTTGCTTGTGGGGGAGAGGTTGGTGCTGCGTTGGAGGCTGGGATGGGATTCGCTCCCAGGACGCGTCGGATTGAGTTGATAAAGTCATTCCTCGTGGCATCGCTCTTGAGTTGAACTTGGAGTTGGCCGTTCTGGATGACGACGAAAGTGGGCACGCTCGAGACATCGGAGAAGGCAGCCAGAAAACCGGCTTCGGTCGAGCCGGCTTCGAGTCGCAGGACGACCGCTTTTTGGTGGAGCAGAGTCGACAGCTAGACATGCATCATCAGCGCGTGTTGTGAAAACCTGGCCGAGTCCCAACGTACCCATCCGCTCTTCAGCCACTCGCCTTCCCACTCGTGGCTCGTGGCGCCGTCGTCTACGCAGCTAGTCAGCCACGATGCTACCCAGATTCCGATAGTGCACCGTCACGTACCTCGAACGAAGCAGGCAACGAGTTTCTGCTCCTGAATGGCAAGCGCGATTCCGCTCTGTAGGCTGCCTTGGTGGAACATGTTGGTGGGTGGTGGTGGTGGCTCCATGTCTGCACTACCGCGGGGATTAGCCTGGGAACCTGCTCGGCGCGTGGTACCGAGGGCAGACGACGCACGAGCATGGCCGGCGGCCGTCAGCGCCCGCTTCACTCAGTGGCTTATTCACACGGCGTTGGAGATGTGCAAAGGGAAAAGATGCAATAAACAGTTCTATCGGTAATGCCAAGCCCATGAAACCTCCACGCCGAAGAAGGGTAATGCTGCAATAAGCCAATGCTAGACTCGCTCTATATCCAAACATCAAGCCAGAAGGTGCTGCACAGCATGTGCCCCTTCTGCTTGGTCCCGCCGTTCCGCTTGGGCTTCCCAATGATGCCGACCGTGTACAGTGTCGGGAGTGAGTGGCATATCCAAGTTGTTGTCTTTTCCCAGTCAGGCCAAAGCCGTGGCCCCTGGGCCCTGGTGTCGGCTTATAGGATGGTGCACTTCTTCTTGTTCTTGGTCGCCGACTGCTGGGGACGGGGGCTGAGGACGGCGCTGGGGCAGGTTAGGACAGTCATGCAGGGAGCACATGGGGACGTACCGAATAGCTTCGTCAAAGACACTCTTCAGGTTGCGCTGTGTGAGGGCGGAGCACTCGAGGTACTTCTGCGCCTTGATCTCCTTTGCGACCATGACGGCCTGCTCGTACTGGATGGGCGCCATCTTCTTCTGCCTCAACGACTCCTTGGTCGCCTCATCGTCCCTCAGATCGAGCTTGGTGCCGACGAGGATAATGGGAACGCCGGGCGCGTGGTGATCTATCTCAGGGTACCACTGGCAGGGGGTTAGCGGGTGCGCACGCGGCGTGGCGGGCGGCTTGGTACCTTTGCCTTGACGTTGTCAAACGACGGGGGGCTGACGATGGAGAAGCAGATGAGGAACACGTCCGTCTGGGGGTACGAGAGCGGGCGCAGTCGGTCGTAGTCCTCCTGGCCGGCCGTGTCCCACAGCCCCAGGCTTATGGGCTTCCCGTCGACCATGACATTTGCCGAGTAGTTGTCGAAGCTGGGCGAGTTAGCTCACGCGTGGTGCAGCGAGGGGCGGGCGTACACGGTGGGGATGTACTCGCCCGGGAAGGCGTTGGTCGTGTACGAGATGAGGAGACATGTCTGCGCGGTTAGCAGGCTGCGCGGCTGTCGCGGGGGCGGCGAGGCTCACCTTGCCTACAGCGCCGTCGCCGGTCACGACGCACTTGAGCGATTGCGTCGCGGGAGCAGCCATGGTGCGCGAGGTGTCGCCCGGGGAGCGTGGCTTTGGCGGACCCGGTTCGGCGGAGCAACGGGGCGGCGAGGGTGGAGCGGATCGAGTCGGGCGCAGGGCAGGGCAGGGCAGGCAGGGCGGCAGGCAGGCAGGCAGGCAGGGCAGGACAGGGCAGGGCAGGACAGGGCAGGGCACGATGCAGATGCAGCGAGGCGGCGCGTGGGAGGTAGAGGACGCACCGGCGAGACTGCGCAGCACGATGCGGGTAGCAGGTAGCTTCTGTGAAGGCGCGGGAGCTATCTGCAGCGTAGGGGGGCGTTTTATCGCTTGGCAGGCGGCGGGTCACGAAGCGAGCTGGAGCTGGAGCGACCAAGCTCGACGAGCGCGTACCCTCTTGAAACCCTTGTGCAACACGCTGCTCACGCCTGCCATCCGCCGTGCTAGCTAGCTACGGGCTCGTGCTACGCCTACATGCTTCAATACCACACAAACAGTCCCTCGCCGCCTTGCCTGTCCTCGCCCACCAGCTGCTTGCACACCACCAGCCTGACCACGGCCTCGTGCAACTCTCTCATGTCGAGAATGCCGCGCTTCTTCCCGTCAATGTACGACACGTCCACCACGACTCGTTTCAAGTTGGCCGTCGACAAGGCTCCCTCTTGCAAGAGCGCCATCAACCGATCCGGTGTCCCAACCCCGTAGTCGATTCTGCTCTTGCTCAAATGCGCGACCTGGTCTGCGAGCTTCAGGTGCTTTGCAAACAGCTTGGCCACGCTGGGCTTCTCGACTCCCTGGGTAGGTAGCCCAGACTTGAGACATCGGCAGACGTCTGCCGCTCGCATCCCAGAGCCCGTCACTACAAGCGTGTGGGGAGCGCCGGGCGGCTTGCATGGCGTCGCCTCCAGCGTCCCTGCCTGCTTCTTGAGAAAGGCAGGCAGCTTGTCTGTAGTTCGCGGCTCCGTCCAGCTGCTGCTGTCCTGCACCGTCCGCGCTGCTTGACGTCAGCATTTCACGACATGTCTCGGGCGCTCAAACACTGACCAGGAATCCACAAGTCCTCGAGCTCGACACTGCTCAAATCCTTCCCGTAAAGCCGTGTTCGTGCGTTGACATAGTCGGCAACAAGCTGACCATCCATGCGCTCAAAAGCGTGATTGACTCCCAGCCCTTGGTCCAGATCGTCTTCAGAAATCGCCTTTGCTTTCTGCTTCTTCTTCTCTTTGCGTTTGGCCTTCTTGGCTGCTTTTTTGCCGTCCTTGCTGGCTTCGGGCTCGGCTTGCCGTTTCCTTTTCTTCGACGACGCGTCAAGATCGAACTGGGCTTCCATCAGGGGCACGCCTCCCTCTGATTCCGAGTCGGACATGGTGAGACTAGTGTTTTGTGTGACGGCGCGACACCTGAGTTCGCGACGGAAAAAGTTGCAGCGCATCGAGCTTCAGCTGCTATCGATAAGCGGCTAGCGCAGATGCACGCTGGGGAAGTCGCGCTACCTTGGTAAGCGACGCGTTTCCCTGACGCCCATCAACACCCGCCTGGGCACCCACCTCGCCTCTCGCATGCCTCTCTTGCCATGGCCGAGTCTGCGCGCAAAACGCAGCGCCTTCCCCCGCGGCGCGACTTGCAGCCGACACCCGACAACGACGCGTTCATGGAGCCCACGACACCCTCCCACCAGGCCACTAGTGTGGGCCCTACTCCAGCAAGCAGACGGACGCCAGCTCTTCGCACACCAGCATCGGGCGCGACACCGCGGGGCGGACCCGCAGCTCGCCCTCTTCCTTCGCGCAGGATTGCACCCACTACTCCCCACGCGATACGAGCCCTGAGAGAGCGAGCCAATGCGGCAAGGACGCCAGGAAACACCCGGAGACGAAGCGGCCGCGTACAGAGGGAGACACCGCGGGACATACTGCGCCATCTTAGCAGAGGTACGGCTCTTGCAGCCGCCATCTCTGACCTAGCTAACTGTCCACGCAGCCCTCGCTCGTGAACCGCGCCCGGCCGAGCCCTCCCCACAAGCCCTACCTCGGCGAACGCGCCATTCCGCCCTCGACCTTCCAGACGTCGAAGACGGCCCTGCCATGCCTGCGCCCCGTCTTTCAATGCCCCTGGAGAACATGTACGACGACGACGATAGTTTCCACAGTGCCCCACCACGGCAGTCTCTCCTACCAGACCTACCAGACGACGTCGATGGCGGGACCGTACAATCGCTCGAGTTTGGACGGCGAGCCATCAGTGAGGATCCACGCTTCATGTTCACGGGAAGGCAGAGTGAGCGATTCGGCGACCTAAGCGAGCTCGGGGCGGTCCAGGAGGAGTACGAGGTCGATGGCACCTTCATCAACACGCGCGCAGATGGCCTCTTTGATCCTGCAATCGACGAAGCTCTAGATGGAGACGAAACCACAGTACAAGCACTGACCGGGCGAAGAGACGCAAGGCCGAGTGAGGAGGATTTGGGCGTGTTTGGAGAGGCAGAGGACGATTTAGAAGAGCCTACCTTTCGCTTTATGATACCGGAGCGCATGCGTGTGCCAGCCCAAGAAGACGTACAAGCATTTCAAGACGAGCGGGAAGAAGACGAACAAGAGCCGGATGACGAGCTTCTGCACCAGTCCGATGATTACGACTCACTCAATAGCGACGACAAGGACGGAATAGCTGCTGCTTTCGACGGCAAAGACCAAACAGTAACCGCCGGCATGTTAGGTTGGGCATCAGATCCCCCTGCAGACAACGACGCCGAACTAGTCGCCTATCGAGAAGAAGAATCTGCAATTGATCGAAGCCTGCAGGCCAAGTCGCCCAAGCAAACACATGTAGCCCAGATGAAGAGTGTTCGCAAACCGAAAGAATACATGGTATCCGAACACGGTATCGGCTTCCCCTCGTTTCCAGCCGCGCCTGTCAAGAAGCTCACTTTGAGCTTCTTGAAGTCGCAGGGAGGCAAGACCCAACTCAATACGGAAACACTCGACGCACTCGTACGCACGACCAACGACTTCTTCGAGCAGATTAGCATAGATCTCGCAGCATATGCACAGCACGGTGGACGAACGACGATTGAAGAAAGCGATGTCATCGCACTTATGAAGAGGTATGCTGCTCTACTCGACTCTGTTTGGCGTACATGGCGTGCAGACTTATAGCAGACATATACGTTCGGTACACTGACTTTCAAGCAGGACTCGCAAGACCACCGGTACCTGTACCTCGTTTTCTCTGGCGCAAAGGATGCTTCCTAGGGAGTTACTTCAGCAGCTGCGTATGGAGCGTCCGGCCAAGTTGAAGAGATATAAACGGAAACGATTGAATGCTGTCCGTGAGGAAGACGAAGATGACGACTGAAAAGGCACGGTAATGTCTCACGACCAATCAACGCTGTGGCGTACTCTCCGTTGGGTGCCCGACATGGGCTTCTTGACGACCATCCAAAACATGACTGAGGTCGCGAAACTGAGCGCGTACCTACTTGGAGTTAGATGATTGCTTGCAGGAAAAGAGCGAGGCGGCGAACCGTACCATGTGAAGATGTACTGCGTGTGGTTGTTTCGTAGGTTCACGGTGGGCGCCCTACCAATCGGTACGCCCTTGGGTTCACGTTCATAATTTGTGAGCAAATCAGGCGCTGTGTCATAGTTAGATACCCCAATCACATCATCCAAGAAAGACAGATTACTTACTCATCGTCTCCTCCACCCACACAGCCTGACTCCCGCTATACTCGGCCATCTCCTCGACACTGGGAAAGAACCACTTTCCCTTTTCCGGCTCGTTTTTCGGCGTAAACATGTTGCCCTTGGGCGGTATCCTCAACAAGCCCTCAATCGTAACCTCACCCTCAGGCAACGCCCCATTCTTCTTGCGAAACCACTGCGGCGCAGCGTCCTTCTTGATCCACCCCCTACACGCCAATATCTTATGCACATTGCCGCGCGCATCCCGCCGTTCGAGCGGCGTAACAACCGTGTACCCCTCTTCGCCATCCAAAATCCGCGGCCCAATCAACATTTCCTGATCATGTCTCAACACGCCCCTCGCATAGACCCTGCGATAGTCAAAATCCTGAA
Organism: Alternaria triticina; assembly: GCA_022609215.1. Lineage (NCBI taxonomy): Eukaryota > Fungi > Ascomycota > Dothideomycetes > Pleosporales > Pleosporaceae > Alternaria > Alternaria triticina. The sequence continues at coordinate 108,034 of JAGKPX010000073.1, forward strand.
TTGCAGCCGGGTCGATTCGCAGCGGGAGTTCGAGAGGCGGGAAGGTCAATCTATCTTCAAAGCGGGCGACTAATTCGGTTTTCCAGCCCAGACGCTGCACTTGCCAGCATCCTAGTATGAAGGCTGTGACGGGGATTATCGCGAGGATGATTAGGCCGGGCCCATGTTGTTTTCCTACTCGCGCCATCTTCGCCGGCCGGTCGAGAATCGAGACGAAACTTGGGTCCAGGCCGGGGCCGCCGCCCACTCGGCGACTTTGTGAGCGGAGGAAGAGGATGCGTGTGTGCGGACATTGGGGTCGCGTGGGTGGGGGACGGGCGTGGGCGGTGCGGAAGAATGCCGATGCGGGCTGTGAGTAGTATCGCCGGAAAAGCTTGAGGAATGGATTTGGTTTCGACATGGCGGGTGGTTGGGTGGATGGAAAGTTGGGAATGGCTCAGTCGTGTCGGATATGCGGGCTGCGAGCTACCCGGCTGCTAGACGCCGATGCGGTATGGTTCCCGCGTCTTAGCACCCGCCAACCTAAGCCTGGCTCTGGGCTGATCTCGACCTCCCATCGCACTGCTCCTCTTACATCACTCTTTTTTCACTCCCATCCATGCAAGACTGCAACATCATGGCGGATGCACAGGACCCACCAATGGATCGAGCAGAGATGGCTGCGAGGCGGGATAAAGATGCGCTTCTTAATGTTTTGGATACTCGACTTGAACACTATTTGCATACACTGCATGAATATCACGACATTATGCAGCAGCTTTCCGCAGAGCTGTCCTCGGTAAGCAATGTTTACGTTTGGTTAATGGCACGTGGTTTTGATGCCAACAAGGGTTACATGTCGCTTGCTCAAGCAAACTTTTACAATTCGTCCTCTGCGATCCGGTACGGACAGGACTGCTATGACGAACGTATGCAGAGTGTACGCAAGGTGTGAGTTATACAGTTTTCTTCGAGATTTCATAGCTACCAGGGGTGCTACAACGATCCTCTGGAATGTCTATCTACCTTATGTGCTCTGTTGACAGACCACAGCCATGTCTCCGAACACGGATGTACCAAGAAGAACGATCGACCCCATTTTTCCATCAAATCTTCCGCTACCACTCGCCAGGACGCGAGCCTTGACAACCACATGAGATCAACAGAACAAGCGAACGAAGTCCAAGGACCGGGCCTCCCTTCCACAGGTTCAGAAGCTAGAGAAGGAGAAACAGGCCCTACTTCCGATTTGGATGACGAACCCGCCCAAGGATCAAGGGACAACCAAGAAGAAACCGGATCTGTCGGAAAGCCTACAGATCCTCTCAGATGGTTTGGTATCCTTGTTCCGCCCGCACTACGTACTGCGCAATCGACATTTGTAGGTGCAGTCGAAGGCCCAATCCCCCAATTAGCCACCGTTGTGAGAGATCTACGGGCCCAAGAGATCGAAATTGGGAGGGTGAGGAAGCAGATTAAAAAAATGTAGAGACAAGTCAGGTGCTGCTTGTGGGGATATTAGGGAAAATCGCGCATGAGCACTGGGTTGCGCGCATTCGATATCGTGACTCGGGTTGGCTGCAGATTGTTGCGCGTACTTTAGACTAATCAGTAGCATTACGCGTTGTCGCAACACTATATTTACTCTCGGCACTGGTTTATGCCGACTGGAGACAAGAGTAGCTCTGGATGGGCGTATAATATGCGATGATTCACCTCCGCTCTATTGGTGGTCAGCCGGAGTAGCATAATAATTTGGTCGTTTTATTCCCGTGTGTGCTGGCAGGGGAAGGCCCACTAGACTTGGGACGATTTCTTTTTCGATCATGAAAACTTTGCCAGATCAAGATAGTGGCGCGAGCTGTGCCACCTTTGTTGCTTGTAAAGCAATCATTCATATTGCCAAATTCACGGACCTTGCCGGAGAGGGTTACATCAAGGTAGTAGCCATGAGCCTAGTGCTACATGCATCCACATCGTATGGGTTTCAACATTGGTGTAGTATGAACCTCGCCCTATATACAGTCGCACGCTCACCTAAATATCCGCGTTCCTCAGCCCTCGTTTGAACCTATCCAACGCCCTAGCTTTCGTCTCTTTCCAGTCCACATGCGGTTTTGGATAACCCAGCTTTTCGAACTCGCTCTCTGACAACCTCGCGTAAGGAGCAAATACCGCCTTTCCCTTGACATCTTTGAGCTCTGGGACCCATTTACGGATATAATCACCGTCAGGATCGTTCTTCTCAGCCTGAGAGACGGGGTTGAAGACGGTGTAAGAAGGCTCCCAGCCTTGGGTATTGTTGGAAAGGTCCCAGTCAATCAGAGTTTCGGCAAAGTAGCGTTCGCCGCGGCGGTAGTCGAGCAGGAGGTTGCAGTAGAGATAGGAAGACACGTTCATACGTAAGCGATTGTGCATGTATGCATCAGCAATAAGCTGGCGCATGTGTTGGTTAGGATCCTATCACGTAATTCACTCACTAGCGTCGCCCTAGTAGTATATATACAGGGCTTCCTCCCTCTTACATAGAATAATTATTACATCTTTCTCTTCTTATTCTATAGGTTATAAGCCTCTACGCTACTACGCGTAATTTAGCTACTTCTCTCTACGCTATAGTTGCGCAATAATTTCTAAGCGTTACTATTACGCAACCTAGTTCTTAACCTTCTAGCGTACTAACTACTATATATTTCTTTTCTCTTCTACTTATTTTCTACAAACTATCTTATCGCCCGCAATATCTACTATTAATAGTATTACCTCTGCCTTAGGTAAGAACTTTAAGAAGCTTACTAGTTCTAATAACTACTAAAACTAGTCTAAGGCTTTTATTAAGGTTGCCTTTATCTATAGTTATATAGACTACTATAATAATACTAGTAAAAACTCTAAAAAGCCTTCGCTTTCTACTTATATCGCTCTCTATACTATATATTCTTAGTCTACTACTAATCTACGCAAGAAAGCTACTATTTCTACTCTAATTCTATCTAACGCTGCTACTAAGCTTACTATCTATAACCGCGCTCTCTAGTAGTAGAAAAAGTATAATAAGTCTATACGCTCTACTATTACCTTTTTTTATATATTTATTAAACTATAGGTTTAGTAGAAGCTTAAGAAGCTTAATATACTTAATCTCTATTTTACGTACTACACTATCTAAGCTAATAATAAAGCTTCTAAGAATATCTTAGTTAACTATACTTTATTTAAGCTAGATAAGATTACTATAACTAATTCTACTACTATTTAGCCTCTTCTATCTAAGTTTAAAAGAATATTTTATAATCTTTATAATACTAGTAGAACTCTATTATATTTATAGTTAATTAATAGGATTAATAAAGTTCTTTTCTACTAGTATAATACGTTTCTTAATTACTAGAAGCTTTTCTACTATAGTACTTTTATTACTAATAATATCTTTAAAACCTATAAGACTCTTCTCTTTAACTACTAAAATAATAATAAGAATAAGTAAAATACTTCTAAGAATAAGCCTCTCTAAGTAACCTTAGTAGCTAACTTCTACACTTTCTATATTCTTAATAATAATTCTAATAAGTTTACCTTCTCTAAGTATAAGTACTATAGTAATATTAGATACTCTATTACTATCTATTATTATATTAGTAAGTCTAATACTTCTATATATATCTTCTATAAGAAGCTTAGTTATATTACTACTACTTATTATAAGAAGAATTACTAGACTACCTACTCTAACTAGTCTACTTCTAGTGCAGCTACTACTCTAAATATAAACCTTACACTAGCTAATATAGATAAAAATGCTTTTTTTATTAACTATATTATTGCGTTTACTTATAACCTCTTACTTATATCTACCTTTAATAGCTCTAATATTAACTACCTAGATATTAACTATATATATAACTACTCTATATCTATTTCTAGTACTAACTTAGCTTAAAACTTTAGGTACTTTACTAGTTTAAGAGAAGCTAACTAAATAGTTAGTAGGCGTATAAGTCTAGATATAGTTAATAGTCTTAATACATCTATATTTATAGTAACTACTTCTACCTCTATATCTATATACTAGATATGTAATAGTAGTGCCTTATAATATATTACTAATAATTTTACTCTTTTCTCTAAGCTAGAATACTACTCTAAGTATATTAGCGTATATAAATAAGAATTATAGCTTAAGATTACTAAAAAAAGTACTATTAAGTTTATTATAACTACTTAAAATAGAACCTATATTATTCTATAACTTAATAATATATAGTATATACCTACTACGTAGTATAATCTTCTTTCTATTACCTCTTTTATTTACTTAAACCTAGGTTACTATACTACTACTACTAAGTGTAATAGTATACTTCTTTATTAAAAGTCTAATAATAAGAAAATTATAGTTATACCTCTTTACGTTAGAGTAAACGTATACATCTTATATACTACGCTCTTACCTAACCTTCTTACTATAGCTATAGTTAACTTTAACAACTCTATATAGTCTAAATACTATTAACTTAGCTATCTTTTTCTAGAATATATATATTAGCTTATAAAAATTAGCTATAGTATAAAAGTTACTAATAAATAAATCTAAGCAAAAGTAAAGAATATATACTCTATCTACGCTACTACTTATACTCTCTATAAGGTTCTCTAGAATTCTATAAACTAATACTATAAATACTTTAGTAAGCTTATTATAGTTAATACCTAGAGTTCTTACTCTATTTCTAAAATTAAAGAAGAGCGTGTGAAGGTCGTCCTAAGATGACCTAAGAGTTGGTTCTCGGGGAGTGAGTGAGTGAGGTAGGACGGGTTGGTGTACTAGCACGATTGGAAGATCGATG